>BLBF01000004.1:73567571-73609759 GCA_015471245.1 Laticauda colubrina | reverse complement strand
TAATCTCATATTTGCTTTTCCCTTGCTGGGTAATCATAAAGAAAAACAAAGATTGGATTAGGGCCTGAACATTACTATTTGCCAAAAATTTGCCAAAAGTATTATTGCTTGCCAAAAATTAACTCTGGGCTTATGTCTTTTAATGCTGTACTTCCATCACACTTTTGTTCTTTGGTGTGCTGATTCTGGCTGCTTAACTGTAGTTTTTTTCTTCTTACGTTTGAATTGGCAGGATTTTAATTTAATATCTCATTATTGACAGTCTCCGTCCAACATGCCAAAGGTACTCCAAAAAAGCACTGAGTGACGGGTCTGAATATTTTTGCCAATAAATTTACAGTGATTTCTAAACTTCTATTTCACATTGTCATTATGGGATACTAAGTGTAGATTAATGAGAAAAAATAAATTTCAACAACTATACAATCAGTCTCAGCATAACAAAATTGACAAAAGTGAAGGGGATCTGAATACTTTCTGAATGTACTGTATCCTAGGCTTTTGTCTACCAAGACTGCCTAGCTGATAAATAGATACCTTTACTAGATGGAGAGCTGGTGCTGTTTTCTTTACAGATTTTCTAGGATTTTCTATTTTTAAAACATGTTTTTATTACATATGTAAACTAAGAGCCCAGGATATTGAAAAATATCAACACTGTGACAAGCCAAGAGATATCTGATAGAGAATGGTGTGCCTGATTACCAAAATAATTTCTAGTCTAGAAGTTGCTATCAGGTGAAAATCTATTGTTTCTGAAACTAATAGCAAAAGTTTCTTTTTTTTTTTTGGAAGAAAATTTTATTGATTTTTAGAAACAAACATAAACAAACACAACACAGAACATGAAAACATAAAACCTCTTTTCTGAAAGCAGCCTTATCCCGGGTTACATCTCTTTGTACAGACACCAATTCAAATTCATGCTTATTTTTATATACCATTCCATATCTTATTACCATTCTACATTTTCTATATAGCTTCTCCTTTTTTTAACTTTCTTAATTTTATTTTTATTTGTTTCATCTCAAATCAGATCATTATATTTATATTCTTTGTCTGTTCTATTTCAGCTGTCTATGATCTTTTCTCATGAAACAAAATTCCTCCTGTGGTCACTGATTGGAGTATGACGCCTTTATATCTTTCCCCTAAAATTATAACACTTAATATAGAACATAACTTCCATTCAGATTCTGCGTAGTACATTAAAGCTACACGCTACATTTTAAAAAGAAAAGAAAAGAAAAATATAAATATATAATTAAAACAACGATCTATACCAATTCAATTCTATCATTAATGTAAATATTCATTTAAATTTTAAACATTTAACACATTACTTTTCAAGTAGGTATCATGCTTCTATGGAAACACTTAAAAACTTTCCATAATTACTTCCCCCCCACTTCACTTGCATTTTAAAACATTATGTCATTCAAATGTTCCCTTTCCTTTCTAAATTAATTCTTTCATTTAATTCATTCAATTTATTTTATTCACAAAAGTTTCACTAAATCATATGTTGTTTCCAATTTTCTCACATTATTTCTAAATCCAAATATAGCAATACAATCATATGTACCTTTGCAGAATCACTTTTTCAATTAAATTTTTACCCATTATGTCTAAATAAGCCCTGTTTCTTTACAACTTGCTTCACACCCTTGTAGCTTCTCTTCCCTTCCCTCCTCCTTTGCTTCTTCTCTCTGCCCTTTTCACCCCCTTGTCTCTCCACCTCCATTTCTGTCAGGCGGAGCTCCATTCAAAATCCAGGAAAGAAATACTTAGACTCTTTAGTTTCGAGAAAAGATATCTTTTACTGAAAGTGAAGTGGTAGCAACCAAAGAATTCTGAATCTGAGAATTTAGGCGCGCAATTCACATATAGAAAGTGATGGAAATGTTCCCACCCCCAATAGTTCAAATGACACTTCCAATTAGAAGTTGTGGATATGATCATGTGGCATCTTCAGGTGATGATGAGGCCTCTGTCCGTTGACCTTGGCATATTTTGATAACGGGTTGCAGTTGCGCAGAGAGAAGAAAGCTAAGCGAGAAATAGAAACCTAACCCTATTTTATGCTCCCCCCTCCCATTTATACAACAGATGAATGTAACACCTCCAGCTCACTTCCCAACATATTCCTACCTCCCTTCCCCCCCCCCCCACTTATGGCAGTCGAAAAGATGCAAAGCAATAGCAGAAGATCTTGAAGACTGACATTCGGCCCTCCTAGAAAAAGGAAAATCATCAGTCCTAGAAGTCCTAGAAGAGAGAGAGGAGAAAATATAAAGACAATTATTAATCATTAAACAATTTCAAAACAATACACTTCAAAGGCTTATCAGGATACTTGGAACGAAATGCTTTGCTCAACTTAGGGGTTTTAACATCGGTTTCATTAATCCATTCGGCTTGTGAAGAAGGAAAATGTTTCCAGGCTACAAGACACTGGAGTCGACCCCTCCATTTGCGAGAATCCAGAATTTCTTTAACTTCAAAATGTTGTTCGCCTTCAATCAATATTGCTATGGGAGGATCAGTCTGGATGGGTCTTAGGTCAGAAGTACATTCAGGTTTTAGCAAACTAACATGGAAAACCGGATGAATTCGTCGAAGAGTTTTGGGTAAGTTCAGCTGGACTGTTACAGGATTTATAATCCGTTCAATTGTGAATGGACCAACGTACTTAGGACCAAGCTTCTTTGACTTTTGAGTGGTCTGCAGGTGTCTGGTGGACAGGAAAACCTTGTTGCCCACTTTATATTCTTTCTGTGGGGATCTTTTCTTGTCTGCAAATTTCTTATGAGCTTGATGGGCCTCATCTAATGCTTTGCGTGTTACTGGCCAGTTAAGTTGGAGTTGAGTTATCCATTCATCCAACGAATGGATGTTGGGCTTTTCACGAGGAAGTTCAGGTATGGGAATGAAATCTTGTCCCGAAGCTGCTTTAAATGGAGTAAATCCAGTACTGCTGTGTACGGAGTTGTTGTATGCCACTTCGGCAAATGGTAGTAATTCGGACCAGTTATCTTGTTGATAATTTATGTAACATCTGAGATATTGTTCTAACACTGCATTAGTCCTCTCACAGGCCCCATTGGTTTGGGGGTGGTGGGCGGAGCTTAGCCCCTGGGAGGAGCCTATTAACTTCAGGAACTCTTTCCAAAAATTTGAGGTAAATTGGACCCCTCTGTCAGAGATTATGCGTTCCAGGATGCCATGTAACCTATAGATATGCCAGCGTCTTAGCAGAGGGAATCTTGGAACAAGGTATGCAATGTACTTGTTTGGAAAACAAATCAGTCACTATCCAGATGACCGTGTTTCCACCACTTTCGGGTAATTCTACTATAAAGTCCATAGAGATTTCCTTCCAGGGAGCCGTTGGTCTAGCTACATTTTGTAACAATCCTACTGGCTTACCAGGAGGTCTCTTTGCTGAAGCACAAATTGGACAGCTAGCTACATAAGCTTCAATGTCTTTCTTTAAAGTAGGCCACCAGAATTGCCGCTTAACCAGATGTAAGGTCTTCACAAATCCAAAATGGCCAGCTGCTTTAGATTCATGAGCCTGTTGTAGTATTTGGCTCCTCAGTACCTGTGGCACATACAACTTGGCCCCCACCCAAGCCAAACCATCTCTAATTGTATAGTCACTTGAATGAGCCAGGAACTATTCGTCCAGTTTTAAAACTTCTTTTAATTGTTCAGTAAGGTCATTCGATAAAACCACTTCTTGGTTCTTCCTTTGGGCTCTGGTGACCACTGGGGCAGCTAGGTGTTTGGCTGAGACAATTGGGCTTATCACCTCCTGATGCATACTATTATATTGAGGTAGTCTAGAGAGAGCATCCGCCATGAAGTTCTTCCCGCCTGGAATGTACTTCAAGGAGAAATTGAATCGCTTGAAGTACTGGGCCCAGCGAACTTGTTTAGGGGACAGTTTCCGGGGTGTTTTTAAGGCTTCCAGATTCTTATGATCAGTCCATACCTCAAACGGGTGTTTTGCTCCTTCCAGGAAATGTCTCCAGGTCAGCAAGGCCCAACGAACTGTAAAAGCTTCTTTCTCCCAGACGGCCCATCTTCTCTCTGTTTCAGACAGTTTACGGGAGGTATACGCACAAGGCTGTAAGGTCCCTTTCTCACTGATTTGAAGTAACACCGTTCCAATAGCTACATCACTTGCATCAGCTTGAATCACGAAAGGAGTGTCCATATCTGGGTGTTTCAGCACTGGTTCTGCAGCAAACAGTCATTTTAGCTTTTCAAAAGCGGCTTGGCACTCCATGGACCACTCCAGCGGCTTTCCTGGCCTTGGCTTCACCTCCCCTTTTGTTTTCAAGATATTTGTGATGGGCATTGCTATCTTAGCAAATGTCGGGATGAATTGCCGATAAAAATTTGCAAATCCCAAAAAGCTTTGAAGTTGTTTTCTGGTGCGTGGTGGAGCCCACTCCAGAATTCCACCTTCTCTGGATCCATCTCTATGCCTTCAGATGAAATGCGATATCCCAAATAGTCAATTTTGTCTTGGTGGAATTCACACTTTGACAATTTAGCATACAACTTAGCGGCACACAGTTTCTGTAAAACCGACCACACTAACTTTACCTGTTCATCCAGGGTCTCCGTGTAGATAAGGATATCATCAAGATAAACCAAAACCCCCCTGTATAAATGTTCATGTAACACTTGATTGATCATTTGCATGAATACAGCTGGGGGCCCTTTTAAACCAAAAGGAAGAACGTTGAATTGGAAACAACCCATTGGGCAGTTAAAAGCGGTCTTCCACTCATCCCCTTCCTTAATTTGAATCTGGTAGTATGCTTCTCTCAAATCCAACTTCGTGAAGATCTTTCCCTTCGCTAAATGGGCCAACATGTCTTTCATCAAAGGAAGGGGGTACATGTTTTCCACAGAAATAGCGTTAAAATTTCTGTAATCCACCACCAAGCATTTGGAACCATCTTTCTTTTCACGGAACAACACTGGGGCCGCTACCCGGGGTCTAGCAGGTTGAATGAAACCACGTTCCAAATTTTTATCAATAAACAATCTTAGCTCTTCCAATTCCCGTGGGGTCATTGAGTACAACTTTGGTTTCGGGAGCTTCACCCCAGGCAAAATCTCAATAGCACAGTCTGTTGGTCGGTGAGGCAGAAGCTCATCCGAGGCCTTCTCACTGAATACTTCTTTTAAATCCCAATACTCTTTGGGAATTTTCTCCTCATCTTTTACGGGCTCAGTACCTGTGGAAGCTATTTCAATTAGGCCCTCAGGCTTCGGCTGCGATCTGGCCCCTTCTCCCGGTCGCTGCTTTGTGCGTATGCGCAACAACCCCTTTCTCCAGTTAACCAGGGGGTTCTATTTCCGGAGCCAGGGCAATCCCAGTATTAATGGTTGCTCCATCCCAGGGACCACAACAAAATGCAGGGTCTCGTCATGCTTTCCCATGATCATTTCTATAGGTTCTGTGACAAAACGTGCAGGGCAACCTCCAGCCACTGATCCATCTAGTTGGCAAAAGGAAATGGGCATCTTCAAAGTTTTTAACTTTAGGCCCATTTTCTTCACTACTTCCGTGTTGATTATACACCTGGTGCACCCAGAATCTAACAGGGCTAGCATTTCCCCTTTGACCCCTGAATTGGGTACCCTCAACTTCACCGGAATGGTCATAGGGCCCACACCTGGACTTACCAGGAAGTCGTCTTCCGAGTCAGAATCCTCCTCCTCAGGGGTCACTGGGGCTTCTGATTCCTCTCCTGCGGGAGGGGCGACCTCTGCTGTCTCTTTCGACTTTAGTGCTGTTTTGCGAGGCTTCGCTGGGGACTTTTCAGGTTTCTTTCCTTCCTTTGGTGCCCCCTTTGGCTCCAACTTGACTCTGCAGTTCACAGCCCAGTGACCTTCTTTCCTGCATCGAAAGCAGGCCGAGGGGTTGGGTCTTGCCGCCACTTCTCCCTTCTGAGGTTTAGGAGCCTCTTGAGGGCGTAAGGGGGAAAACTTGCTCCACCCATAACTTCCCCGCCATTTACTTCGGATTAAATCAATTTCCACTTCTTCTGCCAGCAAGTACCACATCTGCAAGTCACTGGGGTCTCTTCTAGCAGTGCATCTCTGGTACACATCTTCATTTAAACCATCTTTAAACAGTTCTATCAGGGCTTCTTGGGGCCAGCCTCGGAAATGGCCTGCTAAACTGTCTAAATTCTTGAGTGTAATCAGCCACAGACCTCCGCCCCTGTTTTATGGTTTTCATCCTAATTTAGGCCTTGCGCTCCGCCAGTGGGTCCTCAAACCTAGCCCGCAGTGCAGCCATGAACAGGTTATAATTCAGCAACTGAGGAGCATTATCATTATGCAAAGTCACCATCCACTCTGCCGCTATTCCCTCCAGAGCCCTGGTAACACACCTCACTTTGGCTGCTTCTGAGGGAAAATCCTCCCCATACTCCTCCATATAGCTCCAAACTTGAGCTAAGAAAAATCCCAAGGCTTTGGGATCCCCTCTGTATTTTACTTCTAACGGAGGCAGCCTAGGAGCTCTACGCCTTCTAGGAATCACACCTCCTGCTGAAGGTCCCGGGGCTGTTGCTGGATCGGGTTGATTTATGGGAGAGGGAGCTGCTCTGCTTCTTCTGGCTGGGGCTACTTCCCCTCCCCCTTCATACCTTTGTGGAGCTTGAGGTTGTTCAAAGGCTTCATTCAGGAGTTTCCTGGCTTGATCCAGCAAGAGTTCCCTCTTTTCCTTCTCTTGCCAAGGCTCCTCTTTTCCACGCCGGTGGGTAGTTGTGACCCTGGGGGGGGGGGTCCTTCTCCGGATCTTTCCAACCAACTCCCACCGACCATCTGGGCTTCACAGCTGGATCCTCTTCCAGACTGAGCTCTGCTAGCGATTGGGTTTCCTGTACCACCAAAGAATCTTGGCCTCCAATGGCTCCCAGATCCTCCTGGTCACTATTTGAAGATGACATGATGTCCAGGCCCCCTCAGAAGAAAATTGGGTATTCTCTCCGGGTGGGCAGGTAGATGAGATTCAGAATAATGTCAGGCAGAGCTCCATTCAAAATCCAGGAAAGAAATACTTAGACTCTTTAGTTTCAAGAAAAGATATCTTTTACTGAAAGTGAAGTGGTAGCAACCAAAGAATTCTGAATCTGAGAATTTAGGCGTGCAATTCACATATAGAAAGTGATGGAAATGTTCCCACCCCCAATAGTTCAAATGACACTTCCAATTAGAAGTTGTGGATATGATCATGTGGCATCTTCAGGTGATGATGAGGCCTCTGTCCATTGACCTTGGCATATTTTGATAATGGGTTGCAGTTGCGCAGAGAGAAGAAAGCTAAGCGAGAAATAGAAACCTAACTCTATTTTATGCTCCCCCCTCCCATTTATACAACAGACGAATGTAACACCTCCAGCTCACTTCCCAACTTATTCCTACCTCCCTTCCCCCCCCGTTACTTATGGCAGTCGAAAAGATGCAAAGCAATAGCAGAAGATCTTGAAGACTGACATTTTCTGTATTCCCTTTTTCTGTTGCTTTCTCACATTATATCCACTTTTCACCTTATTTTTCCCTTTTTTGGTTGTTTTTTTAGGTCTCAAATTCTCCATTCTCTTTCCCCTCTTTCCCCTTTCTTCCCCAAGTAGAGTTACTTGTTCATTTAAAATGACTTCTTCTTTGTCCCAATCTTCATGTTGCGTAGTCTTTTCTTGTAATAGCTCGTAGGTAGAGATCGCCATTTCAAAGAATTGAAAAACGGAACCAAGAGAGCCCTTCCCTTCTTGTTCCTCTTCTTTAAGTTTTTTAAATTCTATTTTCAGTTCATCCACAAGTGATGCCATTGTAGAGTTTATTTTTCTTTTAAAACAACCATCCAAGTCTTTTTAATCCTTCAAATATAGTTCCAAAAGTCCCAAAGTCAGCAAGCAATCCAAATACACACAAGCTGTTTCTTTTGACACTTTTTTCCTTTTTTTTACTTTCTCTTCCTGGGGTTAGTATTTAATTACAAAGTTCCAGTTAAAATGTATCTTTTAGAAGTCCTGTTAAAATATAGTTCCAAAAGTCCCAAAGTCAGCAAGCAATCCAAATACACAAAAGGTGTTTTTTTGACACCTTCCTTTTTTTACTTTCTCTTCCTGGGGTTAGTATTTAGTTACAAAGTTCCAGTTAAAATATATCTTTTAGAAGTCCTGTTAAAATTTAACTTTAGATTCTTTAGATTCCAGGCTATCTCCTCCTTCCAAATCCTGTTCTTATTCTCTTCCTCTCCCTTCCCACTTATGTCAAAGTTTTTTGTTTATGTCACACACAAAAAATCCTTCTTTCCTTTTATATTCAGAAATCTTTATTATCCCCTTGGGATTAAATTTTCCAGCTTAAATAACCATTGATGCCAAAGCAGATTTTTCTGATTTCTCATTCATCTCTGTTCTCTGTAACGTAAGGAAGGAGAGTGAAATTTTTTTTTCCCCTTATCACTTTCATTTGCTGCTTCCGAATCTTCTTTGGGAGCGATGTATCCTTTTTTAAAATTTGAGTTCCAGGATGCCTTTCTTATCCCAGTCAGCCAAAACTTTCACTTCAGCACTTTCTTCCTCCTGCACATTCTTTTCCGGATGAGGGCTTCTTTGAGGCAGCCATTTCTGACCACTGCTCTAACGCCTTCAGGAAAGAGAATTTAGCCAGCTGGGGAGGAAAGATGCAGCTTTCCTCGACCCTCCTGGAATCTCCCCCATCTTCACTGACCTCTACAGGGTGGTTTAGCCCCAAAGCCAACTGGCTCGGGGCGCTCCGGTGATGCACCAGGCAGAAACCGTGCATGATCGTGGATTACTGCCTGCCACCGAAGCCCTGCAAACTGGAAGTCAACTAATAGCAAAAGTTTCTGAAGTCAGACATTTGGCTGCAATGACATACAGTACTAGCAATCAATGTTTGAGCAAGAAATATCATGCAAGTGGTCTACTTATATGCAGTGTAAAAAGGACAATATTGTGTTATCTAAGAAATCCTATCCTTTCCTTTCCTTTCCTTTTTATTTTCTTTCTTATTTACTTATCACTTTTTTCTATTCTTCCTTTTCTTCTTTAAATGTATATTGCTTTTGCTCTGGAAAAAAGTCTGTATTAAAATTAGTTAAAGAACTCTCACTGCAGTTCAGGGAAGATTATACATGAAGGAATACAGTAAAGTCTGCCTTTAAACCATGATTATATCATAGGTTGTGTTTTAAAAATACAATTAGATGATATTTAACAATTTTCACTGTTCTTGTTTTGGTATTCAAAAGAAAAAAATCAATGTCTAAAATAATATTTTCTCATGGATTTGTATGGTCCCACCTTAATTTTATTCAAATGACTTTGGACTTTCCCCAGGCTTTTCTTTGTCAGGCCTTTTTTGTATTTTATCAATTTAAAATTTTACTTCAAGTTGCCCTGGAGCTGTGATGGAGTAGGCAGCCACATAAACAATAAGGGCAGATGCCTTCCAAAATATTTTGGATCTTTTCCTTCCCATCTTTCAGTATTTAATGAAGGTATGTTTAGCCTTTCTATGGATTATAAATTTTCTCTGCCTTTGACCCCTTGTAAGCCCAGTTCAAAACCACCTACATTGATCAGATAGTTTTCATTATTACTTCTTTTTTATTTGACATTTAAACATTATGGTCAAAAACATACGTATATTTGTGGGATTGCAGACTTGAAGAAAAGTGCCAGTAAGTGCTCATCATTTCTTCCAAAGATATTACCAATAGCCAACACAGAGAAACATTTTCCCTCATGGCATTTAATCAGTATCATTCCCAAATTATTAATGGCTTAGTAACTTATCCTACCACTTCAGTTTCCATTAGGTTCATGAATAAACAAACATTCCCCTAACATTCCAACAGTGCATTCATTTCTATGAGTATATTTGCATACATTGTTTTTTGAAAAAAAAAACCCTTCTAAAATCCCAAAAACTTAAAGTTGGTATGACGGAGAATAAGTCAATTATAAAAGAACATATAAATGAAAACTTTATAGTCAACTCTTGCATTCCAACCCAACTTGTAATTAGGGCAAGTCTTATTTGGCATCTTTCATTATAGCAGACCCCAGCCTTGCATGTTGCTATGACAGGTGGGGGAAAATAAAACAAAATAAGTTATATACATATGTACCAGAAATTACTGGAATATAGTGCTGAACCTTTCTTTATAAGTAGATAAGAAAAATGCCTCATTGAAACTGCTGTTTAATGACAAAAGACAGGCAAAACAAGAATTCCTTCTAATGGAAAAAAAATTACCTTCTGAGTGAAGTTGTAAATATGTCATTCTTCCTTTAAAAAAAATAAAAAAAAAATGAGGGAGAGCCAAGCATACAATCTGCATCTGAAGTGGGATTTCTTAAGGATCAGGAGAACAAACATGAGGTAGATATTCCTGTGACAGAGTAACTTTGCAGTGTGGAAATCCTGATAAACTTAGCTTAGGGTATAGATTTCTTTATTTGCTCAAGTCAAACAGAGGTACATCTTCTACATATATTTGAGATACACCTACTTTCCTCTTCTGACATTCTTCTGCATCTGAATCAAGAAGGTTTTTTTAATTCAAGCTACCCTGATTTAGGTTTCTTTTGCGTATAGCACCTCTTAAACCTCTGAGTGGTCAAGCTTTTCAAATGAGAATATTTTCATGTTCCAGAGACTGTATTCTTTCCAATTTTCAAGCATCAGATCCATTCTGATGTCTCTCAGTTTTTCAAAAACTGCCATGCTAACTTTTACTATGAAAAAAAAGTTCATCTGTTAGAATGTTTTGGTCCTAATGAGTTTTTAAGCCCATGTCACACTGCCCAACGGATGCAAAAAGGACACAGCGGATGAGCAAAATGTTCTATCCATTGTTATCCGCTCTCAAAAGGGGCAAAAATTTGCATAACCGGAGCGGATAACATGGACGCGGGGAGGACGCAGAGTGGATGGAAAGCGGATGCGGAATGGAAGCCCAGCACATGGAAGCGGATGGGAGAGGATGGCACATCCGCAGGGCTTCCGGGGGGCCTCAGCAAAGTGGACGCAGAACGGATACAGCGGATGCAGAACGGATGCACAGCGGATGAAGCGGATGTGCAGCGGAAGTCTAGTGGATGCACAGCGGAAGCCTAACGGATGCCTGGCGTTAATTGCGCATGTGGGGGGGATGCATTGCGTAAGCCCCCCAGATATAAAGGGAAGCAGCTCGCACATGGCCAGTATTCGGAGGAAAGACCTGCTGCAGGATACATCGAGTCCTTGCCTGCCCTGCCTGCATGCCTGCCTGCAAGCCTTGCTGCCAGCCTTGCTCTCTGCCTGCCTGCCAGCCTTGCTGCCAGCCTGCCTTCCAGCCTCCCTGCCAGCCAGTCTGCCTGCCAGCCTTGGTGCCTGCCGGCTTTCCAGGCTTCCTGCCAGGCTTCGTTCCAGGCTTCCTGCCAGGCTTCATTCCAGGCTTCCTGCCAGGCTTCGTTCCAGGCTTCCTGCAAGCCTTTCTGCCAGGCTTCCTGCCAGCCTTGGTGCCAGGCTTCCTGCCAGCCTTGGTGCCTGCCATCCTCCCTGCCAGCCAGAAACCCCAGAACCATGGGGAAGAAGCAAAAGTCTCAGCAACCTGCCGCCATCCCTGGCAAGAGGGACAGGGCCACCCTCCCACCCCCTGTCCCTGACTCTGCTTCTGCTGGGGCTTCTGCTGAAGCTGCTCCTGGCAGTGGTGCTTCTGCTGCGTACTCTGCTGAAGCTGCTGCTGGTCCTGCTGGTCCTGCTCGTGCTCCTGGACTTGCTCGTCCTGCTCGTGCTCCTGGACTTACTCGTCCTGCTGGTGCTGCTGGTGCTGCTGGTGCTGGTGCTGCTGGTGCTGCTGGGGCTCCTGGTGATTACTCTGCTGCTGCTGATCCTGGTCCTGCTGATCCTGCTGCTGCTGCTGCTGATGATGATGATGATCCTGCTGCTGCTGGTGCTGCTGCTGATGATGCTGATTATGATCCTGCTGGTGATGATGATGATGATGATGATGATGATGATGATCCTGCTGGTGCTGCTGCTGGTGGTGGTGTGGAGGAGCAGCCCCTACCACCTGGGAGCTCCTCTGATGAGGGCCCATCTGGTCCTGGCAAAGGGAGAAAGAGGCGTATGCGGGCACGGGAGAGGAGGCAATACTTCATTGAGGAGGAACACGAGGATGAGGTGCTGGAGTGGCTGAGGGAGAATGACTATCTGTGGCGGAAGGGACACCGGCTGTACAGGGACACCAAGTGGAAGCAGGCTGCTTGGAGAGAGAGGGCAGAGAGTATGGGTTACACTTCGGAGGTGATCCTCGGCTGGTGAAAACATATACACACCTGGTACGGGAAGCTGCACCTGAAGAAATCTGGCCAGGCCACAGTAAAGCTGATGGACAGAGAGACCTACATCATGGCCAGGTGCAGCTTCCTGGAGGGTGAGATCCACCACCGAGGAGCACCAGGAGCCCCTCTGTCTACCCTCTCTCTCTGGCGGCCTGCTGAGACCCAGTCCTCTTCCGGCCGAGAGTCAGTCCCTGTCTCCAGGCAGGTTTCTGTGGAGCGTGCCACGGCAGAGAACCCGCGGACAGCTGTTGTCACCATGGTGGAGCGTGTGGAGGACTCCCTGGTGCTGTGGGAGAGAGGAGACATCGAGTCCACCACAGTCGTACCCACATCCACCCCCCCCAGCTCTGCCTCCACAGAAAGGCAGAGAGCCAGACAGCAGGAGGGGCAGAGCCACACTGTCCTGCTGGAGATCAGGGACACCATCCGCACCAGTATAGATCTCCTCTCGCAGCTGGTCAGCACCGACTCCTCATCCTCCAACCGCAAGCCCTTCCTCACCTATGTCAACCAGACCCTCAAGAACATGGAGGAACCCCAGTACCAGGTGGTGAAGGACCGGATCACCGAGCTGCTTCACAACCCTCCAGACCCCGAGGAACCTGCTCCCACGCAGTCCAGGTCTGCTTCTCCACCCCAGATGATGTCCCTCCCATACCAAGGCTTCCCACACCCCCTCACCTACCAGGGCTACGGCTACCAGGATGTCCAGCAGCACAGACAGCAGCCCTTCCCAGCTTAGGCACAAAGTCATCGGGCGACACCGTTGCCACCGGTTCCACTGATGCCACCAATGCCACCCACGACAATGATGCCACCGACGACAGCGATGCCACCCATGCCAGTCCTCACCCAGCTGCAGACCAGACAGCCCCACTACACTACTCCTTCCTCCACCCCACAGCCAAGCCTGGCCTCAGTACATCTCTCATCAGTACTGGGGCTGACACCCCATGGCAGGAAGGAAGGACCTCTCAGCATCGTGGGTCTGAGCCAGCTGTCTGAGAGCTTCCTCAACACACCGTCCCCTGTTGTCCTCTCGGGGCCAGGCACCCCAATGACGATACATACCAGCACGCCAGCACCACCCACCTTCACAGCACCTGGACCCTTCACCACTGAGACTGGGCACACCTCCGAGTGACCAATAAGAGTGCCAGAGACCGGGTAGCTGGCTACCTGTGGACTTTATTTGGACACTTGACTTGTGTCATTTTTGTTTTACAGCTTGTTGTTCAATAAAGTTTATCTTTGATTCACACACTTGCTTCATTTCTTTTTTTTAATAAAGTCTTGGTGGAAACTTTTAGAAATGGTTTAAGCCTTTGCATGCTTGTGGGATGGGTTAAGATTGCAGTGGGATGGGCAGGGATACCTGTGGGATGGGTAATAGCTGTGGGATGGGTAAGGATAGCAGTGGGATAGATAAGCCTCCAGTGCAAGCACAGTGGGACTGTATGGTCCACCCTCCCTGGTGCCACACCTATGGCCCTTTACTATCAATAATAATGTAATAATCATCCACACATGTCAACACAAACACAACCCTTTATTAAACGCCCTGTTCATTGTAGGCCCACCCAACATACATGGCCCAATCTCATCCGTGTGATGAGACAGGCTAAAGGAAGCACTCATTAATCATCTTCCATCCTGTCTTACCACTCCACTGCTCCAGCTGGGGAGTTGCACCAGTGTCTCAGGAGGTTGCGCTGCTTCTTCCCTTCACGTGAGGCTCTGTTGGGGCCTTGCACATCCTCAGTGTTTATCAGGTTTCGCCCTTGCCTCCATTCCCCAGGCTCCATGTCCCCATTGCCTTGTTGGAGGTCCACGAGCCTGTTCTGAAAGACTGGGTAGCGGGTGCGCTTGAGATTGTGCAGGATGCAGCAAGCTTCCACGATCCTCCTCACGGTCTCTGGGCGATGCTGCATGGTGGTGAGAAGTACTTGGAACCTGTTGGCCAGGATGCCAAAGGCGTTCTCCACCACCCGCCTTGCCCTGGACAGCCTGTAGTTGAAGATCCTCTCTTCACGGGTGAGGAGTCTCGAAGTGTAGGGCTTCATGAGGTAGGTTCTGAGGGAGAAGGCATCATCCCCCATGATGAAGTAGGGCACATCTTGCGTGTCGTTGGGCAGGGGGTCTGGATCTGGAAAGCCCATGATGAGGTTGCCTTCCAGCCCCTCCTTGAGGTCGCTGGCGTTGTATACCTGGGCATCTGAACATAAGCCGCTGCCTGAAGCATCGATGTACATGAACTTGTAGTCAGCATCGACCATGGCAAAGAGGATGATGCTGAAGAAGCCCTTGTATAAGTGGACCCCGACTTGGGTGGTGCTTTGCAGGCCACGTGCTTCCCATCTCTGGCTCCAACGGTGTGTGGGAAGTTCCACCTCTGGTAGCACTACTCTGGAACTTTCTTCCATCCTTCATCAGTGGAGGGGCACTGGAGGATCTCCTGCAGGTATTGTTCGATGATGGCCTGCACCACTTCTCTGACCACAATGCTGATGTTGTTGTGTGGTACCCTCCATCCATACTGCATGCTTCTGTAGGTGGTCCCTGAGGCCAGGTGGCGCAGAGTGAGTTCCACCTTGAGCCCAGGTTCCAGGCTGGGCCAGAAGTTGGTGTTTTCCTTGGTCAACCTGGGTGTCAGGCGCTGCACAACTTCGTCAAACATTGCTGGAGGCATCCTCATGAAGTTCTGGAATGCCCGAGTGTCTTCGTTCCTGAGCTCCACCATCAGCTTGTTGTACAGCCCGTACTCTTCTCTTCTCCCAATCCATCTTTGTACCCAGACGCTTCTTGGCCGCCTCTTTTTCTTTCCGTAGTAGAGTTCACAGAGTCTGTAGATGGCTTCGCACTGTTGCAGAATGATGGTGGCTGCCAAAAGGACTGTGTTACGATCCACGGTGGATATGACTGGATGCTGTGGAAGAGGAAGAGGCAGATGAAGGCTGGAGAGGTCTGCACAGCTGGGCTGCTGGGCTGAAAGTGAGATGCAGGTGAGTTGCTCCCCCTTTCTATAGGCAGTATAGGTGTCCCTTTGCATCCTCTAGGCATCCTCTAGACATCCTTTATATCCGAGATATGTCCCCTCTGCGAACGTTTTTTCTGTTTTAAACGCTTTGTTTCCGCTTGGCATCCATTCTGCATCCGTTCTGCATCCGTTCCACGTCCGTTCCGCTTTCTCCCTGCGTCCGAGCAGATGTGAGTTGCGCGGATGCGGAACAGATGCCTAGCGGATACAGCGGATGCGTAACGGATGCAGAATGGATGTGTAGCGGATGCGTAGTGGATGCATCATGGACGAATTGGATACATTTTCCACGCAAAGGTTTCGGGCAGCCCAAAACTTTTTGAGCGGATGAAACGTCAATAGATGGATGCTGGACGGATAGAGAGGAAGCAAAACGGAGGCAGTGAGTACATTGCGTTAACCAACAGATGGCAAGCTTTTTTGTCCGTTTTACATCCTCTTTGCATCCATTGGTGCAGTGTGACTTTAGGATTTATGTATTGAAGGTTGATTTATCTGTATGCTTTATTATATTCCTGGAAATAATTTAAAACTGGGATGTTTTCTTATTGGGGTACTTTGAGGTGTTCTGGATGTTCAAAATTTAGCAATGCCTCCATGCTGGGGCCATAATCCTTTTTTTGAAAAAATAGATTGTACCTTTCAGTCATCTATTTCATTTATTTTTATTTTATTTGGTTTGTCAATTGTTTACAAGATAATAGGTATAAGTAAAAACATAGTTATGAATACATGGATACATATAAGAAAAATAAAAGAAACAATAGGACAGGGATGGTAGGCACATTCGTGTGCTTTTGAATGCCCCCTACAGACCTCTTAGGAAAGGGGTGAAGTCAATAGTAGACAATCTAAGGTTAAAGTTTTTGGGGTTTGGGGAAGAAACCACAGAATCAGGTAGAGTATTCCAGACATTGACCACTCTGTTGCTGAAGTCGTATTTTCTGCAATCTAGTTTGGTGTGTGATTAACCTTGAGTTTGTATCTATTGTTTGCTCTTGTATTGTTATGGTTGAAGCTCAAGTATTCATTGACAGGTAGGACATTGCAATGTATGATATTACATACTATACATATAACGGACAGAAGGCAGCATAGTTCTCGGTTTTCTAGGTCTAGAATTTCAAATCTAGTGCATAAGGTATTCTGCAACGAGTAGAGGAGTGGAGAACTCTTCTTGTGAAATATTTCTGGACTTTCAACTATGTTAATATCAGATATACACACACACACACACATCTGAATAAGCATATATACCACTCAGTTCAGTTAGGAAAATTATAGCTGATGTTCTTGAAAAATCAGGAAGCAACAAAACAGTTAACTTGCAATTAGGGGCAAAAAGTAGAGAAAAGTAAGGAGAGAAGGATATGAGTTTTAGACAATAATTTTTAATTCATTCTTCCTCCCTCCCCCCTCTAATTCCTTCCATCACTCTCTCATCCTCTCCCCTCTCTCCACTTCCTCTCATTCCCTCCCTCCTTCCCTCTCTCTTCACAGAATTTTCCAGATCAACTGGAAACAATATTATGAGAAATTAACATTATTTGTCTCAAAAGGAATGGCCTTTAATCATTTCAGCTTTAACCCTTTTATATATATGACTCCTTTACTTATATAGCAGAGTAGAGATAGGAAGACACCAGGGATTTGCTCCTCTGCAAGTTTTTGCACCATAAAAGGAATAATTTAGTGGGCAAAGATTATGTATCGAACAATGAGAAGGGAGGTAATAGAGAAGAAACTTAATTTTACTCATTTGATTAATTCTAAAGGATTCTTTGAATTGAAAACTGATACAAGACCTAAAGAAATACCAATCCATGGTATTATATTTTTAATTTTGTTTTTGGATCCTACAAAGTTCACATCGGAATGGTATAAAGAAGCATAAAGGATTCTTTTGCCTTCTAATATTGGCTTTTGTGATTGTATAAACATATAATCACAGCAGGTATTTTGTGAACAAGCAAACTCATGTGATAGCCGTTCAAATTTCCAATTTTTTTCCAGTCCCTATAATTGAAAAGAAGAAATTTTTTAAAGATATGAAGTAAACCTTTAAATAGTTTAAGGTAACAACTATTATTTTGTATTTTTTTCAGGAAACAAATGAATAGCTAGTATTCTTCCATAATCTGATTTTGTTGAGATTTTCTAGAGATTGGTGCCAACTAAAGCTTCTGGGACAAATACCAAAACAGTCATAAGTAGAATTAATCACTGTATTAACAATGGTGATATTGCAATTTACTAATCTCTCAATTTTCATTCAGAAAATAGTGCAATTGAAAAGGAAATCAGTAATAGATCTCAATCCAGATGCACTTTCAAGGTTCTATCACTTGCCTGAAAATCTGATTTTCACCAAAGCACTTCTACAATGATTCAATTTCAATTTATCCGACCTGGCTGTTACTGGTTTTCTTCAACAGTTGCATATTGAAAAGACTTGGAGAAGGAATGAAATGTTGTTAATGACTTGTGTTTAAGTGAAACAAACTGAAACCTACATGAGAGATAGGAATGAATGGTTGCATTACCTATCCTATTCCCAAATCAAACAGGAGGTCAGTAATGACATATTAACAATGATACTGAAAATCACTGGGGACTCAAGACTTGGATTGCTTCCCTCTACTTGTATCCAGTTTATCTCATAAATACAATCTCAGAGGTCATGAAAAAGCTTATAGAGTTGCAACATTGAGGCTTGCTTCCCATCACATCCCCCTTTTCAGTTCTCTATAATTTATTTATTTGACTTTTATTCTACCTTTATTAGTTTATTACTATTTGCCACCTTAAGTAATTCAAGGAAGTGAATATGTTCCTTGTTCCGCCTTTTCTTTTCCCCCACAACAATTTTGTGAGGTAGGTTGGGCTGAGAGACAGAGTGAGTGATCCAAAGTCACCCAGTCTGCTTTCCTGGCTAAGACAGAACTAACAACTCACAGTGTCCTGTTTTCTAATTAACCAGTACACAAAACTGAATCTCCACTATAATCAGTGGTGGGATTCAAATAATTTAACAACTGGTTCATCCAGGGTCAGGTTGGCTGTCATGGGACATGTGACCCATCCCTGTCCTCCAACTCCACCACACATGCAGGATGATCCTCCCATGATGGCCAACCTGACTCTGGGAGAACTAGTTGTTAAATTACCCACCCACTCCCACTATCAAAGTGGATCTTCTTCTTCATTCTTCAATACAGTGACTAAATTAGTAGACCAGTAAAATACTGTGGACACAATATATTTAGATTTCAGCAAAGCATTCGACAAAGTAGATCACAATCTACTTCTTAGTAAACTAGAAAAAAGTGGAATAGATAGCACCACCATTAGATGGACTCGCAACTGTCTGGCAAACCGTACTCTACAAGTAGTCCTTAATGGATCTAAGTCTACATGGAGGGAAATAAGCAGTGCGGTGCCACAAGGTTCTGTCTTAGGCCCAGTGCTCTTCAATATCTTTATTAATGACTTAGATGAGGGCATAGAAGGGAAACTTACCAAATTTGCAGATGATACTCAGCTGGCAGGAATAGCTAACACCCAAGAAGATAGGCTTAAGATCCAAATGGATCTTGACAGACTAGAACACTGGGCCGTATCTAACAAAATGAAATTCAATGTAGAGAAAAGTAAAGAAAAAGTAAAGAAAAGTAAAAACACTTAAAGCAGGAAAAACCAAAAATACACATATAGACTGGGTGAAACCAGGCTCAATAGTAGTAACTATGAGAGGGATCCTGGAGTCCTCGTGGACAACCAGCTAAATATGAGCCAGCAGTGTGCAGCAGCAGCCAAAAAAGCTAATGCAATCCTAAATTGCATTAACAGAGGGATACAATCGAGATTAAGTGAGGTACTAATACCATTATACAGTATAAAGCCTCAGTAAGACCACATCTAGAGAACTGCATCCAGTTTTGTTGTCACACTCCAAGAAACAATTTGGTTTCAGAAAAAAACTATCCTGTAATCTGCAACTCTTACACTGCAAAAACATATGAACTACACAACTCAATCAGGGCAAAGCAATAGACGCAATCTACATAGACTTCTGTAAAGCCTTTGATTCAGTGGTACACGACAAACCACTCCTAAAACTAAAATCTTATGGTATCTCTGCACACCTGCATAACTGGATGGAAGCATTCCTGTCAAACAGACAACAAATGGTCAAATTTTAGAGTGTCCTATCAAATTCTGTCCTATCACCACTGTCAACAGTGGTGTCCCCCAAGGCAGTGTTCTAGGACCAACTCTCTTCATACTCTACATTAATGACCTCTGTGATCATATTAAGAGCAACTGCGTCTTCTTCACTGACAATGTAAAGCTATTCAACACCACAGACAATACTGCTATCCTTCAAAAAGACCTCAACTATGTATCAGAATAGTCAAATAAATAGCAACTTCAAATCTCAACAAATAAATGTTCTGTCTTACATATTGGCAAAAAAAATAATAATCAGAAATAAAATACAAGCTGAATAGTCAAGATCTTGTTGATGATCCAAGCTCTTAAAAGACCTTGGAATACTCATCTCATTTAGATCATCTCTAATGATCTAAATGTGAGAGCCCACTGTAACTACATAGCCAAAAAGGCATTAAGAGTTGTCAACCTAATCCTACGTAGCTTTTTCTCTGGTAATATCACACTACTAACTAGAGCATACAAAACATTTGTTAGACCAATACAACTCATCAGTCCGGAACCCACATTACGTATCTGATATTAGCACAGTTGAGAAAGTCCAGAAATATTTCACAAGAAGAGTTCTCTACTCCTCTACTCGTTATAGAATACTTTATGTCACCAGACTTGAAATTCTAGACCGAGAAAACCTTGAATTACGCCATCTTCAGTCTGATCTAAGTATGGTATATAAAATCATACATTGCAATGTCCTAGCTGTAAATGAATACTTCAGCTTCAACCATAACAACACAAGAGCACATAATAGATACAAACTCAAGGTTAACCGCACCAAACCTGATTGCAGGAAATACGACTTCAGCAACAGAGTGGTCAATGTCTGGAATATTCTACCTGACTCTGTAGTTTCTTCCCAAACCCCAAAAACTTTAACCTTAGACTGTCTACTATTGACTCACCCCTTTCCTAAGAGGTCTGTAGGGGGCGTGCGTAAGAGCACCAATGTACCTACCATCCCTGTCCTATTGTTTCTTTTATTTTTCTTCTATGTACCCATAACTATGTATATACTTATACCTATTATCTTATAAACAAATGACAAATCAAATCAAATAAATAAATAAATACTATGAAAAAGATGTTGAGACTCTAGAAAAAGTACAGAGAAGAGCAACCAGGATGATTAGGGGACTGGAGGCTAAAACATATAAAGTTGCAGGAACTGGGCTTGGCTAGTCTAGTAAAGAGAAGGACCAGGGGAGACATGATAGAGGTCTTCCAATATTTGAGGGGCTGCCACAGAGAGGAAGGGGTCAAGCTATTTTGTAAAGTGATGGTGGGCCAGACAAGGAATAATGGATGGAAACTGAACAAAGAGATTTCACCAGAAAGTAAGGAGAAACCTTCTGACAATCAACAAATGGAACAGCTTGCCCTCGGAAGGTGTGGGAGCGCCATCACTTGAGACTTTCAAGAAGAGATTGGACTGCCATTTGTCAGAAATGGTATAGGGTCTCCCGCTTGGGCAGGGGGTTTGGACTAGATGATCTACAAGGTCCCTTCCAACTCTGATTATCCGTTATCTGATCCTGGGCTCTGCCTGTGCTGCAATGGAAAAACTGGCAATGGAGTGGCCAGCATGAGGAAAGGAGGAGGAGCAGGGAGAAGAAAGAGGGAAGGTAGCCTTCTTCTATTTTTCTATTGTAGTGCAGTGCCCAGGATCCACTTCGATAGAGGGGTGTGGGTGTAATTTAATATCCGGTACACCTGAATTGTGCAATTTAATCAATTAAATCCTGCCACTGACTATAATATTAAACCTTAGGAAGAGTCCCACAAACATTTTCTGACAATTTTATAATATTTGATTGGTTCTTAATATTCACAATGTGTTTTGCTGTTAATGTTGTTTCTGGCTGGTTTCAGCAGAATTCATACACTCTGGATAAGAAGTGCATAAATCTAGACTAATTATAAATATCTACAAACATGATTTGGGTCTCATTTAGCCTCAGAATTTCCTTATCCTACCTTTTCTCAGACTTTCAAGGTTTGATAGTGAATTTCTTCTTATCACATTTGTAAAGAACAAGTCTGCCTCCCCATCAAGAGTGGGACTGGGTAAGACTGTGAAGCTTACCAGAATTTCAAGGTTTTCTTTCTATAATCTTTAAAAAGCTGCTCTTTTGAGTTCACTTACATGGATTAGAACATTTTTCCAGATGCTAAGCATGAACTCAGGGAGTGGAACCAAATCAATGTTTGGGAAAACACCAAGTGCAAAATAAAATTATTTCGCACATTTAGTTCATATCCAAGCACTAAACATAACAGCGAACAACACCTGCACCTTTATTTAAAAGAAACAAATAACTGAAAGCTTTCAAGTTTATAGAGTCTTTATCAAAGATATAAAATGATGGATAAGATTTGGACTTAATTAAAAAAAGCCCTAATTGGTTTTTTGCAAAAGGTTTCTGCAACTGAAAAAAAATATCTACGTTTGCAGTACCCTGCAAAAGAGTATGGTATGGTAATTAATTTTTTAAAAATTGTTAAGTGTAGGCATTTCCTCCCAGTTGTAATTTGAATGCTTAATAAATCAGACATTTTAGTTTAACCTATTCAAATATGTCAGTAATCACTTAGCAAAAAGAATTTCATGTCTACATAATTATCTTTTTAACAGATTGCCCCTCTCTGAGCAATGTGTCTGGGTAAAATTGGTTTTGAGTAGGAATTAAACAATAATCATAATGGTAATCATAGTATACATATCAATAATAATCACATAGTAATAGTACAATTAATTTATCCATACTAAAAAAATTCTATTAGTTAACCATTGGTAAAACAAATCCCATGCTAGGAAGTATTCTGTTTCTTTCTTTTCTTTTATTTTAAGAGTGTTTATCCATCTGTACACATTCTAATATTTTTTTTATAACACTTGAACATGTGGACATAGAGGAGCAGAGTGATTTAAGGAAGGTGTCAAGTTTTTCTTTTGCTGACAGTCACAGATATATGGTGTTCACCTGTAGAGTGTCTTATAGAACTAGAAATCCCAAAACTCAGAAGACCTTTTACTTTAGTGTGTGGTAATGTCTTCTCCTTGAAACACAAGCCAGAGATACTACCTTGGTTATGGCCTATTTAAAAAAGACTCCATGCTTTGCTAACTAAATTTACTGGTCCTTCTGAGGATTATTCTTATTCTGTCATACCATGCAAATAATAGCACTCTGAGATTCATTACTGGTTTGGGATTTGGGAAATGCAGTACAAAGCAAAAGGAGACTGAATTTGCAATAGTGTTTGTTTCAAAGTTCTCTTCTGTTGGGGTAAGGAAGTCATCAATGGTAAAGACACATATTTTCAAAAACATTTTAGGAGACAAGTTATAAGAAGTTCTCATTCCTTGAATAGTTATGTTATTGAGGGTAAGTTGAGTCTAATTAACATGTTGAGTCTTTTTCAATGTTCATGTGATAGACATATTCTCTAGTACTCATGGAACTGGTATTCTTTTTAATAGCTGCTCAAAAATTATGTTTCCATAACCTACAGAGATTACAAAAAAATATCCAAGCATTGGAGAATACTATCTTAATGGGGTTACTTATGTATAAGAAATGCCCTACATATCCATCCTTCTAAACCATGATTTCTTAAATAAACTACAACTGTCTGAGTTCTGGATCAAGGGCTGTGGTGGTTCTTTGATGTCATCTATGGCCTCAAGTTTCTGCTCTCATGTTCAGGAACAACAAAATAGATTGTGCAGGGAATATTAATGCATTCACACATAAACATATCCAATGCTTGAGTCTACCACAATATACTTTTAAAATTGAAAGGTTGTTAAAATTGGTTTAGAATATGACAACGATGGCAGAAAAAAAAAAGACTTTTTCCTCTTTAATGTTATTTTTTCTTACTTTGAGGGCAGATAGGTGGGAATCAACTGAAATTCCAGATTGTTTTATTGTTAAATGCATGCTGATATTACTGTTGTTTATCCAACTAGCACAGGGAATCTCCAGCTGGGATAGCTCACAGTAAATCTTTGCAGCTGCATCAGATGAAATACATACATCACCCAATATAGGTAGAATTAATATGTGTCTGTGTGCCATTGAATCATTCTTGACTCCTGGTGACTCCCGGACTAGCCTCTACTGGTTTTAGGCAAAATTTTGGAAATGATTTGCCCTTGCCTGTTTCCTAGGCCTGAGATAGTGTGATAGTGTGTGTCCCAAGGTCATCCAATTGGCCTTGTGCCTGACCAGAACTCAAGATCTTCCAGTTTCTAGCCTGATAGCTCAACCACTATACAAAACTGCCTTTCTCTAGCTTATTTAATGTTTTTACATAAAACATCACCAAACAAGAGGTAAGCAAAAGCAAGAGGAGAGAGAAATATGAATAAAGACAAGGCTGTACACCATCACAGAGTTCCCCAACCTTTCTGGCTTTGTGGACTGTCAGTAGTGGGCAAGTGTGCATTCCGTGCACAGCTCCATTTATTTATTTATTTTTATGTATTTATTTGTCAAACATATCCAAGATAACAAATATAGCTATGAACATAAACATGAACAAAGGATGTAAAGTCAGAGAAATGGGGATAGTAAGACAGGTATGGTAGGCACACTGGTGTGCTTATGCACACCCCTTTTAAGGACCTCTTAAGAATGAGGTGATGTCCATGGTAGACAGTTTGAAGTTGAAGCTGTGAGGGGTTGAGGCTGTAACAATGGAGTCAGATAGGGTGTTCCAGGTGTTGACCACTCTGTTGCTAAAGTTGTATTTTCTGCAATCAAGTTTGGAGTTGTTGACTTGGAGCTTGTATTGGTTGTTTGCCCATATATTATTGTGATTGAAGCTGAAGAAGTCACTGATGGGCAATAACAGACAATTTTGTGAATGATGCTTAGATTGGACCACAGGCAGTGCAGTTCAAGATTGTCCAAGCCCAAAATTTCAAGCTTGGAGACATAGGAAATAGTATTGTGAGTAGAGAAGTGGAGTACTACTTTTGAGAAATACGTTTGAACCTGCTCAATTGTGTTAATGTTGGATATACAGTACAGTGTGAGTTCCAGGTGGATATGCATGCATGTCCACTGTTCATGCAAATGGAGCACATGTCCATGCTTGTCCAATGCTTGTACAAGTGGGGATGTACATGAGCAAACTTGCACTTGCCCACCACTTCTGCAGTCTGGTTCTGAATGGCTCAAGGCTTGGTAGTGGCCTGTAGCTTGGACGGTTTGGGATCCCTGCACTATCAATATATATAAAAAGGCACAGAGGTTTCCAGAGCCACTGAAAACAGTACTATGATAGTTAACATAGAGCAATCCTAAAATGTTTTGGGGGTATTTGTTGTTGATTATTCCAGTGTTAACTTTTATGATGATATAGTGACATCAGGTAGAAAAATTATCATCTTTCCTATTATCTATCACCTTATCTTCTTATGATTTTAACTTGTTGCTTGTATCTTACAATTTAAATTGTTTCATTAGTATCTTGGTATTATTTATGTTAATTGCTTATTTCGTATCCATGATCATTAAGTGTTAAATCTAATGTTTTGAACATATTTGAACATATTTTTACAATGACTATGATAATGATCTATCACTATTGTTGTATGCACACTGAAAGCTTATGCACCAGAGACAAATTCCTTGTGTATCTAATCACACTTGGCTAATAAAGACTTCTAATAGGATATCATTTGATCTTTCTTCTATTCACTGTAATTAAGGAATCAATCTAGTGGATGGAAATAATAACTAGTGATAGCCTTTAGTTGATCTGCACTGATTTCAATGTGCTAAAACAATTTGATCTTTTAATTTGTGGAAGTGAGACCATGAGGGAACCACAAGTATATATGTTAGACTGTGAAGTTGAAAAAACAATCCAGAAAATGGCCATACCAATACAGTTCAGTGATTACCAAGAAAACAATACAGGAAAAATTCTGTGGATGTGACCAAGAGCTGAACTTGACTTATGATGTGTTTTACTGCAGGTTTGAAAGGAAACTACAGTCACCTATCTCCACAACCTCCATCTCAAACACACCAACATCAGCCAAGCCTCCTACAATTGACCCCAATCCATTGAGTTCACAATCTCTGGTGATAACTCCTTCTTGCTTAAAAGTCTGTGCTGACCAATTGGCTCCCATCTTCACCCAAATATTGAATAAATCATGAGAGATGTGCTATGTTCCTTCTTGCTTCAAACACTTTACTATCATCCCAGTGCCAAAGGGAACTGAATGACTTACTCTAACATCTGTAGTTATGAAAATCTTTGAAAGGCTAGTGCTGTCCACCTGAAAACCATCAAGGATCTGCTGTTAGATCCCATACAGTTTGCATTCTGAGCAAATAGATAGACAGATGATGCTGTTAATATGGCTCTGCACTACATTCTACAACACCTTGAATCTCCAAATAGCTATGCAAGGGTCCTCTTTGTAGACTTCAGTTCAGCATTCAATACCATCATTCCAGACATTCTTCTAACTAAATTAAACCAGCTAGTGGTACCTGAACACACTTGTAAGTCGGTCATAAGCTTCCTAACAGACAAGAAGCTAGGCAGAATCACACCTGATAGCTGTACAATAGCAAAGCCCCTTCCCAAGGCTGCGTGCTTTCTCCACTTCTCTTCTCCCGATATACCAATGACTGAATTTCAAATGATCCATCTGTTAAAATACTGAAGTTTGCAGATGACATAACAGTGATTGATCTTATTTCAGACAATGATAAATCCACATATAGACAGGAGGTTGTACAACTTGTCTTGTGGATAACCGGAACAATCTGAACACACTCAAAAATGAAAACACTCAAAACTGTAGAAATGGTGGTAGACTTTAGAAGGAACCCTCCCATACTACCATATCTTACAACACTAAGCAACATAGTATCAACAGTAGAGACCTTCAAATTTCTAAGTTCTATGATATCATATGACTGAAAATGGACACCTAACATCAAAAATGTCAACAAAAAAGCATAACAAAGAATGTTCTTTCTGCACCAACTCAGAAAGCTCAACTACCCAAGGAGCTGCTGATACAGTTCTACAGAGGAATAATTGAGTCCATCATCTGCACCTCTAAAACTGTCTGTTTTGGTTCTGCAACCCAAAAGGACAGACACAGATTTCAGAGGGTGATTAGGACTGCAGAAAAAATAATTAAGGCCGTGTCACACTGCCCAACGGATGCAAAAAGGACACAATGGAAGAGAAAAATGTTACATCCATTGTATCCGCGCTCAAAAGGGGAGAAAATTTGCATAATTGGAGCGGACAACACAGACGCGGGGAGGACACAGGGCGGATGCAAAGCGGATGCAGAACGTAAGCATGGCGGATGGAAGTGGATGGCGCGTCCGCTAGGCTTCCGGGGGGGGGCTCAGCGAAGCGGACGCGGAACGGAAAAAGCGGATGCAGAACGGATGCACAGCGGATGAAGCGGATGCAGAGCGGAAGCCTAGCGGATGCACAGCGGAAGCCTAACGGATGCCTAGCGTTAATTGCACAAGCGGGGGGGATGCATTGCGCAAGCCCCCCGGATATAAAGGGAAGCAGCTCAAACGTGGCCAGCATTCCGAGGAAAGACCTGCTGCTGGATACCTCAGAGTTCTTGCCTGCATGTCTGCCTGCAAGCCTTGCTGCCAGCCTGCCTCCAAGCCTGCTTCCAAGCCTGCCTCCCACCCTGCCTCCCAGCCTCCTGGGCAGCCTCCCTGCCAGTCTTGCTGCCAGCCTGCCTTCAAGCCTCCCTTCCAGCCTTGCTGGCAGACTGCCTTCCAGCCTCCCTGCCAGCCTTGTTGCCAACCTGCCTTCCAGCCTCCCTGCCAGCCTTGCTGCCAGCCTGCCTTCCAGCTTCACTGCCAGCCAGTCTGTCTGCCAGCCTTGGTGCCTGCCTTCCTGCCACGCTTCGTGCCAGCCTTGGTGCCAGCCTTCCTGCCAGCCTTCCTGCCAGCCTTGGTGCCTGCCAGCCTTCCTGCCATCCTCCCTGCCAGCCAGCAACCCCACAACCATGGGGAAGAAGCAAAAGTCTCAGCAACCTGCCGCCATCCCTGGCAAGAGGGACAGGGCCACCCTCCCACCCCATGTCCCTGACTCATCTTCTGCTGGGGCTTCTGCTGCTTGGGCTCGCTCTTCTGTTGCTGGAGCTTCTGCTGTAGCTGCTCCTGGCAGTGGTGCTTCTGCTGCATACTCTGCTGAAGCTGCTCCTGGTCCTGCTGGTCCTGCTGGTCCTGCTCATTCTGCTCGTGCTCCTGGTCATGCTGACCCTGCTGCTGGTGCTTACTCTGCTGCTGCTCATCCTGGTCTTGCTGCTGCTGCTGCTGCTGCTTATGATCCTGCTGGTGATGCTGCTGCTGCTGCTGCTGCTGTTGGTGTGGAGGAGCAGCCCCTACAACCTGGAAGCCCCTCTGATGAGGGCCCATCTGGTCCTGCCAAAGGGAGGAAGAGGCGTATGCAACAATGGGAGAGGAGGCAGTATTACATCAAGGAAGCGCACGAGGATGAGGTGCTGGAGTGGCTGAGAGAGAACGACTATCTGTGGCAGAAGGGACACCGGCTGTACAGTGACACCAAGCTGAAGCAGGCTGCTTGGATAGAGAGGGCGGAGAGTCTGGGCTACACTTCGGAGGTGCTCCTCGGCTGGTGGAAGCACATGCACACCTGGAACGGGAAGCTGCACCTGCATTGGCCAAAACATCTGGCCAGGCCAGGGTTAAGCTGACGGACAGAGAGAACTATGTCATGGCCAAGTGCAGCTTCCTGGAGGGTGAGGTCCACCACTGAGGAGCACCAGGAGCCCAAATCTCTCCCCTCTCTCTCCGGCAGCCTGCTGGGAGCCAGTCCTCTTCCGGCCGAGAGTCAGCCCCTGTCTCCATGCAGGTATCTGTGGACCGTGCCACGGCGGAGAACCCCTGGGCAGGTGTTGAAAGCGTGGTGGAGAGTGATGAGGACTCCCTGGTGCGGTGGGAGAAAGGAGACATCGAGTCGACCGCTGCCGAAGCCGCATCCACCCACACCTCTGCCACCACAATAAGGCAGAGAGCCGGACCGCAGGAGGGGCAGAGCTACAAGGTCCTGGTGGAGATCAGGGACACCATCCACACCAGCATAGGTCTCCTCTCTCAGCTGGTCCCCATCGAATCCTCCTCCTCCAACCACAAGCCCTTCCTCAATTATGTGAACCAGACCCTCAAGGAGATGGTGGATTCCCAGTACCAGGTGGTGAAGGAGAGGATCACCACGGTGCTTAACAACCCTTCAGACCCAGAGGCACCTGCTCCCACCCAGTCCAGGTCTGCTCCTCCACCCCAGGTGATGTCCCTCCCATACCAAGGCTTCCCACACCCCCTCACCTACCAGAGCTACAGCTACCCGGAGGTCCAGCAGCACAGACAGCAGCCCTTACAGATGCAGGCACAGAGTCATCGGGCGACACCGCTGCCACCGGTTCCAATGATGCCACCGATGCCAACCACGACAGTCCTCACCCCACTGCAGAGCAGGCAGCCCCACTAAACTGCTCCTTCCTCCATCCCACAGCCAAGCCCGGCCTCAGTACATCTGTCCTCAGTACTGGGGCTGACACCCCATGGCATGGAGGAAGGACCTCTCAGCATCATGGGGCTCAGCCAGCTGTCCGACACCTTCCTCAACACACCGTCCCCTGTTGTCCTCTCAGGGCTAGGCACTCCAATAAAACCTCAGAACAGCACTGCAGCAGCACCCACCTCCACAGCACCTGCTCCCTAACATCTTAGCCTGGGCACACACCTCCTAGTGACCAAGAGGAGTGCCAGAGACTGGCTGCCTGGATATTTGTGGACTTTATTTGGACACTTGACTTGGGTCATGTTCATTTTACAGCTTGTTATTAATAAAGTTTATCTTTGTTTCACACACTTGCTTCATTAATTTTTTTCGATAAAGTCTGGGTGGAAACTTTTAGAAATGGTTTAGCCTTTGCATGCTTGTGGGATGGGTTAAGATAACAGTGGGATGGGAAGGGATACCTGTGGGATGGGTTAAGATAGCTGTGGGATGGGAAGGGATACCTGTGGGATGGGTTAAGATAGCTGTGGGATTGGAAGGGATACCTGTGGGATGGGTTAAGATAGCTGTGGGATGGGAAGGGATACCTGTGGGATGGGCAGGGATACCTATGGGATGGGTAATAGCTGTGGGATAGATAAACCTCCAGTGCAAGCATGGTGGGACTGTATGGTCCACCCTCCCAGGTGCCACCTCTATGGCCCTTCATTATCAATTACAATGTAAGCATTGATCCACACGTCAACATAAACACAACTCTTTATTAAACGCCCTGTTCATTGTAGGCCAACCAAACAAACATGGCCCAATCTCATCCGTGTGATGAGACAGGCTGAAGGAAGCATCCATTAAGCATCTACCATCCTGTCTTGCCACTCCACCGCTCCAGCTGGGGAGTTGCACCAGTGTTTCAGGAGGTTGCACTGCTTCTTTGCCTCACGTGAGGCTCTGTTCGGCCCTTGCACATCCTCAGTGTCGATCAGGTTTCGCCCTTGCCTCCATTCCCCAGGCTCCATGTCCCCATTGCCTTGCTGCAGGTCCACGAGCCTGTTCTGCAAGACTGGGTAGCGGGTGCACATGAGATTGTGCAGGATGCAGCAAGCTTCCACGATCCTCCTCATGGTCTGTGGGCGATGCTGCATCTTGGTGAGAAGTACCTGGAACCTGTTGGCCAGGATGCCAAAGGCGTTCTCCACCACCTGCCTTGCCCTGGACAGCCTGTAGTTGAAGATCCTCTCTTTACGGGTGAGGAATCTGGAGGTGTAGGGCTTCATGAGGTAGGTTGTGAGGGAAAAGGCGTCATCCCCCACGATGAAGTAGGGCACATCTTGCGTGTCGTTGGGCAGCGGGTCTGGATCTGGGAAGCCCACGATGAGGTTGCTTTCCAGCCCCTCCTTGAAGTGACTGTCGTTGTATACCTGGGCATCTGAAGATGAGCCGTTGCCTGAAACATCGATGTTCATGAACTTGTAGTCAGCATCGACCATGGCGAAGAGGATGATGCTGAAGAAACCCTTGTAGTTCTGATAAGTGGACCCTGACTTGGCTGGAGTTTTGCAGGCCACGTGCTTGCCATAGATGGCTCCAACGGTGTGTGGGAAGTTCCACTTCTGATACCACTGCTCTGCAACTTTCTTCCATCCTTCTTCAGTGGAGGGGCACTGGAGGAGCTCCTTCTTGTATTCTTTGATGATGGCCTGCACCACTTCTCTGACAACAAAGCTGATGGTGCTGGGTGACACCCTCCAGCTGTACTGCATGCTCCTGTAGGTGGTCCCTGAGGCCATATGGCGCAGAGTGAGTGCCACCTTGAGCCCAGGTTCCAGGATGGGTGGGAATTTGGTGTTTGTCTTGGTCAACCTGGGTGTCAGATGCTGCACAACTTCGTCAAACATGGCTGGAGGCATCCTCATGAAGTTCTGGAACGCCCAAGTGTCTTCGGTCCTGAGCTCCACCATCAGCTTGTTGTAAAGTACGTACTGCGCTCTTCTGGCGAACCATCTTCGGAGCCAGACTTTTTTTGGGTGCCTCCTTTTCTTCCCATAGTACTGTTCATAGAGACTGTAGATGGTTTCACAGTGTTGCAGAAGGATGTTGGCTGCCAAAAGGATTTTGTCGCAATCCACGGTGGACATGACTGGATGCTGTGGAAGAGGAAGAGGCAGATGAAGGCTGCAGAGGTCTGCACCGCTGGGCTGCTGTTCTGAAAATGCGATGCAGGCGAGTTGCTCCCCCTTTTTATAGGCAGTATAGGTTTTCCGCTAAGCATCCTCTAGGCATCCTCTAGGCATCCTGTAGACATCCTTAATATCCGAGATAGGTCCCCTCTGCGAACGTTTTTTCCATTTTAAATGCTTTGTTTCCATTCTGCATCCGTTCTGCATCCGTTCTGCATCCGTTCTGCATCCGTTCTGCGTCTGCTCTGCTTCCTCCCTGCGTCCGGGTGGATGCGAGTTGCGCGGATGCGCAGCGGATGCCAAGCGGATATAGCGGATGCGTAACGGATGCCTAATGGATGTGTAGCGGATGCGTAGCAGATGCAGAACGGACGAACTGGATACATTTTCCTTGCAAAAGTTTTAAGCAGCCTAAAACTTTTGGAGCGGATGAAATGTCCATAAACGGATGCTGGACGGATAGAGAGGAAGCAAAATGGAGGCAGTGAGTACATCGCGTTTTCGAACAGATGGCAAGCTTTTTTGTCCGTTTTACTTCCTCTTTGCATCCGTTGGTGCAGTGTGACAGGGGCTTTACTATCAACGTCCCTTCCATCGAGGACCTGTATACTGCACAAATCAAAAAGAGGGCTGGGAAAATATTTATAGACCCCTCACATCCTGGACACCTTTCCGCAAAACGACACTATAGAGCATTGCACACTGGAACAACTAGACACAAGAACAATTTTTTTCCTGAAAGCCATCACTCTGCTAAACAAATAATTCCTTCAACACTGTCCAACTATTTACAAAGTCTGCACTACTATTACTATTAACTTTCTCATCACTCCTTATTACCCATCCCCCCCACTTGTGAATGTATAACTGTATCTTTGTCGCTTGTATCCTTTTGATCTATATTGACTGTTTCCTAGTATGATTTGATTGCTTATTGTACCCTATGATTATTGTTAAGTGTTGTACCTTATGATTCTTGACACTTCATGAATGTATATTTTCTTTTATGTATACTGAGAGCATTTGCACAAAGACAAATTTCTTGTGTGTCCAATTACACTTGACCAATAAATAATTTTATTCTATTCTATCCTATCAGAAACTTAAAGGAGACTTGCTTTTGCTGCTGTTTAGATATGTCTTATATTTTGGTGCCCTTATGTTTACTGACTCAGAGATGTCTCCTTAATTCATAACATTTCCTTTGGAATACTGTCATGCCTTTGGCTATGGGTGAGATGAATACTAAAATACATGAAGAATCAACTTAGCAGGTTTTTTTTTAATGTTATTCTGAAGACAAGCAATTGCTGTGACAGTAAAACTGGCAAGCATAAAAAATGGGGAGTGGGAAAAACTTCCTTCAACAAATTTTCCTGTTTCCAGGCTTTATATTATAATCCACCCACAGTAAGGGTTGAAGGAAATAAACAACTTGCAAATTTGAAAATGGATGCTTCGAGAAAATCCCTGTTATTAAGAATTGAGGACTTGCTGGAAAAAAAACCCCTAGTACTGTACTTCTAATTTGCTAAGTGCATTACAATCTTCATTAGGTTTACTGCAACGACAACCTTTTAAGCAGATCATGATTTCCATTTAACAGATGGAATTACTGCCGTGAGACTTGGTTAGGGTTACACACAGTCCATGATAAAATTGGAACTGAAACCAAGGCCTCTCAGATTCAAAGTTGACACATTTCTTTTTACAGACATATTTGCAATTGTACACATCACTTTTCATGAGGTGATATCTCATGAGATTCACCTGCCTTACTACATTGTTTGTCTGAACAACTCCCACAATTCTCCAGCTATTCTGCCCTACAAGGAGAGCTAATGTTCAGCAATGGTCGAAGTATTGAACTAGGACCAGAAAAACACTACCTCAATTTTGTTCTTAGCCACAGAAATTCACTACTTGATGTGAAAGTAAGAGGAGAAAAGGAAATCAAAAAGGGAGTAAGGAATGTAGGTACAAGAGCTTATTACAGTCCCACACCAGTGAAGCTTTTATCTGTGGTAATGCTGCCATTTAGTCTCTCATGATACCTCCCTCTTTCCATTGTGGACAGCTCTGGATTAAAAGAAGTAAAAATACCTTTCTCATGTCTAAAATTGATTAAAGTCTACCCTAGTGGATGGCTGGTGATTCATGATCACTTCAAGAGGCTGGTAGCTTATCTTGTAAGCACTGGAAATAAGAAGAAAAAGTAAAGGGGAAAATTAAGAAAACAAAGATTTCAAAGATGCTAAAAACCGATTTGTGGGACAGCAGGGAAGAAGGTATTGGAAAAGGGTTAGCTGAACCAGGAAAAATGTGGGTAAGCATCCTGGAATGGCTCCCAAGAAGCAAAGTCAAGAATGCATACAACAGAGCAAGAGATATTATCTGGTGAAAGCACTAGTAATCAGTGGCAGAAGAAGCAACAGAGTCAATCCAGTGGGCTTGGCAATATTTAGAAGGCAGAGCAAACTTCGTAGCAAAAAGATTTACCAAGGCAGCAGCTGTCACCCTGCATCTAAAAGATTTGTGCAAGATGCCTAATATGTGGCATTTTGGAAATTCTAGGTATCAGCAGGCAAATGGAGCCTTGGAAATAGTGTGTTAAGGCAAGATAGAAAGGCCTGTATAAGGATTCATCATTATGACCAACTTAGATGGGGCAGTGGACAAAAAAAAAAAAAAAAAACAGGACACCTGAGGGTGGGCATAGTAAATCTGAGAGCCGCTGTGCCAGAATCAGAAAGGTCAAGAATGCCAGTAGCAGTAATAATATATAAAAAAGAACAAACAGTTAGATATGGTGAGATATTGAATGAAACGGGTGAACTTAAATCTTTGCAAGCATTGGAAGAACAAGGTGTAAAAATGAATTGGTTTTCATATTTGCAAATACAATCTAGATTTTATAAAGATGTTAAAACAGAAGGTATCTATGACAAGTTGACTGATTTAGATAAAATTTTGACAGGCACTGATGAAAAAGTAATAAAGAAACTTTATGGACATTTGCTAGAGTTTAAATTAAAGAACAAGTAAAAGAAACAATGATTGCATGGGGGAAAAATTTTGGATATGGGATTGACTTAGATAAATGGCAAAAATTGTGGTCTCAAAATTATAAAATGACAATGTCAGCTGCGTATAAAGAAAATTTGTATAAGATGTTTTACAGGTGGCATTTACCCCCGACGAGAATTGCGAGGATGTTCAAGAATAAATCAGGTAAATGTTGGAAATGTTATGGGATACTTGGTTCATATTACCACATGTGGTGGACATACTCAGATGCAAAAAGCTATTGGACTATAATCCACACATGGTTGGAAAAAATGACAAAACAACACATAGACTTTAACCCTGAGATATTTTTATTGGGAATTATACCAGAAATATATTGTAAAGAATTGAAATATTTGATTGTAAATGTTTAAACAGCGGCTAGAATTGTATTTGCTAAGAACTGGAAAAATGAAAAAATACCTAGACAGGAGGAAATTATGAAGAAAATCATGGACTGTGCCAAAATGAGTAAATTGACATTTGAAATTAGAGAACAAGAGGATAAACAATTTTATATGATATGGGATTTATTTTATTATCAATGGTTAGATAAAAAGACATGGTAAAGAAATAGACTAGTAAGCCTTACAATAAAAGTTAATAGATTGATGTAGAATACAATATAAAATATAACCATTGGATGAATGTATAAGATGAAATCATAATGAAAATTAGAATATCTCGTATAAAATGATGGAAAAATAGTCAAATGAAGGTTTAATAATTGATATTATATAAGCACAAGCTAGAACTATAAGGTGAGAATTTATATAACTTGTGAGTAATGGTAAAAAAAGAATAGCACAAAAGATTGTAACCAACTGACACACTGTATGTATATAACTGAAAGATGGTTTTATGTTTTTATGTTTTGTTCGTATGTTTTTTGTAAAAAATAAAAACTTTGTTTTTTTTTTTTTTTAAAGAATGCCATGAGCAGTGTTGCTGGGCCAACCTCAAATGCAAGCAAATTCTTGCAGGCAAGGGACATGCCCTAATGAAAAGATTTAGCATATATAAGTGCCAGTGAAGGGCAACCTAGCAGAGGAGGACTCCAGATGAAATTGCTGAAGAGGTGTGAGGTACAGAGAACAAGAGAAGGGCATGGACCGGCCTAAGAGATACTAACATGGCAGCAATGTAAGCAATCCCAGCAGCAATCCCAGCACTTAAGTGATCAGCTGACAATTGAAACCTGTCCCAGAAGCCAAGACTGACAGGGAAGACAAAGCTGTTAGCAATTGTCTTTGAGCAAAGTTAGATAAAGCTACATTACAGTTGACAAGTCAGCATTGCATGTGGTATAAAGATTGTAGAATAAAAGGAAAGACTAAGGGAAGATTATTTGGGAACTACAGCCAGAAAGCAAAAGACAATTAAAGTTTCCAGAAAAATAGAAAAGAAAGAAAAATGACTGCAAAGTAGAAGAACAGTATAGCAGGCAGGAAACAGAAGCTAGAATAAAGCTCAATAAGGAGTATAGAATAAAGCTTAGAAGATTAAGATACCTTATAGAAATACCGGACACAGGATAAATAAGCTTACTGTAAATTGGAAGCAATAGGTGGCCTTTGTTTTGTAATCAAAAGCATCTCTCTTCTGTAATAGAAATCCTTTCCCAATGGGTATTGACAGATATGTCCTGGTGGGTTTGCACCACCTCGGATCTACAAATTCTGAAAGTCCAAAGCCAGATAATACATTAGTGCCTACTTCTATTCTTGTCACTACATTGTTAATGCCATTTGTTCATCAAAGTTAACAGCTATGTAGGCAGGAATATTTTGGAAAATTCAAAGTAATGGAATAACTGAGAATCTTCTTTTATCTGATCAGGATATCTGCCTTGAATGAAAATAGCAATTGTTTGATCATTTCAAAATTTGAACCATACTTTAAATGATATCTCCATTCCATATGAGAGGCCTAGGCACTTGCTCCCATTTCTCTTCTAATCCCCACCATCAAATATACCATTTCTTAATAAGGTTTGATCCAATGCAATGCCAATTCCAAGCCATATGTTTAAATAAACTTCAGGTGTAGGTGTCAAATGTAAGGAGTCTTCTGCTGTCCCAATTTATTTGTTTCCCTCTACTTCAGATCCCAGATGCAAATGCACCAGATACTGATCTAAATGAATTTGACAATTTTGTTATCTATTCAGACAACAGGACTTGAAGAGCATTGGCAGCATGGCTGGGAGGTCTTCTTAAATATCTCTTGCTTCCTTATTTGTCAGATTAAATTATAATTCAGTAGACTCAGACAAAGAAACATCCTGGAGGGTCCCCTTCTGTATCTGACTGTGATTAGCAGTTTTGCCCTTAAATTCTAGCTCTATCTCTCCTCTGTTTTGCAAAACATGCATGCCTAGTCTGATTTAGATTGCTTAAATTTATTCTAGAATTAAGATCTTGTATGAATGAAGGCAAATACATGTGTCCCAGGATAATGTTGCAATATGCAATCTGGGTCAGTCACGAGGACCAGATATTTAATCTTCTAAGCTTTTGGACTCATTATGGAGCCTATTCTCAAGGAACTTCTCTCTCACCAGAATGTGTGATTAGAGATTCTGGTAAGAGAGAAGTTCCTTGAAGATGGGCTACAGCACAGGTACAAAAGCTTAGAAGACAAAACCTCTGGTATCAGTGACTGACCCTGATTGGATCTTGCAATAGGACTTGTGTTGTTGTGGCCTCCTCTATTAGAATATGGAAGTTAACTTTTGATCTTTTATTTATCAGTTTTGGAGAGGGAAGACTTTTTTTTTTTTAAATTAGGTTGCCTTAAAATACAAAAGACTTGTGTTGTGGCCTATGCTGACTAACAATTTAGTTATTCAACACAACAACTTTAACCAGAATGTCACACACTGGTTATTGGTTCACTGTTTTTCTGAAATCACTTTGAATGCATTTACAAGTCTTGAACTAATGATAAACATGAATTATTTTCATATGTTATTTCTGAAGTAGGCTTTCTTTTTGGGAAAAAATTGCTAAGCTGAGATACAAATCTTACTTAACTAAAGAATCATACAATCAGTTGAAGAATTGGACCATTTGAGGTATTGAATTTGTTTCAGTACTCTTTTACCTTTTTTGTTAATCAAGTTAAGATAATAAATATGGGTTGATAAAAGTTACATTGTTGTGTTAAAATATTTGTACAGCTTGGTTAATGCGTATTTCCCTCCTGTCTCTAATTCTTTGGCTGCCTTCCCAAGACTTTTAGGATAGCTACAGATCTGACCACTCACATGTTTATATGTTTGTGAATCTAGAGCTTGCAGAAAACCATCAAACTTTCAGCACTTGCTACTTCTGGACCAATGGAACCAATGGAAATATTAGCCCATTCAGTGCTGGATTTCCCAGCTAATAAAATGATGACCTTGCCTGTGTAGTTCATGATTCAACATTCACCCCTTCTTATTCTTCACAAAAATGCAGGGAATGCAGGTCTGTGTGATAAAGATCAGGTAAAGTTGATAATTTCTTCTATTCCTCCTCGGTCATACTAAAAAAGTTACATGAAACATTGATTGACCAAAATGATGTTATTGGTGATGTCATGTTATTCCACCATTCTTCTACAATGTTATTCTATGATGAATGGTTGCAGGAACTGGGCATGGCTAGTTAGTGAAGAGAAGGATCAGGGTAGATATGATAGCAGTGTTCCAATATTTGAGGGGCTGACACAGAGAGGAGAGAGTCAAGCTATTTTCAAAAGCACCTGAAGGACAGAAAAGGAATAATGGATGGAAGGAGATATTCAACCTGGAAATAAGGATAAATTTTTTGACAGTGACAGCAATTAACCAATGGAACAGCTTGCCTTTAGAAGTTGTGGGAGCTTCATCAGGGAAGCTTTCAAGAAGAGACTGGACAGCCATCTGTCAGAAATGGTGTAGAGTCTCCTGTTTGGGTGGGGGAGTTGGAGTAGATGATCTACAAGGTCCCTTCCAACTCTGTTAATCTGAATTATCTCCTAATCTTAAAAAAATAATATACATTTTTGAATTTTCCAGTTTTTTTAAAAAATATTTTATAATTTGGCTGTATATCACTCAGACTCACATGAAATGGGCAGCCATATAAATATGATAAATAAATAAATATGAGTGTGACTGTGCTGATGTTGTGGTGTACTGATTTGGTTTATGTATGCATGCTTTTATAAGCCAGCAGTGCCATGCTATTGTTTGAGAACCTGAATGATTTGCAATGAATGTTAGATGTACTGTGTATAATACAAATCAGCCTTCTTACCAAGGCATAATATTTATTAAACATGATAAAATTGATGGAAAATTTTAAGAAGCATATAAATACTGAGGGAAAAGTAAGAGGTACTGTGTGGGCTGTTGCATGGAATAAAGGTTTATTTAAAGAAGCATAAAGTAGTGTTTATAAGAGTATGCCTCTGCCCATTTGTTACATGAAAGAGAAAGTTGTGTGTATCAGCTGAATGTAGAAGAAGTGAAGATATATACTAAGTAAAAACAAAAAGAAATAGGATTATGAATAAATGACTGCTGAATAAAAGTGGATTGAATGCAGAATGAATGATTAGTACAAAAGAAGAATGTTGAAGTGGTTTGATTTTATAGAGATAATGAATGTGAATCAAACTATGGAACAAAGATATGTAGAATGAATGGGCTAAGAAGAAGACTGAGAATGTCGTGGATGGATAGAATTGATGAGATCTTCAAAAAGAGAGATGGGAAAAGTAGTAGAAATGAATAGTTGGCAAGGATAGTGAACAGTGTTGCTCAGTCCAAGTTTTCGTCACACCTTTTTATCTAAAGCCCCTGTCCCACTGCACCAACGGATGCAAAGAGGATGTAAAATGTTAAAAAATGTTGGAAAATGCTATGCATCCGTTGTGTACTCATTGCATACGTGTTTCATACGCTCTATCCTTTGAGCGTCCGTCCACTGAGATTTCATCCGCTCAAGAAGTTTTGAGCTGCACAAAACTTTGTGAATGGATGAACTTTCCGCTGTGTACGATGTAAATCTGTGACATACGAGCAACAAACGTTCTATGTCCGTTTATCATCCGTTTTAAATGTCTGCTGTATCCTCTCTGCATCCTCTGGGCATCCCCTCAACTCACATCCGCTGCAGCTGAAAACGGAAAGTGGGAGGAAGCAAAAGGTACAGGGAACGTCTACACAGGGTTAGTAGCATGGAAATAGAAAGGATGAACAGTGAACGGTTTGCATCCTATATACATCCTCTAGGCTTCCTATGAACATCCATTTAACATCCCCACTACATCCTACCCCCGTCCGTTCTTTTCCTTTCTTTTCCATTCTGTTTATGCCAATTTTTGACACTTTTTGGAGTGGATGACAACGGATGGAGCACCCTCGAAATTTTGCTCGTCCCTGTGTCCTTTTTGCATATGTTTTGCATCCGTCGGCCTTAATGCTTTTAATTTCTGCCTATTTCTTACTCTTTGCTTACACTCCATATGATATTGCTAGCTTCTCAATAGTGTGATATGCTAAAATATATAAATTGTTAGCATTCCTCAATATTTTTTTCTGTTCTCTGGTTTAAATTTCTATCAACTGCCAAACTCCTAATGTTGGTGCACCTGCAATTCTGCATTGAGGCTTCTTTGTGTAACCAAGCCACAGAGCTGGACGGAGACTTGGTGCTCTTAGGAGGGTAGCATCTAAACTGGATGCCCCTGGGAGAGCCACAGTGTACAAGGCCCAGATAAGAAGTATCATGGAATACGCCTCTCTGTGCTGGCTGAATGCATCTCCTACAGTACTTCAACTACTTGATCATATACAGAAGAAGGCCCGATGCATAATCGGAATAAATGAGGACGAGGCATGCTCCAACTTCAATATTCTTTCGCTTCACCATAGACATCAAGTTGCAGTTGAAGTTGCCCTGTACAAAATGCAGACGGGCCTCTGCCCTCAAGACCTGAAAAAGCTGGTTCCCCCACCTTATACAATGAGAAGAACAACTTGCTCTAGTGTGTCAACTCCGAGACATGCTCTTGTGGAACCCAAGTCCAGAACACACTCAACTGGCAGGAGTTTTGTACACACTACAGTCAGAGTCTGGAATAGATTACCAGAAGACATTTTAGGCATGATTAGTGACAAAGGGTCTCAATCATTCAAGAGTCATGTCCACAACCACCTTCTGCAGATTGTATAGTATATTATTTATTAGGCCCCACTTTTTTCTTTTTATCATTATTCTTCTCTTAAGCTGCTGTGAACCTTTGATCAGGCCATGAGGTTGTCATGTATAGTGCACAGCATTGTATGCATGATCTTGATACTTAGTATCACGCCTTGAGGACTATTGTTCACAATAGCATGTTATATATACATACATATATTTGTTTTCTTAGGCTTTCGTGGGTACTTACATGTGTGCTGTTTAGCTTCCTTCCGGGTATTATCCCACGTCATTGTAGTTCTGTTAAAGTTGTAGCAACGTTTCAGCAGAATCTCATCTGCCATCATCAGGCTTCTGTATGGATATGGGTCTTCAGCTCCTGGTTTTAAATTTGAGGCTGGTCCATTCTGATTGGTTGGGAGCCTGGACCTGTGTTCATTGGACTTGGAGTTTGATTGATTGGTGTTTCTGGTTTCTTCTGTCTGTTTTGTGGCTTTGATTGGCTGGCAACACTCTGTTCTTGTGTTGGAGGCTTTTAGTGCAGCTTGGCTCCGTGTGAAGGGACGGCTGCTCTTCATTAGCAAGCTGCTATTCATTAGCAAGCTGGGTTTCACCTGGGTGCCTGGTGGGGGGGTTGGGTTGGAGCTATCACAGGGAGTCTGTTTTTGCCCAGGTGTTTGCCTGGCTTGTGGCATGGAGATCTTTCTATTTGAGAGTGCAGGCTTCCAAATGATTGACAGTGTGGTGGAATCATCTCTTCTATTCATGCTGTCAGGTCTTTTTTCAATCTCTATGGCTTCTCTGATGATTCTGTGGCTGGGGTTTTCTATAGTGGCTAGGGTTTTAGTGCCATTGAAGTTGATGTTGTGACCTGTGGTTTTCATGTGTTGGACTAGTGAGGAGGTGTGTTCCAGCTTTTTTACTGCATTTTTGTGTTCATCTAGGCGGGTACTTATTCTTCTATTGGTCTGTCCAATGTATGTAGCCGGGCATGATGTACAGGGAATTTCGTATATGCCTTGGTTTTCCAGGTCAATTTTGTCTTTGGGGTTCCTCAGGATGGCTGCTATTTTTTTGTATGTTTTGAAGGCAGTCTTGATGTGATGCCTGTGTAGTATCTTACTGATTTTATCTGTGGTACCTCTTATGTAGGGCAGGACAGCTGTTCCATGGATCTGTTGATCTTCTAGGTCTCTGTTCTGTCTTGGTGTGTTTTTGTGGATCAAGTTGGTGATTTTGTTTTTGTGGAAGCCATTGGCTGTCAATATTTCAGTCAGGGTGCATTGTTCAGTCTTTATATGTGTCTTATCTGCCAGGCGTTTGGTTCTGGTAATTAGTGTTTTTGCTACGGAATTTATCTGTGCTGGGTAGTGGTGGGATTGGGCATTGAGGTAGCGGTTGGTGTGTGTTTTCTTTTGGTATATGGTGTGTCCCAGTGTGCCATCTGTTCTTTTGTAGATTAGTACATCTAGGAATGGTAGTTCTTTGTTTATTTCCGTTTCCATGGTGAACTTGATTTTGGGGTGTGTGTTGTTTAGGTGTGTTA
>BLBF01000004.1:73541948-73562662 GCA_015471245.1 Laticauda colubrina | reverse complement strand
CTATCTATCTATCTATCTATCTATCTATCTATCTATCTATCTATCTATCTATCTATCTATCTATCTAACAACCTACCTACCTACCTACCAATCATCTATCATGATTATATACCACCAAATTGAACTTAAGCCCATGTCACACTGAACCAATGGATGCAAAGAGGATGTAAAACGGACAAAAAACCTTGCCATCCGTTCAAAAACACGATGTACTCACTGCCTCCGTTTGGCTTCCTCTCTATCCGTCCAGCATCCGTTTATTGACGTTTCACCCGCTCCGAAAGTTTTGGGCTTCCCAAAACTTTTCAGTGGAAAATGTATCCAGTTTGTTCGTTCTGCATCCGTTACGCATCCGCTACGCATCCGTTACACATTCGTTACGCATCTGCTATATCCGCTAGGCATCCGCTGCGCATCCGCGCAACTCCATCCGCCCGGACGCAGGGAGGAAGCGGAATGGATGTGGAACGGATGCAGAACGGATGCCTAGCGGATGCAGAACTGAAACAAAGCGTTTAAAGTGGAAAAAACATTTGCAGAGGGGACCTATCTCGGATATTAAGAATGTCTAGAGGATGCCTACAGGATGCCAAGAGGATGCCTAGCGGAAAACCTATACTGCCTATAAAAAGGGGGAGCAACTCGCCTGCATCTCACTTTCAGAACAGCAGCCCAGCGGTGCAGACCTCTGCAGCCTTCATCTGGCTCTTCCTCTTCCACAGCATCCAGTCATGTCCACCATGGATTGTAACAAAGTCCTTTCGGCAGCCACCATCGTTCTGCAACAGTGCAAAGCCATCTGCAGGCTCTGTGAACACGACTGCGAGAAGAAAAAGAGGCAGCCAAAAAGAGTCTGGGTCCGAAGATGGTTTGCCAGAAGAGCAGAGGACGGACTGTACAACAAACTGATGGTGGAGCTCAGGAACGAAGATACTCAGGCATTCCAGAACTTCATGAGGATGCCTCCATCCATGTTTGACGAAGTTGTGCAGCGCCTGACACCCAGGTTGACCAAGGCAAACACCAGCTTCCAGCCCAGCCTGGAACCTGGGCTCAAGGTGGAACTCACTCTGCGCCACCTGGCCTCAGGGACCTCCGGGCCTCACATGAAGCGAAGAAGCAGCGCAACCTCCTGAGACAATGGTGCAACTCCCCAGCTGGAGCAGTGGAGTGGCAAGACAGGATGGTAGATGCTTAATGGATGCTTCCTTCAGCCTGTCTCATCACACGGATGAGATTGGACCATGTATGTTTGGTTGGCCTACAATGAACAGGGCGTTTAATAAAGAGTTTTATTTATGTTGACATGTGTGGATGATTATTACATTATTATTGATAATAAAGGGCCATAGGTGTGGCACCTGGGAGGGTGGACCATACAGTCCCACTATGCTTGCACTGGAGGTTTATCTATCCCACTGCTATCCTAACCCATCCCACAGCTATTTCCAGCAAGACTTTATTAAAAAAAAAGAAATGAAGCAAGTGTGTGAATCATAAATATACTTTATTAACCACAAGCTATAAGACAAAAATGAGTCTCTGGCACTCCTCTTGGTCGCTCAGTCTCAGGGGTGAAGGGTGCAGGTGCTGTGGAGGTGGCTGGTGCTGCAGTGCTTGTCATCAGCTCCTCTAGAAGCAGAAGCAGCAGAAGCCCCAGCCCCAGAAGAGCGAGCCCGTGCTGCAGAAGCCCCAGCAAAAACAGAGTGAGGGCCAGGGGGCGGGATGGTAGCCCTGTCCCTCTTGCCAGGGCTGGCAGCAGATGGCTGAGGCTTGCTGTGCTTCCGCATGGTTGTGGGGTTGCTGGCTGGCAGGGAGGCTGGCAGGATCCAAGGCTGGCAGGAAGGCTGGCAGGGAGGCTGGCACCAAGGCAGGCACCAAGGCTTGCAGGGAGGCAGGCACCAAGGCTGGCAGGAAGGCTGGCAGGCAGGCTGGCAGGCAGGCAGGTACCAAGGCTGGCAGGAAGGCTGGCACCAAGGCAGGCACCAAGGCTGGCAGGAAGGCTGGCAGGCACCAAGGCTGGTAGGCAGACATGAACCAAGGCTGGCAGGAAGGCAGGCAGCAAGACTGGCAGGCAGACCGGCTGGCAGCAAGGCTGGCAGGCAGACCGGCTGGCAGCAAGGCTTGCAGGCAGGCTGGCAGCAAGGCTGGCAGGGAGTTTGGCAGCAAGGCTGGCAGGGAGGCTGTCAGCAAGGATGGTATCAAGGCTGGCAGCAAGGTTGGCAGGCAGACATGCAGGCAGGGCAGGCAAGGCAGTCGATGTGTCTGGCAGCAGGTCTTTCCTCTGAATGGCGACCTGCTTCCGAGCTGCTTCCATTATATCTGCGAGGCTGATGCAATGCATCCTCCCCGCATGTGCAATTAACGCCAGGCATCCATTAGGATTCCGCTGTGCATCCGCTGTGCATCCGCTTCATCCGTTCGGCGTCCGCTCTGCATCCGCTCTTTCCATTCCACGTCCGTTTGCTGAGGCCCCCCGGAAGCCCTGCGGATATGCCATCCACTCCCATCCACTCCCATCCACTCCCATCCGCTTCCATCTGCTGGGCTTCTGTTCCGCATCCGCTTTGCATCTGCCCTGCGTCCTCCCTCCGTCCGTGTTATCCGCTCTGGTTATGCAAATTTTTTCCCCTTTTGAGAGCAGATAACAACGGATGGAACATTTTGCTCGTCCGCTGTGTCCTTTTTGCATCCGTTGGCCAGTATGACATGGGCTTAACTCATGGTTGTTTACAGTACAGATAACCCTAAAAGTTTTAAGTACATAAAATTAAGAAATTACAATATAATCAGGTTAATAAAATAATAGCAATGGTATATATAGGTGAAACTCGAAAAATTAGAATATCGTGCAAAAATTCATTATTTCAGTAATGCAACTTAAAAGGTGAAACTAATTTATGAGATAGACTCGTTACATGCAAAGCAAGATAGTTCAAGCCATGATTTGTCATAATTGTGATGATTATGACTTACAGCTCATGAAAACCCCAAATCAACAATCTCAGAAAATTAGAATATTACATGCAATCAAAAAAACAAGGTTTGTACATAGAACAATATCGGACCTCTGAAAAATATAAGCATGCATATGTACTTGTTTTGGGCCCCTTTTGCATCAATTACTGCCTCAATGTGGCATGGCATCGAAGCTATCAGCCTGTGGCACTGCTGAGGTGCTATGGAAGACCAGGATGCTTCAATAGTTGCCTTCAGCTCTTCTGCATTGTTCAATCTCGTGTCTCTCATCTTTCTCTTGGCAATGCTCCATAGATTCTCTATGGGATTCAGGTCAGGTGAGTTTTCTGGCCAATCAAGCACAGTAATCCCACGGTCACTGAACCAGGTTTTGATGCTTTTGGCAGTGTGGGCAGGTGACAAGTTCTGCTGGAAAATGAAATCAGCATTCCCATAAAGCTCGTCTGCAGAAGGAAGCATGAAGTGCTCCAAAATCTCCTGGTAGATGGCTGCATTGACCCTGGACTTAATGAAGCACAGTGGACCAACACCACCAGATGACATGGCTCCCCAAATCAATACAGACTGTGGAAATTTCACACTGGACTTCAAGCATCTTGAAGTGTGTGCCTCTCCATTCTTCCTCCAGACTCTGGGTCCTTGGTTTCCAAATGAGATGCAAAAGTTGCTCTCATCAGAAAAGAGGACTTTGGACCACTGAGCAACAGACCAGTTCTGTTTTTCTTTAGCCCAGGTAAGATGCCTCTGATGTTGTTTGCTGTTCAGGAGCAGCTTGACAAGAGGAATACGACATTTGAAGCCCATGTCCAGGATCCGTCTGTGTGTGGTGGCTCTTGATGCACTGACTCCAGCCTCAGTCCACTCCTTTTGAAAGTCCCCAACACTTTTGAATGGCCTTTTCAATGACAGTCCTCTCCAGGCTGCGGTGATCCCTGCTGCTTGTGCACCTTTTTCTTCCACTCTTTTCCCTTCCACATAACTTTCTATTAATGTGCTTTGATACAGCACTTTTGGAACATCCAATTTCTTTTGCAATTACCTTTTGAGGCTGTCCCTCCTTATGGTATATATGATATTTTACTGCACAACTGTCAAGTCAGCAGTCTTTCCGATGATTGTGATTCCTATTAAACCAAACTGAGAGACCATTTAAAGGCTCAGGAACCCTTTGCAGGTGTTATGGCTTAATCAGCTGATTAGAGTAGGACACTTTGAGCCTAGAATATTGGACCTTTTCACAATATTCTAATTTTCTGAGATTGTGGATTTGGGGTTTTCATGAGCTGTAAGCCATAATCATCTGAATTATGACACATCATGGCTTGAACTATCTTGCTTTGCATGTAATGAGTCCATCTCATATATTAGGTTGACCTTTTAAGTTGCATTACTGAAATAAATGAACTTTTGCATGATATTCTAATTTTTTGAGTTTCACCTGTATGGTGCTAATCTTGGATAACTTGGCAACAAATTAAAACTTCCAGAAGAGTTTCATTTAGTTGCCTTTGGACACCTATATAGCAAGCAGGCTTCTGTTCCACCACGAGGCTACCATAGAGACATCCCTGCACTCCTCTTAATTACTGTAAATGGGAAACTTTGAGCATACATAGCAAGAACTAGTATATCGGATAAACCCACTCCACCTGGAAGAAGCAGAGGACTATTTTTCGCCTAGAAGCTAGCTGTGAACAAAGCCATGGTAAAATTCAGCACATTGGACTGCAACTTGTTAAGGGCCTGTCACATAGGCCGACGGATGCAAAAAGTATGTAAAAAGGACACAGCGGACGAGAAAATGTTCTATCCATTGTTATCCATTCTCAAAAGTGCCCCAAATTTGCATAAACAGAGCAGACAACAACGGAAAGGAACGGATGGGGGGAGGACATAGCCAGGATGTTAAGCGGATGCTCCATGGAAGCCTAGCGGATGGAAGCGGATGGAAGCAGATGGCATGTTCGCAGGGCTTCCGGGGGAGCACAGCAAAGTGGACGCCAAGCAGAAGGAGCAGATGTCGAGGGGATGCAGAGCGGATGCCGAGCGGATACGGCGGATGCAGACCGGATGCCTAGCAGATGCCTAGCGGATGCCTAGTGGATGCAAAGCGTTCACTGCACATGCGGGGAGGATGCATTGTGTCAGCCCCGCAGATATAAATGGATGCAGTTCGCAAGCAGGTCACCATTCAGAGGAAAGACCTGCTGCCAGACACATCTCCAGCCAACAACCATGGGGAAGAAGAGGGAGCCTGTGCCATCTTCTGCCAGCCCTGGCCTTCTGCCAGGGCCACCATCCCACGCCCTGGTGCTGACTCTGCTTCTGCTGGGGCTTCTGCTGCTCGGGCTGACTTTGCTGGTGCTGGTGCTTCTGCTAGTGCTTACTCTGCTGGCGCTGCTCCTGGTGCTGGTGCTTCTTCTGGTGCTTACTCTGCTGGCGCTGCTCCTGGTGCTGGTGATTCTGAGGGTGCTTACTCTGCTGGTGCTGCTCCTGGTGCTGGTGCTTCTGCTGGTGCTTACTCTGCTGGTGCTGCTCCTGGTGCTGGTGTTTCTGCTGGTGCTTATTCTGCTGGCGCTACTCCTGGTGCTGGTGATTCTGAGGGTGCTTACTCTGCTGGCTCTGCTCCTGGTGCTGGTGCTTCTGCTGGTGCTTACTCTGCTGGTGCTGCTCCTGGTGCTGGTGCTTCTGCTGGTGCTTACTCTGCTGGTGCTGCACCTGGTGTATGGTGCTGGTGCTTCTCCTAGTGCTTACTCTGCTGGTGCTGCTCCTGGTCCTGCTGGTGCGGCTGGTCCTGCTGGTGCGGCTGGTCCTGCTGGTCCTCCTGGTGCTGCTGGTGCTTAGTCTGCTGCTGCTGATCCTGGTGCTGTTGGTGCTGCTGGTGCTGCTGGTGCTGCTGGTCCTGCTGGTGCTGCTGGTCCTGTTGGTGCTGCTGGTCCTGCTGGTGCTGCTGGTCCTGCTGGTGCTGCTTTTGCTGCTGCTCTTGTTGCTGCTGGTGGTGGTGGTGTGGTGGACCAGCTCCTAGAACCTCAAAGCCCTTCTGATGAGGGCCCAGAAGGCCCTGCCAGAGGGAGGAAGAGGCATTCACGAGTTAGGGAGAGGAGGCAGTACTCCATCAAAGAGGAAAATGAGGATGAGGTGTTCGAACGGCTGAGGGAGAATGAGTACCTATGGCGGAAGGGACACAGGCTGTATCGAGACACCAAGAGGAAGCAGGCAGCTTGGAGAGAGAAGGCGGAGAGCCTGGGCTACACTTCGGAGGTCCTCCTCGGGTGGTGGAAGCACATGCACACCTGGTATGGGAAGCTGCACCTCAAGAAGTCTGGCCAGGCCTCGGTCAAGCTCACTGACCGGGAGACCTACGTGATGGCCAAGTGCAGCTTCTTGGTGGGTGAGGTCCGCCACCGAGGAGCAGCCCCTCTGTCAACCCTCTCTCCCAGGCCGCCTGCAGACAGCCAGTCCTCTTCTGGCCAAGAGTCAGCTCCTGTGTCCAGGCAGGTATCTGTGGAGCGCCCCACGATGGAGATTCCCCCAACAGCTGCACTCCCTGTGTTGGAGTGCGTGGAAGACCCCCTGACACAGTGGGAGAAAGGAGAGGGCACTGACACCAGAGACCAACCAACCCCCACCCCCAGCTCCACCTCCACAGAAAGCAGGCAGAGAGGCAGACTGGAGAGGCAGAGCCACACTGTCCTGCTGGAGATCAGGGACACCATCAAAAGCAGCGTAGATCTCCTCTCTTATCTGTTACACACCGACATACCATCCTCAAACCGAAAGCCCTTCCTCACCTACGTCAACCAGACCCTCATGAATATGTCCGAATCACAGTACCAGGTGATAAAAGAGAGGATCACAGATCTTATGCCCAACCCTCCAGGCCCAGCTGAAACTGCTCCTACGCACTCCAGGTCTGCTCCTCCACCCCAGGTGATGTCACTGCCTTTTCAAGGCTTTCCACGGGCCCTCACCTACCAAGGCTACGGCTACCAGGAGGTCCAGCAGCACAGGCAGCCCTTCCCAGTCCAGGCACAGGTACATCGAACGCCACCGATGCCACCAATGCCACAGATGCCACCCACACCACAGATGCCACCCATGCCACAAATGCCACCCACGCCACAGATGCCACCCACGCCTCACCTCGCTCAGCTGCAGACCAGACAGCCCCACTACACTCCTCCTTCCTCCACCCCACAACCAAGTCCGGTCTCAGAACATCTGTCATTGGTCTTGGGACTGACACCCCATGTCATGGAGGAAGGGGGCTCTCAACATCACGGGACTGAGCCAGCTCTCTGAGAGCTTCCTCCACACACAATCCCCTGTTGTCCTCTCGGGGCCAGGCACCCCAATGGTGCCTCAGACCAGCACTCCAGCAGCAGCCACCTCCACAGCACCTGGACCCTTCATCCCTGAGACTATGGGCATGCCTCAGAGTGACTGAGAAGAGTGCCAGAGACTGGGTTGCTACCTGTTGACTTTATCTTTGCTTGGGACACTTTACTTGGGTCATTTTGCTTTTACAGTTTGTTATTAATAAAGTTTATCTTTGCTTCACACACTTGGTTGAGTTCTTTTAGTCAATAAAGTCTTGGTGGAAACTTTTAGAAATGGTTTAAGCCTTTGCATGCTTGTGGGATGGGTAAGGATAGCAGTGGGATGGGCAGGGATACCTGTGGGATGGGTAATAGCTGTGGGATGGGTAATAGCTGTGGGATGGGTAAGGATAGCAGTGGGATGGGCAGGGATACCTGTTGGATGGGTAATAGCTGTGGGATGGGTAATAGCTGTGGGATGGGTTCGGATACCTGTGGGATGGGTAATAGCTGTGGGATAGATAAACTTCCAGTGCAAGCATAGTGGGACTGTATGGTCCACCCTCCCAGGTGCCACACCTATGGCCCTTTATTATCAATTACAATGAAATCATTCATGAACATATTTCAACATAAACACAACTCTTTATTAAATGCCCTGTTCATTGTAGGGCCACTCAACATACATGGCACAATCTCATCCGTGTGATGAGACAGGCTGAAGGAAGCATCCATTAAGCATCTACCATGCTGGCTTGCCACTCCACTGCTCCAGCTGGGGAGTTGCACCAGTGTTTCAGGAGGTTGCACTGTTTCTTCCCTTCACGTGAAGCTCTGTTTGGGCCTTGCACATCCACAAAATCTATCAGGTTTCACCCTTGCCTCCATTCACCAGGCTCCATGTCCCCATTGCCTTGTTGGCAGTCCACGAGCTGTTCTGCAACACTGGGTAGCGGGTGCACATGAGATTGTGCAGGATGCAGCAAGCTTCCACGATGTTTCTCAAATGGTCTGTGGGCGATGCTGCATGGTGGTGAGAAGTAACTGGAACCTGTTGGCCATGATGCCAAAGGCGTTCTCCACCACCTGCCTTGCCCTGGACAGCCTGTAGTTGAAGATCCTCTCTTCATGGGTGAGTCATCTGAAAGTGTAGGGCTTCATGAGGTAGGTTCTGAGGGAGAAGGTGTCATCCCCCACAATGAAGTAGGGCACATCTTGTGTGTCATTGGGCAGGGGGTCTGGATCTGGGAAGCCCATGATGAGGTTACGTTCCAGCCCCACCTTGAGGTGACTGGCATTGTATACCTGGGCATCTGAAGATGACCTGTTGCCTGAAGCATCGATGAACATGAACTTGTAGTCAGCATTGACCATGGTGAAGAGGATGATGCTGAAGAAGCCCTTGTAGTTGTAATAAGTGGACCCTGAGTTGGCTGGAGCTTTGCAGGCCAAGTGCTTCCCATCTATGGCTCCAACGGTGTGGGGAAAGATCCACCTCTGATACCAGTGCTCTGCAACTTTCTTCCAGCCTTCTTCAGTGGGGGGGCACTGGAGGAGCTCCTCCAGGTATTCTTCGATGATGACCTGCACCACTTCTCTGACCACAATGCTGATGGTGTTGTGTGGCACCCTCCAGGCGTACTGCATGCTCCTGTACGTGGTCCCGGTGGCGCAGAATGAGTGCCACCTTCAGCCCAGGGTCCAGGCTGGGCTGGAAGTTGGTGTTTGCCTTTGTCAACCTGGGTCTCAGCCGCTCCACAACTTCATCAAACATGGCTGGTGGCATCCTCATGAAGTTCTGGAATGCACGAGTGTCTTCGTTCCTCAGCTCCACCATCAGCTTGTTATACAATCCGTACTTGGCTCTTCTCGCGATCCATCTTCGGACCCAGACACTTCTTGGACACCTCCTTTTCTTCGCGTAGAACAGGTGAAAGAGCCTGTAGAGGGCTTCGCACTGTTGTAGAACAATGGTGGCTACCAAAAGGAGTGTGCGACGATCCATGGTGGAGATGACTGGATGCTGTGGAAGAGCAAGAGCCAGATGAAGGCTGAAGAGGTCTGCACTGCAGGGCTGCTGGACTGAAAGTGAGATCCAGGTGATTTCTCCCCCTTTTTATAGAAAATATAGGTTTTCCGCTCGGTGTCCTTTTGCATCGTCTAGACATCCTGCAGACATCCTAAATATCCGAGATACGTCCCCTATACGAACGTTTTTTCTGTTTTAATGCTTCGTATGCGAGCTGCATCCGCTTTCATCCTTTCTCTGTCCGTGCTACTTATGCTGCGTGTCTGTTCCATATCCGTTTTGCTTCCTCCTCTGTCCGTTTTCTGCTGTAGCGGATGTGAGTTGCGTGGATGTGCAGTGGATGCCTAGTGGATATAGCGGACGCATAACGGATGACGATGGATGTATAACGGATGTTCCCCGTATGCGTAGCGGATGTAGAACGGACTCATTGGATACTTTATCCACTCAAAAAGTTTTGTGCAGCTCAAAACTTTTTGAACGGATCAAATCACAGTAGACAGATGCTGGATGGATCGAGAGTATGAAAAATGGACACAGTGAATACAGAATGGATGCATCACGTTAACCAATGGATGGCAAATGTTTCTCTCCATTTTACATCCTCTTTCCATCTGTTGGTGCTGTGTGACATGGGCTTTAAATCCAATGCACCACCTTTAATACAGTTGCAATATGGCTGTTGTGGTTCTTATCTGCCAGAATTTCATTAAAATAGCCTAGTTCAGTTCAGGGCTAGTGGGTTTTTGTACCATTCCAGATATGATTTGAGCTTAACCAAAGATCTTTTGGCCACAGCCACCATCTGAAAATCCAACAATAGACTTTAATCCAGGAAGATTTCCAAATTCTAATATTTTTGTGAATGGTGTAGAAAGTTAGCACCCACCTCTCTCCTAAAAGAATGAAATATTCTAGGAAATATTAAAAAGGCAGAATATTATATTTCCCTGGATGAAACAAGGAGAAACATGTTTTTAAAGACAAAGCAGCTCCCTGCCCCCTTTTCAGCTCCTGGGTGATGGGATCAAGACATGGCCTTCATGACATGATGAGATTAGCCCTCTACCCATCTCATAACATGGCACCTGGGAAGGTTACATCACCCAGCAAGATTCAACCAAGCCTGGGACAACCTACAAAGTTACCCTGCATGGCCTCATGGGAGTCTGACAACCAATCAGAATACATTTCTTTCACAGGAACAGGAAGCAAATTCAAAGTCCAACAGAGGGTCTCTCTCACATTCAGGTTCTCAATTTTGCTTAGACCCCAAAAAACCCATGTGATCCTGTCCACCATTAAACCATCCTTCCAAGCAGTCTCCATGTTTCCAATGAATTTCTCCTCACCTGGAACTGAACCCAGATGGACATTTCTTGCAACAGTGGGTTTACAACTGAGGGGAAATCATAGGAAACTTTATTTAGCTCTGCTGTGAACCTAGGTATGATTTATGGAAGAGTTCCAAAATTTCAAGGGGATAAAATGAGTTATTAGTTTTTTAAAAAAGAAGGGGGGGGGAATACTGTATTTTACTGAACAGGTTTTTTTAAAGCCAAAAACCCAAGCAGCAACAACAAAGAACTTAAGGTTGCATTCATTGTAATGCCTTGTACTGCCAAGTGCTCTGGTTGCTTGCCAGTTTGTTGCCAAGCAATAGCTGATGTATGCACAGTCAGGAAATGGTGAGAAAAAAACACACCAATGTTTTGCTGTCCCATATAATACAGTGCTTCCTATGCAATTGTTGTTGTTATTATTATTATTATTATTTGTAAATTTTATTTGAGTTTTCACAAAAAAAATACAAGTAAAACATCCCCTTTGAAAGTAATGTGGTCCTGGGTGACACTTCTTCATACAGACACAAATTCAATTTCATGCTCATTTTTTATGTTCTGTTACATATCTTTTTACTGTTTTACATTTTCTACATTATTTTAATTATCTCATCTCAATTCAAATAATTATATTTATACTTTTTGTCTGTCCTGTTTCAATTTCATATTATCTTTTCTCATTAAACAAAATTTCTCCTGTAGTTGCTGATTGGAGTATGACACCTTTATATCTTTTAGTTTTATCCATTTAACTCTTATTTAAGCTTCAATGTATACCTTAAACATTATAACATTCAAGATTCAATATAATACATAACTTCCATTCAAATTCTGCTTGGTACATTGTTAAAATACACACTATATTCTTAAAAAAAATTATAAATATATATAGTTAAGACAACTTATTTCGTTCTAATTCAGTTCTATCATTAATGTTAATATTCATTAAAATCTTGACTTCTTTAAGATTACTTTTCAATTAATTATCATACTTCTATGGGAACAGTTATCAACTTTCCATAATTAATTCTCCCCCTTCACTTATATTTTATAATATTAAATAATTAAAATGTTCTCATTATTTCCTAATTCAATTCTCTCATTCATTTTATTTCATTTATTTATTAACAAACATTTCACTAGATGACAGTGACTATTTTATCCCTCATTTTAATCATACATTGTTTCAAATTTTCTAAAATTATTTCTATTACTAATATAACAATACAATCTTATGTATCTTTACAAAATCCCTTTTTCAATTAAATTTTCACCCATTATCTCTAAAAAGACCCTGTTTCTCTATATCTTGTTTCTGTCCTTTATAACTTCTTTTCCTTTCCTTCTTCCCTCTCTTCTTCTCCCTCCCCTTTTTACCCACTTGTCTCTCTACCTCCATTTCTCTCTTCTGTATTTCCCTCTTCTGTTGCTTTCCAATATTATACTTATTTTTCAAACTATTTTTCTTTTCTTTGGTTGTTTTTTTAAGTCCGACATTTTTCATTCTCTTTCCCTCCTTGCCTTTTTCTTCCCCACATAGAATTACTTGTTCATTAAAGATGGCTTCTTCTTTCACAGTCTTCTTGTTTTGCAGGCGTTTCTTGTTGTTTCTTATAGTTCCAAATCTCCATTTCTAAGAATTGGAATACAAAGTCAAAAGATCCGCTCCCTTCTTGTGCACCTTCTTTGTACTTTTTAAGTTCCATTTTCAATTCATCCAAAAGTGGTGCCATTTTAAAAAATTTTAAACAACCACCTGATTGTCATTTTAGTCATTCAAATGCAATAATCAAGAATCCAAACATCACCAAGTAGTCCAAATACATGCGAGCTGTTTCTTTTTGCTTTTTTTTTTTTTTTCACTTTCTCTTCCTGGGGTTCTATTTAGTTGCCAAGTTTCAATTAAAATGTATCTTTTAGAAGTCTTGTTGAAGTTTTACTGTAAATTCCTTTTAATTTGAGGCAGTCTCCTCCCTTTTTTCCAGATCCTGCCCTTTTATTCTTTTTCTCTCCTTTCCTGCTTATAAAAACTTTTTAGTGTCCAATAATCTTTATTATCCCTTTAACATTTTATTTTATTTTCAGCTTAATTGCCTGTTGATGTCAAAGCAGATTTTTTTTCCTGATTTCTTATTTAAGTCTCTTAGCTGTCAGTATAGCGAAAGGGAGAGAAGAAAAGAAATCCAAATCTTTCCCTTTTCCCTTTTCTTTGCTGCTTCAGAATCTTCTTTGGGAACAATGTTACTTTTTTTTTAAGTTTAAATTCCAGGGTACCTTAGTTGTTGCTTTTACAATTTAACCCAGTCAGCCAGAACTTTCATTTCTTATCTTCCTCCTGCACATTCTTTTTCGGTCGAGTTCTTCTTTGAGGTGGCAATTTCTGACCACCGCTGCAACCACCTTCAGGAAAGGGAATAATGGCCAGCTGAGGAGGAGAGTTGCGGCTCTCCCCAACCCTACTGGCAGTCTCCCTCCTTTTTACCACCTCTATGGGTGGCTTAGCCCCGAAACCAGCTGGTTCGGGGCACTCCAGCGGCGAGCCCAGACCAAAACTGTATACAATCGCGGATTTCTGTCTGTCGCCGAAGAAGCTCAAACCGGAAGCCCATGCAATTGTTATTTTTAAGGTACAAGTAATTATTTATGTAGTTTCTGTATTGCTTTAAAGATAGTATTCTTCATCTGTAACATCAATATTTGTAATATAGCAGGGTGTGAAGACATAAATGGAGTCACTTGGTGCTGGAGATATAATTAGTATATTTATCTCAATATCTATAGTTAGCTGAATTAGTAAGAGTAAATCAGTCTTACTGAATTGATGCAACATCTTTTAGGCTCTGTAAATCTCTTCATTTACATTCTTTTTAGATAATGCGATTTGGAGTTTGTTTCAAGTTTGCACACTTTTGTGACACTTGGGTTGCTTAGTAAGTATATTTCATTTATATGAATTTTAGAAGCCATAAGAGTGATTTGTGTGTGAGCTTGCATGTCTGTGAGTCTGTATTTGAGATTATCTGTAAATGATAAACTCTTCTGTACCCTATGAGTTAATGATTAATTCTTCTCGGCTCATTGTCAAAGATCCCTGGGTTCTGATTTCATTGTCTTTTGGTTTTGATTATCTGAAATACTGCTTCACGGTTGAACTGGCTATGTGAATTTGTAGATAAAGCAGAGATGCAAAAGTCCTCTTTTGAAAATTATGCTGCTTTCTGACTGGCTAGATGCCTAGGAAGTGGCCACAACTTTTTTTTCTCATACAGTTTTTTTCTTTTACCACATTTATTCCACTTCATGGATGCATAAAACCTTATGTGCTGCATGTCTTTGTATTATTCCTGGCATAATTCTCAGGACTATGGTTTTAATCCTGGGTAACTGGAATTCTTTAGGTAGGCTTATAGACCCTTTACAACAAATTGTCTTCAGGCAGTTTAGCAAAATTTAGAGTAGAATAATGTGAAAGAGAATAGATGCTGGGCAATTTGAAGTCATCGTCAATACTGCTATGATATCCTTATAATATCTACAGTGACTCCAGAGAAGACAAATACTTTTATAAACAGTCCTGCGAGTAACTGGAGCTTAGGCATTTTATTTTTCTAACAATGAAGTAGTTTTAATATGCTAAAGAGATAGACTTCCTACTCATATATAGGCTGCTTTAATCCCACTAACTTCAAAGGCCTTTAAGCAAATTAATTGACTCCAGGATTGCATTCATAGATTTCTCCTATTAATTTTCATGATTTGAGGTATGCTTGACAGAATTCCAAGAAAGGCTCTTAGTTGATGATTAAATTTAATGACAAAATTAAATACTCCTTTTATTTTTTTGATTCATCATATCTAAGACAGCTAGCTGAGAACAGCAGTGTGTTATTATTAAGCTAATGAGCTAATTTTTGTTGGCCTTATCAAGCTGGACTAAATATTTGTTATATTTTCCATGTCATTATCTATTAATTTCTAAGATATTTCAAGAACAATTGCCTGTACAATATACGCGGACTGACAGGATTGCCAACCTTATTTTAAGGCCATGTCACACTGCCCAACGGATGCAAAAAGGACCCAAAGGAAGAGAAAAATGTTACATCCATTGTATCCATGCTCAAAAGGGGCAAAAATTTGCATAATTGGAGCGGATAACACAGATGCGGGGAGGACGCAGGGCGGATGCAAAGCGGATGCGGAATGGAAGCCCAGCGGATGAAAGCGGATGGCGCAACTGCAGGGCTTCCGGGGGGCCTCAGCAAAGTGGACGCGGAACGGAAACAACGGATGCAGAACGGATGCACAGCAGATGAAGCGGATGCAGAGCGGAAGCCTAGAGGATGCACAGCGGAAGCCTAACGGATGCCTGGCGTTAATTGCGCATGCGGGGGGGATGCATTGCGCAAGCCCCATGGATATAAAGGGAAGCAGCTCGCACGTGGCCAGCATTCCGAGGAAAGACCTGCTGCTGGATACCTCGAGTTCTTGCCTGCATGTCTGCCTGCAAGCCTTGCTGCCACCCTGCCTCCAAGCCTGCCTCCCAGCCTGCCTCCCAGCCTCCTGGGCAGCCTCCCTGCCAGCCTTGCTGCCAGCCTGCCTTCCAGCCTCCCTTCCAGCCTTGCTGCCAGCCTGCCTTCCAGCCTCCCTGCCAGCCTTGCTGCCAGCCTGCCTTCCAGCCTCCCTGCCAACCAGTCTGTCTGCCAGCCTTGGTGCCTGCCTTCCTGCCAGGCTTCCTGCCAGGCTTCCTGCCAGGCTTCCTGCCAGGCTTCCTGCCAGCCTTGGTGCCAGGCTTCCTGCCAGCCTTGGTGCCTGCCAGCCTTCCTGCCAGCCTTCCTGCCAGCCAGCAACCCCACAACCATGGGGAAGAAGCGAAAGTCTCAGCAACCTGCCGCCATCCCTGGCAAGAGGGACAGGGCCACCCTCCCACCCCATGTCCCTGACTCATCTTTTGCTGGGGCTTCTGCTGCTTGGGCTCGCTCTTCTGTTGCTGGAGCTTCTGCTGTAGCTGTTCCTGATAGTGGTGCTTCTGCTGCGTACTCTGCTGAAGCTGCTCCTGGCGGTGGTGCTTCTGCTGCTGCGTACTCTGCTGAAGCTGCTCCTGGTCCTGCTGGTCCTGCTGGTCCTGCTCGTTCTGCTCGTGCTCCTGGTCTTGCTGACCCTGCTGCTGGTGCTTACTCTCCTGCTGCTGATCCTGGTCTTGCTGCTGCTGCTGCTGCTGCTGCTGCTGATCCTGCTGCTGCTGCTGCTGCTGATTATGATCCTGCTGGTGATTATGCTGCTGCTGCTGCTGATGATGCTGATTATGATCCTGCTGGTGATGCTGCTGCTGCTGCTGCTGCTACTGTTGGTGTGGAGGAGCAGCCCCTGTAACCTGGAAGCCCCTCTGATGAGGGCCCATCTGGTCCTGCCAAAGGGAGGAAGAGACATATGCGACAACAGGAGAGGAGGCAGTACTATATTGAGGAAGCGCACGAGGATGAGGTGCTAGAGTGGCTGAGAGAGAACGACTATCTGTGGCGGAAAGGACACCGGCTGTACAGGGACACCAAGCGGAAGCAGGCTGCTTGGAGAGAGAGGGCGAAGAGTCTGGGCTACACATCGGATGTGCTCCTCGGCTGGTGGAAGCACATGCACACCTGGTACGGGAAGCTGCACCTCAAAAAATCTGGCCAGGCCAGGGTTAAGCTGACGGACAGAGAGACCTACATCATGGCCAGGTTCAGCTTCCTGGAGGGGGAGATCCGCCACCGAGGAGCCCCAGGAGCCCCTCTGTCTACCCTCTCTCTCTGGCAGCCTGCTGCAACCCAGTCCTCTTCCGGCCGAGAGTCAGTCCCTATCTCCATGCAGGTATCTGTCGAGCGTGCCACGGTGGAGACCCCCGGGCAGGTGTTGAAAGCATGGTGGAGAGCGAGGAGGACTCCCTGGTGCGGTGGGAGAAAGGAGACATTGAGTCCACCGGTGCCGAAGTCGCATCCACCCACACCTCCACCTCCGCAGAGAGCCGGAACGCAGGAGGGGCAGAGCCACAAGGTCCTGGTGGAGATCAGGGACACCATATGCACCAGCATAGGTCTCCTCTCTCAGCTGGTCCCCATCGACTCCTCCTCCTCCAGCCGCAAGCCCTTCCTCAATTATGTCAACCAGACCCTCAAAGAGATGGCAGATCCCCAGTACCAGGTGGTGAAGGAGAGGATCACCACGCTGCTTAACAACCCTCCAGACCTAGAGGCACCTGCTCCCACCCAGTCCAGGTCTGCTCCTCCACCCCAGGTGATGTCCCTCCCATACCAAGGCTTCCCACAGCCCCTCACCTACCAGGGCTACAGCTATCCAGAGGTCCAGCAGCACAGACAGCAGCCCTTCCAAATGCAGGCACAGAGTCATTGGGCGACACCGTTGCCACCGGTTCCAATGATGCCACCGATTCCAACCACAACAATGATGCCACCCATGCCAGTCCTCACCCTGCTGCAGACCAGGCAGCCCCACTAAACTGCTCCTTCCTCCATCCCACAGCCAAGCCCGGCCTCAGTACATCTGTCCTCAGTACTGGGGCTGACAACCCATGGCATGGAGGAAGGACCTCTCAGCATCATGGGGCTAAGCCAGCTGTCCTACACCTTCCTCAACACACTGTCCCCTGTTGTCCTCTCGGGGCCAGGCCCTCCAACAACACCTCAGACCAGCACTGCAGCAGCACCCACCTCCACAGCACCTGCACCCTAACACCTTAGACTGGGCACACACCTCCGAGTGACCAAGAGGAGTGCCAGAGACTGGCTGCCTGGATATTTGTGGACTTTATTTGGACACTTGACTTGGGTCATGTTTATTTTACAGCTTGTTATTAATAAAGTTTATCTTTGTTTCACACACTTGCTTCATTAATTTTTTTCTATAAAGTCTGGGTGGAAACTTTTAGAAATGGTTTAGCCTTTGCATACTTGTGGGATGGGTTAAGATAGCAGTGGGATGGGCAGTGATACCTTTGGGATGGGTTAAGATAGCTGTGGGATGGGAAGGGATACCTGTGGGATGGGAAGGGATACCTGTGGGATGGGCAGGGATACCTATGGGATGGGTAATAGATGTGGGATAGATAAACCTCCAGTGCAAGCATAGTGGGACTGTATGGTCCACCCTCCCAGGTGCCACCCCTATGGCCCTTCATTATCAATTACAATGTAAGCATTGATCCACACATGTCAACATAAACACAACTCTTTATTAAATGCCCTGTTCATTGTAGGCACACCCAACATACATGGGACAATCTCATCAGTGTGATGAGACAGGCTGAAGGAAGCATCCATTAAGCATCTACCATCCTGTCCTGCCACTCCACTGCTCCAGCTGGGGAGTTGCACCATTGTCTCAGGAGGTTGCGCTGCTTCTTTGTTCATTTGAGGCTCTGTTGGGGCCTTGCACATCCTCAGTGTCGATCAAGTTTCGTCCTTGCCTCCATTCCCCAGGCTCCATGACCCCATTGGCTTGTTGGAGGTCCATGAGCCTGTTCTGCAAGACTGGGTAGTGGGTGCGCATGAGATTGTGCAGGATGCAGCAAGCTTCCATGATCTTCCTCACGGTCTCTGGGCAATGCTGCATGTTGGTGAGAAGTACCTGGAACCTGTTGGCCAGGATGCCAAAGGCGTTCTCCACCACCTGACTTGTCCTGGACAGCTTGTAGTTGAAGATCCTCTCTTCACGGGTGAGGTATTTGGAGGTGTAGGGCTTCATGAGGTAGGTTGTGAGGGAGAAGGCATCATCCCCCACGATGAAGTAGGGCACATCTTGCGTGTCGTTGGGCAGCGGATCTGGATCTGGGAAGCCCACCATGAGGTTGCTTTCCAGCCCCTCCTTGAGGTGACTGGCATTGTATACCTGGGCATCTGAAGATGAGCCGTTGCCTGAAACATCGATGTACAAGAACTTGTAGTCAGCATCGACCATGGTGAAGAGGATGATGCTGAAGAAGCCCTTGGAGTTGACATAAGTGGACCCCGACTTAGCTGGAGATTTGCAGGCCACGTGCTTGCCATCTATGGCTCCAATGGTGTGGGGGAATTTCCACTTCTGATACCACTGCTCTGCAACTTTCTTCCATCCTTCTTCAGTGGAGGGGCACTGGAGAAGCTCCTCCTTGTATTCTTCGATGATGGCCTGCACCACTTCTCTGACAACAAAGCTGATGGTGCTGGGTGGCACCCTCCAGCCGTACTGCATGCTCCTGTAGGTGGTCCCTGAGGCCAGGTGGTGCAGAGTCAGTGCCACCTTGAGCCCAGGTTCCAGGCTGGGTGGGAAGTTGGTGTTTGTCTTGGTCAACCTGGGTGTCAGGTGCTGCACAACTTCGTCAAACATGGCTGGAGGCATCCTCATGAAGTTCTGGAATGCCCGAATGTCTTCGCTCCTGAGCTCCACCATCAGCTTGTCATAAAGTACGTACTGTGCTCTTCTGGCGAACCATCTTTGGACCCAGACTTTTTTTGGGTGCCTCCTTTTCTTCCCGTAGTAGAGTTCACAGAGACTGTAGATGGTTTTGCACTGTTGCAGAAGGATATTGGCTGCCAAAAGGATTTTGTCACAATCCACGGTGGACATGACTGGATGCTGTGGAAGAGGAAGAGTCAGATGAAGGCTGCAGAGGTCTGCACAGCTGGGCTGCTAGGCTGAAAGTGAGATGCAGACGAGTTGCTCCCCCTTTTTATAGGCATTATAGGTGTCCCTTTGCATCCTCTAGGCATCCTCTAGGCATTCTCTAGGCATCCTCTAGGCATCCTCTAGACATCCTTAATATCCGAGATAGGTCCCCTCTGCGGACGTTTTTTCCATTTTAAACACTTTGTTTCCGTGCTGCATCCACTAGGCATCCATTCTGCATCCGTTCCGCATCCGTTCCGCTTCCTCCCTGCGTCCAGGCAGATGCGAGTTGGGCGGATGCGCAGCGGATGCCTAGCGGATATAGCGGATGCGTAACGGATGCCTAGCGGATGCGTAGCGGATGCAGAACGGATGAACCGGATACATTTTCTGCGCAAAAGTTTTAGGCAGCCCAAATCCTTTGGAGCGGATGAAACGTCAATAAACGGATGCTGGACGGATAGAGAGGAAGCAAAATGGAGGCAGTGAGTACATCGCGTTTTCCAATGGATGGCAAGCTTTTTTGTCCGTTTTACATCCTCTTTGCATCCGTTGGTGCAGTGTAACAGTGGCTTTAGGGATGGATTTTAGTTAATTAATTTTTGTGTGTTTGGTAATTAGAAATCTATTGAAAATTACAGATTCTAGTACAAATGTAATTTAAAGTAATAATTCAAATAATGCAAGATAATTTTGTGTGTGTGTGTGTATGTGTGTGTGTGTATCAGAGATATCTGTGCTTAAAGAGTACATGTACAGTTGCTTCTATGCAAGATGCAAAGTGGTAGTACAAGTTTTGCGCTCAGGCAGAAACCAATGTTTGTATAGTTTGTACAGAGATCCATTCTCTCAAAGCAGATTTTTGGTCTGAATTAATATCACATTACATCATATACTGCAGGGCATCACATTATACTCATCACCACATTCAAGATGAGTGTAATCTCTTTTGTAATACCTGAATACAGAAAGTGTCTGAAATCCTGTTTAGCAGCAAGCCTGTATTGTATAGACATGATGGTATTTGGCAAAATAACTTCATAGAAGAAACAAATCCAGCTCATAACTGCCTTAAAAGTTATGGCACTGAGAATGGGAATGAAATCAAACTATCATTTTAATTTGAAGAAAAAAGAAAACCAAACTGAACCAAAATCTAGCTTTCATAAGAATAAGGGGATAGTAACCACCAGGCTATATAAAAGTAAAAGCTTTTTTGACCTATTGTCTTTTCATAAATTATTTATTATTTTATGACCTTTACAAGGTCCTTTTACATGTCAGTGGAATTTGTTCTGTTTATAATGGAAACCAGACAAGATTATATTTTTATCAGTCCAATATACAAGATGATGGCTCCTTTCCTTTCCTTTCCTTTCCTTTCCTTTCCTTTCCTTTCCTTTC
>BLBF01000004.1:73531096-73541689 GCA_015471245.1 Laticauda colubrina | reverse complement strand
TATCCTATCCTATCCTATCCTATCCTATCCTATCCTATCCTATCCTAGCCCAGCCCAGCCCAGCCCAGCCCAGCCAAGTCTAGCCAAGCCTCCAGTATTGTGTAATTATTATAGTTTTGGCCTAGAAATGAGAAGACTGTGAATTTTAGTCCCACTTTAGGACTGGATGGTTTTGTGCCAGTCACTCTCTTTCTCAGCCCAAACCACTTCGTACGATTGTTGTTGAGGGAAAAAAAGGAATATTATGTATATTTGCCATTTTGAGTTACTTATAAAGTAAGGTGGGATAAAAAAAATCTAATAAGTGAATAAAAATAAATAACTGAACTAATATAGAGTGTAGAAAACAAATAAATTTGCTATACAAACATAAAAGTTATAATTTTAGTGGATATAATTGTCAGTCAGTTAATTTGGACAGTAAGAAATTTTCAGCAAAGCCAGTTTCCTCATGAAATGAACTGTTTTCATAGTAGATCATAGTATTCCAAGATGTAATTCCTTTCATTCTCCCACCAAAAATAAAAATTATTCCATCGCCGCTTAGCATACTACATTCTTGAGTTGAGTTGCAGATCCTTTTTAAAACCTCTCTCTCTCTCCCTCCCCTTTTTTCTATCTCTTTTACTCTGTCTTTGTCTCTGTCTGTCTGTCTGTCTGTCTGGCTTTCTTATATTTCTGCAAACGTTTTGGTTCTTCTGAGTTTGCTGGTTTTCCTATGGCTACAACTGCCACAGTTTAGGCCAGAGGTCTCCAAACTTGGCAGCTTTAAGACTTGTGGACTTCAACTCCCAGAATTGGTATTAAAATTGTCAAGTTTGGAGACGTCTGGTTTAGGTTATCCTTGGCATAAATCACCTTACTGCATCAGTGGAAAGATAAACTTTGCTAGCGAGATGAGCAACATATAAATGTAATAAATAAACTGGAAGTTTAGAAATTGATTTATATCTTATTCAGATCTGTAAAATAAATCTGAATACAACATCCTGAGGAACTTGTGTCACAGGATTAAATGGTGAAAATCTGATGCTAAGCTTTTAATTTTCTTCCGTTTAATACTCTCTGCTTCTTGAAGACTGCTGGGATGAGTCCCTGCAGTTTTTTTGACAATTTTTTTTAATCTTTAAAAGTGGTTTGCCAAAACCTCCTTCCTAGGGCTGAGAGAAAGTGACTGGCCCTGGTGAGTCAGCTGGCTTGCGCCTAAGGCAGGACTGGAACTCACAATCTCCTGGTTTCAAGCTTGATGCCTTAACCACTGCAGCAAACTGGCTCTCAAAGCTCAGTTTACCAGAAGCCAAGACAAATGATCTTTATACTTCAACAGTGACAATAGAAGAATGTGTCTTTTGCCACATCTCAAAGTCAAATAGGCATTGAAAGGAAGACTGTGTAGAATCTATAACTTGGACACTTGGATATCCATAGATCATATATTTAAGCTAGGAATATTTGATCAGCCACATTAGTGAAAGGCAGGAAATCTATGGTACAGTATATGCTTCAGCAGAAGAGATTATCAGAATAGTTTATAGTGAAATCAAGACTATCCACCTCAGGAGACTAATAGAATCCAAGATACTATGAAATTCTCTTTGAAATCTCCCACTGAAGCCCTATGTTCAGTAAAAAAAAGAACTGGCTATTGACATGAGAGCTCTCCAGGGCATTTTCTTGTCTAATGACACTCGTAAGTTCCCTGGTTTTCTTAGGGATTCAGGCTATGAAGTAGCCAGGATGAAAGTGGGACAAATCTCAGTATGAACACTAAATTATTATGTTGAAGTGCTTAGACAAGGCTTTAATTAGCTTTGCTATGACATTCCTAGATCAAGATATATGATTTACAATGGTCAATACTTTCTAATTGCCCATATATATTTTTGTAATGCGTTCTATTGGGCTATGCCTTTAAAGATCACAGAATTTTATATACCATAGGAGACATCTATTAGGATTGAATTTTGTAGCCAATGATAGTCAGACTCTATTGAGTCTAAAATAGCTGCATTGACTGCTTATTTACTCATTTATTATTCATTTATTTTGGTCCAATCCATGGGGCTAATGCATACCTTTAAAGCCTTCAGAAGCTGGAAGCCCAAATAACTCCTTGTGATGTTTTAACACAATCAAAAAGTATCTTCTCAGAATACGAGCAATAAATTATTATAATGTATAAAAGGCTCTTTTTGACTGAGGCACACCAATTAAGGAAAAAAAACATTCTCCTTGGAGGCACGACAAGCACCCATATAAAGCCCATGTCACACTGGCCAACGAATGCAAAAAGGACACAGCGGACGAGCAAAATGTTCCATCCGTTGTTATCCGCTCTCAAAAGGGGCAAAAATTTGCATAACTGGAGCGGATAACACGGACGTGGGGGGGACGCAGGGCAGATGCAAAGCGGATGCGGAATGGAAGCCCAGTGGATGGAAGCAGATGGGAGTGGGTGGCATATCCGCAGGGCTTCCGGGGGGCCTCAGCAAAGTGGACGCAGAACGGAAAGAGCGGAAGCAGAGCGGAGGCCGAATGGATGAAGCGGATGCACAGCGGAAGCCTAGTGGATGCACAGCGGAAGCCTAATGGATGCCTGGCGTTAATTGCGCATGCGGGGAGGATGCATTGCGTCAGCCCCGCGGATATAACGGAAGCAGCTCAGAAGCAGGTCGCCATTCAGAGGAAAGACCTGCTGCCGGACACATCGACTGCCTTGCCTTGGTGCCTGCATGTCTGCCTGCCAGCCTCCCTGCCAGCCTGCCTGCAAGCCTTGCTGCCAGCTGGTCTGCCTGCCAGCCTTGCTGCCTGCCTTCCTGCCAGCCTTGGTTCATGTCTGCCTGCCAGCCTTCCTGCCAGCCTTGGTTCATGTCTGCCTGCCAGCCTTCCTGCCAGCCTTCCTGCCAGCCTCCCTGCCAGCCTTTCTGCCAGTCTTGGTTCCTGCCAGCCTCCCTGCCAGCCAGCAACCCCACAACCATGCGGAAGCACAGCAAGCCTCAGCCATCTGCTGCCAGCCCTGACAAGAGGGACAGGGCTACCATCCCGCCCCCTGGTCCTCACTCTGGTTCTGCTGGGGCTTCTGCAGCACGGGCTCGCTCTTCTGGGGCTGGCGCTTCTGCTGCTTCTGCTTCTGGGGGAGCTGATTACAAGCACTCCAGCACCAGCCACCTCCACAGCACCTGCACCCTTCACCCCTGAGACTGAGCGACCAAGAGGAGTGCCAGAGACTCATTTTTATTTTATAGCTTCTTGTTAAAAAAGTATATTTTTGATTCATATACTTGCTTCATTTCTTTTTTTTAATAAAGTCTTGCTGGAAACTGTTAGAAATGGTTTAAGCCTTTGCATGCTTGTGGGATGGGTAAGGATAGCTTTGGAATGGGTTAGGATACCTGTGGGATGGGTAATAGCTGTGGGATGGGTTAGGATAGCAGTGGGATAGATAAACCTTCAGTGCAAGCATAGTGGGACTGGATGGTCCACACTCCCAGGTGCCACACCTACGGCCTTTTATTATCAATAATAATGTAATAATTATCCACACATGTCAACACAAACACAACTCTTTATTAAACGCCCTGTTCATTGTAGGCCAACCAAACATACATGGCCCAATCTCATCTGTGTGATGAGACAGGCTGAAGGAATCATCCATTAAGCATCTACCATCCTGTCCTGTCACTCCACTGCTCCAGCTGGGGAGTTGCACCATTGTCTCAGGAGGTTGCGCTGCTCCTTCGTTCATTTGAGGCTCTGTTGGGGCCTTGCACATCCTCAGTGTCAATCAAGTTTCGTCCTTGCCTCCATTCCCCAGGCTCCATGACCCCAATGGCTTGTTGGAGGTCCATGAGCCTGTTCTGCAAGACTGGGTAGCGGGTGCGCATGAGATTGTGCAGGATGCAGCAAGCTTCCATGATCTTCCTCACGGTCTCTGGGCAATGCTGCATGTTGGTGAGAAGTACCTGGAACCTGTTGGCCAGGATGCCAAAGGCGTTCTCCACCACCCGCCTTGCCCTGGACAGCCTGTAGTTGAAGATCCTCTCTTCACGGGTGAGGAGTCTGGAGGTGTAGGGCTTCATGAGGTAGGTTGTGAGGGAGAAGGCATCATCCCCCACGATGAAGTAGGACACATCTTGTGTGTCGATGGGCAGGGGTTCTGGATCTGGGAAACCCGCCATGAGGTTGCCTTCCAGACCCTCCTTGAGGTGACCAGCGTTGTATACCTGGGCATCCGAAGATGAGCCGTTGCCTGAATCATCGATGTACATGAACTTGTAGTCAGCATCGACCATGGCAAAGAGGATGATGCTGAAGAAGCCCTTGTAGTTGAAATAAGTGGACCCCGACTTGGCTGTAGATTTGCAGGCCACGTGCTTGCCATCGATGGCTCCAACGGTGTGGGGGAAGTTCCACTTCTGATACCACTGCTCTGCAACTTTCTTCCAGCCTTCTTCAGTGGAGGGGTACTGGAGGAGCTCCTCCTTGTATTCTTCGATGATGGCCTGCACCACTTCTCTGACCACAATGCTGATGGTGTTGGATGGCACCCTCCAGCCGTACTGCATGCTCCTGTAGGAGGTCCCTGACGCCAGTTGACGCAGAGTGAGTGCCACCTTGAGCCCAGGTTCCAGGCTGGGCCAGAAGTTGGTGTTTGCCTTGGTCAACCTGGGTGTCAGGTGCTGCACAACTTCGTCAAACATGGCTGGAGGCATCCTCATGAAGTTCTGGAATGCCCGAGTGTCTTCGCTCCTGAGCTCCACCATCAGCTTGTTGTACAGTCTGTCCTCCGCTCTACTGGTGAACCATCTTCGGACCCAGACTCTTTTTGGGTGGCTCCTTTTCTTCTCGCAGTAGTCTTCACAGAGCCTGCAGATGGCTTCGCACTGTTGCAGAAGGATGGTGGATGCCGAAAGGACTTTGTTACAATCCACAGTGGACATGACTGGATGCTGTGGAAGAGGAAGAGACAGACGAAGGCTGCAGAGGTCTGCACCGCTGGGCTGCTGTTCTGAAAGTGCGATGCAGGCGAGTTGCTTCCCCTTTTTATAGGCAGTATAGATTTTCCGCTAGGCATCCTCTAGGCATCCTGTAGGCATCCTCTAGACTTCCTGTAGGCATCCTCTAGACATCCTTAATATCTGAGATAGGTCCCCTCTGCAAACATTTTTTCCATTTGAAACGCTTTGTTTCTGTTCTGCATCCACTAGGCATCCGTTCTGCATCCATTCTGCTTCCGTTCCGCTTCCTCCCCACGTCCGTTTACCACTGGAGCGGATGGAGTTGCGCGGATGCGTAGCGGATGCCTAGCGGATATAGCGGATGTGTAATGGATGCAGAACGGATGCCTAGAGGATGCGTAGCGGATTGAGAATGCACGAACTGGATACATTTTCCACACAAAAGTTTTAGGCAGCCCAAAATTTTTGGAGCAGATGAAACGTCCATAAATGGATGCTGGACGGATAGAGAGGAAGCAAAACGGAGGCAGTGAGTACAGAACGGATACATTGCGTTAACCAATGGATGGCAAGGTATTTTGTCCGTTTTACATCCTCTTTGCATCCGTTGGTTCAGTGTGACATGGGCTTAACTTACTCATGGGCATTAGATCAAAATCAGTTTGTTTCCTCATACATTTAACTTGTTTATGAAACTGTATATTTCTGCTTCTTGCACATGATTTTTGTTCCATTTGGAAATAAGGTGCGTGAGACCGGGTTCCAACAAACAGCTCTTTATTAAAACAGTATAGTGACTTGTAACGGAACATTTATCCAAGCTGTGGCAGCCCTTCTTATAACGACTTGCTCGCAGCTTGTGGCCAATGACAGTTGTTCAAGTGTTCCCACCATCAGGCGGGCCAATTGGAATGTCGCTTAACTGAGAAATCCGAGAACGACCTATTTGGCCAATCAGTTTAAGATATTTGGTGTCTACCAATTTCTATATACAACACCCCTCCCCCTTTGGTTTCGTCCAATGTGTGTAACGTAGTCACGCAGGAAGATAGGGCTTTTGCAGGTCCTAGTTGACCTGCACAGCTCAGTCTCAGCGTGGTCCTCAAACGGTTTGGACAGGATCGCTTTCTCTCCGTGTTTTCTCCATGGAACCTCCTGGAAGGGTGAGTCAGCCTTGCCACTCCCATCTGAGTTTCTCCGGCTGGTTGAGGTGGCTCCGCCACTCCCTCCTGGTTTGTCCGGCTCCCAGACTTCTTCTCTAGAGGTCGTTTATGGGTAAGTGCTCTTTTTGTTTCATTTGGGATTCTAGTTCGGGTTTGTGTAGTGATTGTTGTTATGTTATTGGAAGTTCGTCTCTTCCTTTTTTATTATTTTGTGTCCCCCCCCTCCTTGGTTGTTTTTGGCTCATTTATTGGTGACTGTGGCGGTGGTGTAGTGTTGCGTTCCAATGTTCGAGAGTGAAGCTGGTCGATGTGCTGCTTCCATGTTCTACCATCGTCTAGTGCAAGTCGGTATGACCAGGGCCCTGTGATTTGGGTAACTGTGGCTGAAAGCCATAACGGGTCCCTGGTAAGGTTCTTAGCATAGACTAAATTGCCGATATCAAAGGAGCGATATTTACTGGAGGAATCAGGGGGTTTGTCACACGTATAGGTGGGGTGCAGTCTATCAAGGTAGGAACACAATTTTCTACCTATGAGGAGTTCTGCTGGGCTTTTGTTAGTGGTTGTACTAGAGGTGATATGTTGAATAGTTGGTAGTTTGTTAAGTTTATCTTGGACATCCCCCATGTCCATTTTTTCTAGGGCCTCCTTAGTATAACGAACCATGCGTTCAGCCCGTCCATTACAAGCCAGATGGACTGGCGCTGTCAGGGCATGTCAACTGCCCTGTGCAGTCAAGTATTGCTCGAAAGCTAAAGCAGTAAACTGGGGCCCATTGTCCGAGACTACTACATCTGACAGTCCATGTGGGGAAAAAAGTTTGTTTAACTGTTTTATGACTGCTTCCATAGTAGTGGACGCCATAAGGATAACCTCTAACCAGTTTGAGTAGGCATCAACGATTACAAAATAGGTGTTCCCTTTCGTTGGCCCAGCAAACTCGATATGCAGTCTCAACCATCGGCCTCTGGGTGTTTCCCATTCCATGACTGTGCCAGTGGGGGGGGGGGTAGGCCTTGATTTTTGGCAGTCATGGCATGTTGCCATCCATCGTTCAATGTCTTTGTCCAGCCCTGGCCACCAGACGTAACTCCTGGCCAGGGCTTTCATTTTTACTATGCCCGGGTGTCCCTCATGCAACATGCACAACACTTCTTCCTGTAACTTTTTGGGGATTACCACCCTGTCCCCCCACAGTATACATCCTTTTTCAATAGACAGTTCAGTCTGTCAGTTGCGAAAAGGTTTAAAAGTCTTGCCTTTATTCTCGTCCGGCCAGCCCTCACCTACCCAATGCAGGATTCGAGCTGTCACCGGGTCTTTCGTGGTAGTTTTAGAGACGTCTGCTGCAGTTAGTGGCAGATTCGGCCATGACTCGATTTGGAGAGTGGAGATGGTGGCAGCTGGGTTGCCTTCTATGTTGGGCAGCAGGTAACGGCTCAAGGCATCTGCATGGGTGATGGTCTCTCATAGCCGATGGATGAGTGTGTAATTGTATGCAGTGAGGAATTCTGACCACCTCATCATTCTTGGCGACAGAATGTTCGGGGTTGGTTTGTTTCCTGCTAGGATCCCTAGCAGGAGTTTGTGGTCAGTGATAATTGAAAATGTCCTACCATATAGGTATTCGTGGAATCTTTTGACTCCTGCAATGATTGCGAGGGCTTCTCGGTCAAGTTGGCTGTAGTTCCTTTCAAATTTTGACAGTGTTTTGGAATAGGTGATTGGTGTCTCTCTGCTGTCTGGTAGCTTGTGACCCAGGATGGTGCCGATTCCAAAAGGCGATGCATCACAGGTGACCGTCAATGGCAAAGTGTTGCTGTACTGAATCAAAATAGTGTTAGAAGTTAATAAGTCCTTAATGTTCTGGAATGCTGCTTGTTCCCGGTGGCCCCATTTCCAGACAGTTTCTTTTTTCTAACAGTCCTTGTAAAGGTTCTGCTAAGGTTGCTTTTTTGGGCAGGAAGACATTGTCGAAATTAATGAGACCTAACAATGCTTGTAAGTCAGTTTTGTTCTTAGATCTGGGTGCGTCTTTGATTGCCTTTATCTTCTTTTCAGTGGGGTGTATCCCTTGCTCATCTATAAGGTAGCCTAAAAATTTGACCTGATTGGTGGCTAGTTTACATTTTTCTCTTTTGACTTTAAGCCCTGCTTCTCTGAATCTTCACAAAACGCTTTTAGTCTATTTTCTAATTGTTGTGCATTTTTTTGCTGATACTAATACATCATCAAAATAGGGGATGACTCCTTTGATTCCATTTAGAAGGTGCTCCATGAGGCTTTGGAAGATGCCCAGAGCGACAATAACGCCAAATTGAAATCGGTTGCACTTGAATACCCCTATGTGCGTGACTATAGTCTGTGCCTCTGCTGTCTTGGGGTCAACTGGTAGCTGTTGATATGCTTGTGCGAGATCAAGTTTCCCAAAAAATTTTCCTTCCCCTCATGAGTGCAATAAGTATTGCACTGCCAGTAATGGGTTCGCGCTTTGTTGGAGTGCATGATTTAGAGTTGCCTTATAGTCTCCACAGATGCGCACTGACCCATCTGGTTTGACAGGAGTCAGGAAGGGGGTTTCCCACCTGGCATGGTCAATTGGCTTTAACACCCCTTCTGCGATTAGTTTGTTAAGCTGCTCATCTATTTTTGGCTTTAAGGCAAAGGGAATGCATCTGGCTTTGAGCCTGATGGGAGCTACCTTTGGGTCTAGGCTAAATGATATTGGGGTCCTCTTGTACTTGTATAGGGTCCCATCGAATACATCCTGGAACTCTTCCAGCAGGCTCTCTTCCCAGTTGGCTGCAATGATGCTGTTGATCCCGGTCACTCCGATTCCCAGAGGCGCGAACCATTCCATTCCCAGCAGACTAGGGTGATCATGGTCGACGATTGTCAGAGGCAGCACTTCAGTGTGGTTTTTAAATTCTACTAGGAAATGTCCAAGGCCCACTACCGGGATTCGGTTTCCCTAGTAGTATTTTAGGATCAGAGTCAGGTAGAGTATTCCAGACATTGACCACTCTGTTGCTGAAATCGTATTTCCTGCAATCAAGTTTGGTATGGTTAACCTTGAATTTGTATCTGTTGTGTGTTCTTGTGTTGTTATGGTTGAAGCTGAAGTATTTATCGACAGGTAGGACATTGCAATGTATGATTTTATAAACCATACTTAGATCAGACCGAAGACAGCATAATTCAAGGTTTTCTCGGTCTAGAATTTCAAATCTGGTGGCATAAGGTATTCTACAACGAGTAGAGGAGTGGAAAACTCTTCTTGTGAAATATTTCTGGACTTTCTCAACTGTGCTAATATCAGATACGTAATGTGGTTTCCAGACTGATGAGTTGTATTCGAGTATTGGTCTAGCAAATATCTAGCAAACTTGTCTAACAACAAGTTAGTTGTGTGATATTACCAGAGAAAACGCTAAGTAGGATTAGGTTAACAACTCTTAATGCCTTTTTGGCAATATAATTACAGTGGGCTCTAGCACTTAGATTATTGGAGATGAGTATTCCAAGGTCCTTTACAGAGCTTGGATCATCAACAAGATCTTGACTATTCAGCTTGTATTTTATTTTCTGATTTTTTTTGCCAATATGTAAGACAGAACATTTGTTTGTTGAGATTTGAAGTTGCCATTTGTTTGAACATTCTGATACATAGTCAAGATCTTTTTGAAGGGTAGCAGTGTTGTCTGTGGTATTGAACAGCTTTACATCATCAGCGAAAAGAACGCAGTTGCTCTTAATATGATCACAGAAGTCATTTATGTAGAGTATGAAGAGATTTGGTCCTAGAATACTGCCTTGGGGGACACCATTATTGACAAGTACAGAATTTGTTAGGACACTCCCAATTTTGACCATTTGTTGTCTGTTTGACAGGAATCCAGTTATGAAATTGTCCAGAGATACCATAAGATTTTAGTTTTAGGAGTAGTTTGTCATGTACCACTGAATTAAAGGCTTTACAGAAGTCTATGTATATTGCGTCTATTGCTTTGCCCTGATCGAGTTGTGTAGTTCATGTTTTTGCAGTGTAAGAGTTGCAGATTACACAATAGTTTTTTCCTGAAACAAGAATTCTCCAGAATCAATGTACAAAAATGTTGATAATTTTTCTATCTTGTTTCTTTAAGAGTATCATAAAGAAAACCACTGCCTGCATGATACTAATAGTTGTGGGTACAGACATGTCATAAATACTTTTTTTGAAGATTTTCCCTTTTACTGTGCTGAATTCTCGTAGTCTGCAGCATATTTCTTCATTGTTGGTTCCCTTAATAGTTTTTAGGATAATTAAACCTAAAAGATAAATAGATCTTATAAAATAGATCCTATTAAATAATTTCTAGAAATTATCTATCTACTATCTGTCTGTCTGTCTGTCTGTCTGTCTGTCTGTCTGTCTGTCTGTCTATCTATCTATCTATCTATCTATCTATCTATCTATCTATCTATCTATC
>BLBF01000004.1:73489390-73531086 GCA_015471245.1 Laticauda colubrina | reverse complement strand
ATCTATCTATCTATCTATCTATCTATCTATCTATCTATCTATCTATCATCTATCTATCTGTCTGTCTATCATCTATCTATTATCCATCCAATAGCCTGATTCCTAATATACTAATATCAGTTTGATACGGTATATTGGTTAAGGAATCAGGACAGAGACCAGGACATCATTACCTCTGCTTCCACCTTACATACAAAGCAGCTGGATGACCTTAGACCAGTCAATCTTTTTCTGTGCTAAGAAGAAGACAATGACAAACCATTTATGGAAAAAAAAATCCAAAAAATTCCAGGGATTTGTCCAGGCAGTCCCAGAGCATCAGATATATTGAAAGGAAGGACTCTCTCCCCTCCCCAAATTACTTCACATACTGGTAAGGTATTTTTCACTTGAACAGCTCCTTGAAGCAGAATTATTTTAGTAATGCAGTCTTTACCGAAAAAAAATATTTATAAGTTCATGATGTCTAAAAGAGACAACAATGTGTGTGTGTGTGGGGGGGAGGGAGCAGAGTTAACACATTTTAAAAAGTTTCCATACCCCATAGGCTTTTAAAATACCATTTTCATTTACTTAGTATGCTCAAATTTGATCTTGCCTTTTTTTTAACAGCTAGCAATGAGTCATGAATACATCTGCTGATTCTTGTGTATGAGGTACCTGTCTTCAGAAAGTATGATTCAGTGGATAAAGGGTAATTTGAGAACAAATAAGTCAGCATTCACCGTCATAACAAAATGGGAATCTAGGAAGATATACACAGATGCTGTCCTAGAAGAGCTACAATGAATGTAATCATTAGCTATGCAAACAGATTGCCTAGTTGAATGTATCAGATGGGAGAAAGCTCACTATCTATTGGCAAGCTTCACTACTGCTTTTAGTGAAATCATTTATCAGAACAAAAACAATCTTGTAATGCTTTGTCAGGCTAGTTCAGGTAAGTGTTACCACTGTTGTTGCAAGGATGGAAACCATTTTGGCTCTTATATCTATTATAAACCTCCAAGATTTTCATCTGATGCTATTTCTGAGAGAATCTTCATAAAGTCTTGTGTATTATCAGAATTTTTGCTGATAAATAATAATAAAGTAGGAAAGCCAATATTTAAAAACTGGCTTTCCTACTATTAACTATTGGTTATTATTTTGTAACCTTTTAAATTATTGCTTTAAGCTGGCTAAACTTTCTTAGGAAATTTGGAAATTTAGAATATGATAAGCTTTCCTTGAGAGTGAGCTCAAAATTCAGAAGTAGCTGTTTTGGGTGGAGAAATGTTTGTTTTAAATCATGAGTGTCAAACTCAGGGTGTCACATTGCTGTCATGTGACATTTTGTGTTTTTCCCATTCATGGAGTTGGGGTGAGCATGGCCTGTGCATGATGCATCCAGCCCATGGACTATCAGTTTGACAACCCTGCAGTTTAAACTACTTTTAGCAGGACTATCTAAGGAACCACTTTTTTCAATAAGAACCTGTTTGGATGTTAAAATCAGTACATTAAGATGGGGATCCTCTTAAAGATTGTCTTACTTTCTGAGATTTGAGATTGTTATGACACAGATTGACTGGACTGAACCAAGGTTTTTCAGGTTTTTTCCTGGTTTAGAGGATGTGCCCCCCCACCCTTTTAAACTGTGCTATGTCTATTGGGAGAGGGTTGCATGTTTTATGTTTTTCTTGTGAAAATCTGAATGGTTTTAGAGAAAGGACTTCATAGTTTCAAATTCAGAAAAGAGTAGTTTTGAATGTGAAACCAAGAATCCAGTTTGTAAAAGTGCAGCATAAGCAAACGTTAGTCTGGAAATTCTCATGAGATGCCAAGTAGAGTAGAAACCATCTTTTCAACAACTTGATTGCTAACTCATGGACAAACATGGTCTCTTGATGATATTATGTTATTAAGATGAATACAGTAGTTGTGGAAAGACTTTTGATATCCCTTCAAATACAATAGTTCATTTAGTGACTGTTCAAAGTTCTGACACTGAAAAAAAGTGATTCATGACCATTTTTTACACTTAACTATTGCAGCACTCCCATAATCACATGATCAAAATTCAGATGCTTGGCAACTGACTCACAGTTATGATGGCTCCAGTGTCCTTGTGTCAGGTGATCACCTTTTGTGACTGCTGGCAAGCAGTGTCAATGGGGAAGCCAGATTCACTGAACAACCATGTTATTAATTTAACAACTGCAGCGATTCACTTAGCAACTGTGACAAGAAAGATCATAAAATGGGACAAAATTCACTTAACAAATGTCTCACTTAGCAACATAAATTTTGGGCTCAATTGTGGTGGTAAGTTTAGGACTACCTATGTAGGTCAATGAAATCTGGACTGCCAAAACACAGATGATCATGAGATGGCAGCAAAGACACAAAGAAAACTGTATAGTATCTTTCCTGCCAACTACTGGATTTTCTGCAGCTCAAATCTTGTAACCATAGCAAATTAATCCTCTTCAATTATCCATAGTTTTGAGTGACTATTAGTTATGTCATGCCCATATGTTTGAGTAATGATGGAGAAAAAAACCTGCTGTGAACTAGTTTATATTCACTGAAGAAAAGAAAATGAAGTAATTTTTGCAGCTGAATGGAAAGAGGAAATATGAGGTTTTCTTACCAATTACTGTACTTATATTCTTGACCAACTCCTATTTTAAGAATATTTCTGTCTGTCTGTCTGTCCGTCCATCCATCCATCCATCTATCAGAAAGTTGAAAAAGTTGAATGAGAGCTGTCCAATATACAGTATATGTAGGTGCATGAGTTTAGATGTTCAAAACTAAAGAAATAAAGACAAAAAAGGACAATATCATTTTTATATTTCATTCAGGTATTATTTTGTTTACTTATTCAGTTTTTAGCCTACTTTTCTGCCAGAAGGCAACACTAAATACAAGTGTCAGAACATGAAATCTTCCATGCAGTTAAAACAGATCAAAATCTTGGGTTCATATCCAGATTGAAATGAGGAATTTTGTGTAATTAAATAAGGAAAGAAGAGCTTTAAAAAGCAGAGGGAAAAGGTGGATTTATAACATCTGCAAGAAAACAAAAATATACACTTAAGTTTATGTAATACATGTTTTCATCTCTCAATGGAAAGCAAAAGTGTTGTTCCCCTAAAGAGTGCAAGTACTTTCTTCCTGCCACCCTGTGAAAACCAATGCTGCAATGGTTGAAGTATAAAGAAGGCAGGGATCAGGTATGTTTTACCAAATTATATGGTCAACATTTCCTAAGTAAATAACCTTGTGGATAGTCACAGACAGATAGAAAAGACAAGGCATTTACATGAATTTTTAGACAATCCCTTCTCAAGTTAAACATTTGTCTAGAGAAGGTTACTGAGTGAACAGAGCTTTTTCTCAGGTCCCTAAGTACACAAAAATATCAAATTCATGTTGAAATGTTATTGTGTGAACTGCCAATACAAACACTTGCATAGCATACAGTACTCAGTTCTCTGCATGCATCCTGTATGATGACATATTTGGTTGTTTTTCTCTAGGTTCAGAACCAGCTGCCTCCTGCTGTTTTCCAGATTCACTGGCCTTCAGCACTCCTAACCTCTTTAGTAATGGTCACCCTTTTGTCTCCATCTGAGAAATCTATCACATCTTTCTGTCCTGCTTGGAGAAGCCCTTTTTGTAACCATATCATTTTGATTCACTTAAAAATAGTAGCTTTTCCAGACTTTTGTCCATTATTTAAACACACCATGATCCTATTCAAAATAAATTCCAATAAATGGAAGTTTGCTTTGGTGCAGACACATTGGATATTGAAGTATCCATCTCTTTTCCAGGAAAGTGTTTCCATTAGTGAATGAATTCCTGGCTCTTGGCTTAGCATACATTCAGGTGAGGATTATGCTGAAAACATTGTTATACATGTCAGTGAAAGAGACCCATTTCTGGAAGTTATTCCAAGATTTATGTCAACACAAGATGTTAGCAGGCAGAAAAGCTTCAATTATCCCAAGGTTTCTGTTGGTGATTTCCTGCTGCATTCAAAGCACTATTAGCTTGCTAACACAAGATTAGGAAGAGAGTATGGGAAGTGAGGAAAACTTTACCCTTTTTTTAAAAAAAATGTTTGATTGTATCTGATTATTGGAGACAAGCTGGACAATTCCCTGCAATTTTCTTGGCAAATGGTTTGCCATTGTCTCATTCCTACATCTGAGGTAGAGAGACTGGCGCAGTCATCTAGGTGGCTTTATGCCTAAGCAGGAATAGAAGTCACAGTCTCCTGGTATTAATTGGATGCCTTAACCACTACACCAAACTGACTTTCATTATCCTACCCCTGTGCATACAAAACCACACCACCCAGAATTCATAAACAGAAAGGACAACATGAAGTATCAAAGACTGAGAGCTAACATTTCAACCAATTACTAAAAGGAGATTCTTCCAAGTGGTTCCCTGTGCTTATGTGAAAGGAACAGTGTCATTATAACTTTTCTAAGCAATCAGAGTTGTTGTAGCAGACAAAGAAAGATTAATTGCAAGGTCATCCTACATTTATTTATTCACTTTTTTATTTCAAGAATTCCATATTGTTTACCATTTAAAAAAAATCTCAAAGAGGTTGTCTATTAAACATTGTCAACCTAATTAAAAAATGCAGGTTAAAACAATAAAAATTGAAAGTAAGATACTTTTATAAAATACAACCCAAAAATATAAAATGAAATCAATAAGACAGATATTAATATAACAATAAAAATAAAAGCAGAAATAACCCAATAACCTGGAAAAATAAAAATGTCTTTGCCTAATGCTGAAAAAGGACAAAATGCAATCTACTAATAGAGCAACTATCTGTGAAAAAAACAAAAACAACAGAGGAAAAACAACAGAGCCTGTAACATGTAAGAACTACTATTAGTAGTTACAGATGCCAATTTAGTGGCGGCTTCATTTTTTAAAATAATTGGTTTATAAACTGTCATACGTTACTATATTGTAAACTGCTTAGAGCCTTCCAAAATGCTGGTGAAAGTTCCAGGAGAATCAGCGCTCTCACACTTTCTCCTACAAAATATATCCAAGAGGAAGCTTCAGTGCTAAACACAAAACTAAACCCTGATTGAAATGGACCTTAAAAATAAATTTCATCCAACAGTGACTGGGTCTGGTGGGCCATCACAAACTTAACTATCTACCCTGGGAAGCAGATAATAACCAACACCCTATAAGTATGCAGATATTCTGAGATCATTAATGTTTTTTTTATATGAGGCTGGTGTCATTGCTTCCCTCAGTAACATTTTATAACCTCCAAGATCTGGAAGAACAACCACTTTTTTCTACATATAATAAGCCACAAGGATTAAGTAAAACATATATTTGAACATACTTGAAATCCAATGTGTTCACAAGCAAGATCCTAGACCACACATGTCTAGCTAAGAAAGTATTTAAAAAAAAAAATTCCATTCAATTTCATCAAATTCTCAGAGATTACCTGATAAATTCCTATAGATGTCTTGGCAAGATTTTTTCTTTCCATTATTCCTTCTTTATTTATGTACGAGAATCGAGAGAGAGAGAGAGAGAGACAGACAGACAGACTCACTTAGGGTTAAAAAAAACACATGCCCTGTTAATTGATTTCAGATTTTATTCTTTCTCAATGGAACAATTGGTGTTATTCAAGTCTGTGGGACATAGATTTCCCTCATAATTACTTTAAACAAGTAGCATCATTGTGGTCAGAGGTGTTCATGTAAGCTTTAACCTGAGCAAAACAGTTCTGTATTACTGGTTCATTAGTAAAACTTTGTGGAGTAGGGAGATGCAGATTTACCAAGTGATTTATGTTTTCATCTGTGTGCAATATTGGGTACAGCTGAAGGAAAGCAAACCAGGAGATCTTCATTTGCTTTTGATCTAAGGCCCAGTCTCACTGGCCGATGGATGCAAAATGTATGCATAAAGGACACAGCGGATGAGCAAAATTTCGGGGGGGTGGCTCCATCCATTGTCATCTGCTCCAAAAAGTGGCGAAAATTTGTATAAACAGAATGGAAAAGAATGGAAAAGAACAGACGTGGGTCATATGTAGCAGGGATGTTAAACAGATGTTCATAGGAAGCCTAGTGGATGAAAGCGGATGGAAGGGGATGACACCTCCAAAGGGGTTCCGGGGGATAATTTTGAAGTGGACACATAGCGGATCAAGCGGATACATCAAGTACGCCTAAAGAAAAGAAATGAGGTGCCGCGCAGATGTATATCGGATGCAAACTTCACTGCACATCCTTTCTATTTCTGTGCTACTAATGCTGTGTAGACGTCCCGTGTACCTTTTGTTTCCTCCCTCTTTCCATTTTCAGCTGCAGCGGATGTGAGTTGTGAGGATGCCCAGAGGATGCAGAGAGAATACAGTGGACATTTAACGGATGATAAACGGACATAGAATGTTTGTTGCTCGTATGTCGTGGCTTTACATCATACACGGAGGAAAGTTCATCCGTTCACAAAGTTTTGTGCAGCTCAAAACTTCTTGCGCAGATGAAATCACAGTGGACGGATGCTCAACAGATAGAGTGTATGAAACACACATGCAATGAGTACACAACGGATGCAGTGTTTTCCAACTGATGGCAAGCTTTTTTTAACGTTTTACATCCTCTTTGCATCCATAAGTGCAGTGGGACTGGGCCTTTATTAAGGCTAGGTCCCACTGGCCGACGGATGCAAAATGTATGCAAAAAGGACACAGCGGACGAGCAAAATTTTGGGGGTGCTCCATCCGTTGTCATCCGCTCCAAAAAGTGGCAAAACTTTGCATAAACAGAACGGAAAAGAAAGGAAAAGAACGGACGTGGGTAGTATGTAGTGGGGATGTTAAACAGATGTTCATAGGAAGCCTAGAGGATGTATATAGAATGCAAAGCATTCACTGCTCATCCTTTGTATTTCCGTGCTACTAACGCTGTGTAGACGTTCTATGTACTTTTTGTTTCCCCCCTCTTTCCGTTTTCAGCTGCAGTGGATGTGAGTTGAAGGGATGCCCAGAGGATGCAGAGAGGACACAGCAGTCGTTTAATGGATGATAACTGGACATAGAACGTTTGTTGCTCGTATGTCACGGATTTACATCGTACACAGCAGAAAGTTCATCTGTTCACAAAGTTTTGTGCATCTCAAAACTTCTTGAGCGGATGAAATCTCAGTGGACAGATGCTCAAAGGATAGAGTGTATGAAACATGTATGCATTGAGTACACAACGGATGCATAGTGTTTTCCAACATTTTTTAACGTTTTACATCCTCTTTGCATCCGTTGGTGCAGTGGGACAGGGGCTTTAAGTGTTAATTTCATTCAATGTGTCCCAGACAAGTTCATACCAGCCTTAGTTCTAGCATATACTATAAGTTGGAGATCTGAAGATGATATTGACCACCTGTGTTCTCAATATGAGCTTCAAACTACAAATATCAGGATACCTGACAATCAGCCAGCACACTCTAAAGGCTGAAGGATACCAAGGGATTTCCCAGAGGTTAAGTGATGATTTTATCTGATGTCGCATAGGAAGGAGGGAAGGCATGGGATCACAATAGATCACAATAGCTGGCTTAGGAACCAAAGCATTATTATTATTTTTTAAAAAATATAAATTTATAAGTCACCTAACACAAATGCAATTAGATTATCCATAATGTAAAGAGAATAGTATAAATAAAATAGTATAAAATAATATTTAAATGCTCTCCAAAACCTAAGAAGTTTAAAATGACCAAATGCAACCTGCTGAATCTCAGCATGGATAGTGTTTTATAACTGTTCCAAATATACCCAATTCTGTGCTCATTTCATTTGGGATCTTAAAAACACAGGACTGTGACTTTACTTTTTCACAAAGCAGCAATGGTGTGTGACTATCTGGTTTGGGAACAGTATCAAAATGGAACTGGCACTGAAATTGCCCGAGGCTGCCAGCTGACAATTTGAGAGAAGTTTGATTGATTGACTCCTGGATGTCTCAAATATCTTACCTACAAAAGCCTTTGTGAGAGACCTCAACAGTATGTGTTTTGTAACAATTGTGGCTTGACCAGAAATTCAGCAGCAAAATGTAAAGCTAACTTGTTGATGGTCCACCCTCTGGGAATTTGTTGAAAGAGTCTCCTAAGTTTTCATCACATCATTAAATATTTTTAACAGATAAGCTGCTGCTAGAGAGAGTAGTCATTCTAGTGCAGAGTATTATTAGCATGTCTGTCATACCCATATTTGTGGGTAGAGTTCATCAATCTGAGAAGCAGGAGCTAAGTCAGAGAAATGCAAAGAAAATTCTAATAAAATAGAAGGGGTTTCTCAAGTTTATTGATGCTCATGAAGACAGAATTATTTGAAATAATTCTTTTTAGGATTCTTACAAGCCATAGTGAATCAGAACTGGATGAATTGGATAGCTTAAATAAAGTGATGATAGTTGTCATGATGTTACCACAGAAATGTTACAATTATAATCAAAGAAGTCACTTCCTCCAAAGAAAGCCCATGATGCATGTTTAAAAGCAACTTTAAAAATCTTAGGATGCAAAACAGGTAACATCCCTGTTCAATTATATCTCAGATGATCATATCAATATCTATCAAGAGCTGGTTTATCTGCAAATGCAAATAAACCAAGTGTGACAGAAACACACCTATCATTTCTATCTAGGATGACTTCCTCAATGAAATTATTCACTTCTCAAAAAAATAAAGGAAACACAAAAATAAGAAATCCTAGATTTGAATGAATGAAATATTCTTATTAAATACTTTGTTCATTACATAGTTGAATATGTTGACAACAAAATCACACAAAAATTATCAATGGAAATCAAATTTAGCAACCCATGGACGTCTGGATTTGGAGTTACACTCAAAATTAAAGTGGAAAAAAACACTACAGGCTGATCCAACTTTGATGTAATGTCCTGAAAACAAGTCAGAATGAGGCTCAGTCATGTGTGTGGCCTCCACATGCCTGTATGACCTCCCTATAACACCTGGGCATGCTCCAGATGAGGTAACGGATGGTCTTCTGAGGGATCTCCTCCCACACCTGGACTAAAACATCCCCCAACTCCTGGACAGTCTGTGGTGCAACGTGGCATTGGTGGATGGAGTGAGAGACATGATGTCCCAGATGTGCTCAATTGGATTCAGGTCCAGGGAATGGGCAGGCCAGTCCACAGCATCAATGCCTTCATCTTTCTGGAACTGCTGACACACTCCAGCCACATGAGTTCTCGCATTATCATGCATTAGGAGGAACCCAGGGCCAACCGTACCAGCATATGGTCTCACAAGGGGTCTGAGGGTCTCATCTCAGTGATGACAGTCAGGTTGATGACTGATGACAGTCAGGTTGAGCTCAGTTATGGCAGTCAGGCTACCTCTGGTGAGCCCATGAAGAGCTGTATGGCCCCCTAAAGAAATGCCACCCCACACCATTACTGACCCACTGCCAAACTGGTCATGCTGGAGGATGTTGCAGGCAGCAGAACATTCTCCACGGTTTCTCCAGACCCTGTCACGTCTGTCACATGTGCTCAGTGTGAACCTGCTTTCATCTGTGAAGAGCACAGGGAGCCAGTGGCAAATTTGCCAGTATTGGTGTTCTCTGGCAAATGCCAAATGTCCTGCACAGTGCTGGGCTATAAGTACAACCCCCACCTGTGGACGTCGGGCCTTCATGCCACCCTCATGGAGTCTGTTTCTGATCGTTTGAGCAGCCACATGCACATTTGTGGCCCACTGGAGGTTATTTTGCAGGGCTCTGGCAGTGCTCCTCCTGTCTCTCCTTGCACAAAGGCGGAGATAGCAGTCCTGATGATGGGTTGTTGTCCTCCTACGACCTCCTGCATGTCTCCTGATGTATGGCCTGTCTCCTTGTAGCCCCTCCATGCTCTGGACACTATGTTGACATATAAAACAAACGTTCTTGCCACAGCTTGCATTGATGTGCCATCCTGGATGAGCTACACTACCTGAGCCAATTGTGTGGGTTGTAGACTCCATCTCATGCTACCACTAGAGTGAAAGAACTGCCAGCATTCAAAAGTGACCAAACCATCAGCCAGAAAGCATAGGAACTGAGAAGTGGTCTGTGGTCACCACCTGCAGAACCACTCCTTTATTGGGGATGTCTTGCTACCTGCCTATGCTTTCCACCTGTTGTCTATTTCATTTGCACAACAGCATGTGAAATTGATTGTCAATCAGTGTTGCTACCGAAGTGGACAGTTTGATTTCACAGAAATGTGACTGACTTGGATTTACATTGTGTTGTTTAAGTGTTCCCTTTATTTTTTTGAGCAGTGTGTATGTTTTCTGATATTAAGGAAACTTTGGTTTTGGTGATTGTGAATGTAGTGCTTAAGATATTTGAAAAGACTAAAAGTCTGGATGAGCCGATAAAGCCCAAATATGGGAGATTCAGGACAAATAACTTTGTAATATTAATTCCTCAAAAAGCAATGATATGCCCATCAGTTTGAACTGATTATAAACCCTTATAGGAGATATCTGACTATGGAACAAAAGTGCTGGATTAGGCAGACAATTGGTTCGATCCTGCTCAAGTGCCCCAATTTTTTACCCATTACAAACATCCCTACTGTTTTAAATTATTGTTACAGTTCAGATGCAAAATTAGATTATTTTTCTTCTTTCAGTATTCAAAGTGAAGACAATGGAGGTTTTTGTTGCTTACTGTACTTATTTGTTGCTTTTTACTGAAGTATATTATAACTGTTATTTGATTCTGAAGGTTGTGCATGGTTTGGGTAATTTTTAAATAAAATCATGGCTCTTTATGGTTAAACTGGAAAGGCAAATTTCATCTAAAATGTGTATCATAGAATGAACATTCTGAAGCATGAGTTTTCAAAGGGTCATGAGATGTATGGGAGGCAATGCCTGATGCACTGGTCTGTCATATGCCTCATCTATCAGATTATTGTATCTAAAGGCTAGGTCCCACTGGCCGATGGATGCAAAATGTATGCAAAAAGGACACAGTGGACTAGCCAAATTTTGGGGGTGGCTCCATCCGTTGTTATCTTCTCCAAAAAGTGGCCCAAATTTGCAAAAACAGAACGGAAAAGAACGGAAAGGAACGGGCAGGAGTAGTACATAGCGGGGATGTTAAACGGATGTTCGAAAGAAGACTAGCGGATGGAAGCAGATGACACATCTGAAGGGCTTCCGGGGGAGAATTGCGAAGTGGACACATAGCGGATGATGCGGATGCATCACGGACGCCTATAGGAAGCAAACCGGATGCATAGTGGATGCATAGCGGATGCAAAGCGTTCACTGCGCATGCAGGGAGTATGAATTGCGTGAGCTCCGCGGACATAAAAGGATGCAGCTTGCAAGCAGTCAGCATTCAGAGGAAAGACGTGCTGCCACAGACATCTTCAAATAGCACCATGGTTCGTCAGTCAGGGAAGAAGAGAAAGCCTGTGCCTACTCCTGCCAGCCCTGGCAAGAAGGACAGAACTACAATCCCACCCCCTGGCACTGACTCTGAAGCTGCTGGTACTGTTGCTGCTGGTGCTTCTCCTGCTGCTGGTGCTGCTTCTACTGCTACTGCTACTGCTGTGGTGGACCAGCCCCAAGGCCCTCAAAGCCCTGCTGCTCAAGCACCTGAAGGCCCTGCTGCTGAAGCCACTGCCAGAGGGAGGAAGAGGCAAGGGAAGGAGAAGGGAGAGAGGAAACAGTACACTGTTTCCGAGGACCATGAGAAGGAGGTGGTGGAATGGCTGAGGGAGAACGAGTATATGTGGAGAAAGGGCCACAGACTCTATCGCAACACCAAGAAGAAACAGGCAGCTTGGAGAGACAAGGCAGAGAGCCTGGGCTACACTGCAGATGTACTCCTGGGATGGTGGAAGCACATGCACACCTGGTATGGCAAGCTACACCTGAAGAAATCTGGGCAGGCCGCTGTCAAGCTCACTGACCAGGAGATGTACATCATAGCCAAGTGCAGCTTCCTGGATGGTGAGGTCTGCCACCGAGGAGCAGCCCCTCTGACACCCCTCTCCCTCAGACAGCCCACAGACAGCCACTCCTCTTCCAGCCAGGAGACAGCTGCCCTGTCCAGGCAGGTGTCTTCGGAGGGGCCCATGGCAGAGAATACCCCGACAGCTGCACTCCCCATTCCAGAGGACTTGGAGGATCCCCTGTCACAAATGGAGTAAGAAGTGGCAGCCACCAGAGACCAACCCACCCCCACCCCCACCCCCAGTTCCACAGGATGCAGGCAGAGAGGCAGACTGGAGAGCCAGAGCCACACTGTCCTGTTGGAGATCAGGGACACAATCAAGACCACCACAGAACTTCTCTCTCAGCTGGTCCACAGTGACATACCATTCTCGGACCGGAAGCCCTTCATCACGTACGTGATCCAGATCCTCATGGACCTGCCCGAGGCCCAATACCAGGTGATGAAGCAAAAGATCACAGCACTTCTGCACAACCCTCAAGGCCCAGCTGAACCTTCTCTGATTCAGTCCAAGTCTGCTCCTCCACCCCAGGTGATGTCACCGCCTTTCCACAGCTTTCAACAGCCCCTCACCTACCAAGGCTACGACTGCCAGGACTTCCCACAGCAGAAACAGCCCTTCCCAGTCCAGGCCCAGGTTCATCACATGCCACAGACACCACACATCACCCAGCTGCAGACCAGACAGCCCCACTACACTCTTCCTTCCTCCACCCCACAGCCAAGCCCGTCAACGTACAATCTGTCATCAGTCTTGTGCCTGACATCCCAGGTACTTGATGAAGGGCCTTTCAACCTCACAGGACTGAGTCAGCTCTTGGATAGCTTCCTGAACACACCATGCCCTGTTGTACTCTCGGGGCCAAGCACCCCAATGGTGCCTCAGACCAGCAGTCCAGCCACAGCTACCTCCACAGTCCCTGCCTGCTTAACAGCTGAGACCATGGACATGCCTCAGAGTGACTGAGAATAGTGCCAGAGACTGAGTTGTTACCTGTTCACTTTATCTTTGCTTAAGACACTTTACTTGGTTCATTTTGCTTTTTAATAAAGTCATACAGTTTACTTAAGACAGTTATTAATAAAGGTTATCTTTGCTTAACACACTTGGTTCATTTTTTTTTCACTTAATAAAGTGTTGGTGAAAACTTTGAAAAAATGGTTAATCCTTTGCATGCTTGTGGGATGGGTAAGGATAATTGTGGGATAGGTAATGATAGCTGTGGGATAGATAAACCTCAAGTGCAAGCATAGTGGGACGTATGGTCCACCCATCCCAGCTGCCTCACATATGGCCCTTTTTTATCAATAACAATTTATTCATTGATCAACACATTTCAAAATAAACACAGCTCTTTATTAATGCCCTATTCATTGTAGGGCCACTCAACATACATGGCACAATCTCATCAGTGTTATGAGACAGGCTCAAGGAAGCATCCATTTAACCATCTATCATTCTGTCTTGTCACTCCACTGCTCCAGCTGGGGAGTTGCACCAGTGTCTCAGTAGGTTGCGCTGCTTCTTCCCTTCACGTGGAGCTCTGTTGTGACCTTGTCCATCCAGTGTCTATCAGGTTTCGTCCTTGCCTCCATTCACCAGACTGCATGTCCCCATTCCCTTGTTGACGGTCCACAAGCCTGTTCTGCAACACTGGTTAGCGGGTGTGCATGAGATTGTGCAGGATGCAGCAAGCTTCCACGATGCTCCTCACAGTCTATGGGTGATGCTGCATGGTGGTGAGAAGTACCTGGAACCTGTTGGCCAGGATGCCAAAGGCGTTCTCCACCACCTGTCTTGCCCTGGACAGCCTGTAGTTGAAGATCCTCTCTTCATGGGTGAGTCATCTGGAAGTGTAGGGCTTCATGAGGTAGGTTCTGAGGGAGAAGGTGTCATCCCTCACGAAGAAGTAGGGCACATCTTGTGTGTCATTGGGTAGGGGGTCTGGATCTGGGAAGCCCATGATGAGGTTGCATTCCAGCCCACCTTTGAGGTGACTGGCATTGTATACCTGGCTATCTGAAGCTGACCCGTTCCCTGAAGCATCGATGTACATGAACTTGTAGTCAGCATCAGCCATGGCAAAGAGGATAATACTGAAGAAGCCCTTGTAGTTTTAATAATTGGACCCTGAGTTGGTTGGAGATTTGCAGGCCACGTGCTTCCCATCTATGGCTCCAACAGTGAGGGGAAAGTTCCACTTCTGATAACACTGCTGTGCAATTTTCCTCCAGCCTTCTTCAGTGGTGGGACAATGGAGGAGCTCCTCCACGTATTCTTCGATGATGGCCTGCACCACTTCTCTGACCACTTTGCTGATGGTGTTGTGTGGCACCCTCCACACATACTGCATGTTTCTGTATGTCATTCCAGAGGCCAGGTGCCACAGAGTCAGTGCAATCTTCAGTCCAGGGTCCAGGTTGGGACGGAAGTTGGTGCTCAGCTTGGTCAACCTGGGTCTCAGACGCTCTACAATTTTGTCAAACATGGCTGGTAGCATCCTCATGAAGTGATGGAATGCATGAGGGTCTTCATTCCTCAGCTCCACCATCAGCTTGTCACACAGTCCAAACTCTATTCTTCTCCCGATCCATCCTCAGACCCACACAGCACTTGAACGTCTCCTTCTTCTCCTTGTGTAGAAAAGGTGAAACAGTCTGAACAGGGCTTGGTTCTGGTGTTGAATGAGCACAGCTACCATAAGGACTTTGTGATGATCCATGGTGGAGAACAATGGATGATGTGGAAGACCAAGACCAAGGGTGAAGAGGTCTGTACACCACAGCTGCTCGACTCATACTGAGATCCAGGTGATTTCCTCCCCCTTTTTATAGGAAATATCGGTAGTCCGCTAGGTGTCCTTCTACATAGTCTAGACATACTGCAGACATCCTAAATATCTGAGATACATCCCATATACAAACATTTTGTCCGTTTTAATGCTTTATATACGAGATGCATCCGCTTACATCCTTTCTATTTCCATGCTACTAATGTTGTGTGGACGTTCCGTGCACCTTTTGTTTCCTCCCTCTTTACATTTTCAGCTGGAGCGGATGTGAGTTGAGGGGATATCCAGAGGATGCCGAGAGGATACAGCGGACATTTAATGGATAATAACGGACATAGAACATTTGTTGCCCGTATATGCCGCGGATGTACATCGTACATGGCGGAAAGTTCATCCGCTCAAAAAGTTTTGTGCAGCTCAAAGCTTCTTGCATGGATGAAATCTCAGTGGACGGATGCTTGATGGATAGAGCGTATGAAACATGTATGCAATGAGTACACAACAGATGCATCGTGTTTTCCAACGGATGGCAAATTTTTTTGTCCGTTTTACATCCTCTTTGCATCCGTTGGTGCAGTGGGACATGGGCTTAACAAGCAACTTCTCTCTCTCTCCCTCTCCCTCCCTCCGTGTTTGTGTGTGTGCCTTGTGAATGCATTTTGTCATGAAAAACATTGCATGATAAAAAGCAGATAAATTAAATTTGGAATCCTCCTTTCCTTTTGTTAATGTTATACAAAATGACTAGAACATACTTTCTGTCTTGTTTTGGGAATCATGATTTATGTCAAAGATTGACTTACTACATTACCTTATATGTTAAGTTAAATGTTACAATTTGTTTGGTAATAATACTGTTCAGGCGATGTGTAGATTGCAGATTTGAATCCAGTGGGATCACATATTTAATTGCTGGCAACCATCAAGCCACCTTCTGCAAAGTACCGGTCACATGGTATTTACACAGAATTATTGTATAATCCCAAGTAAATTAACACTCAGTTTCATAGGAATATGAAATAACAGATGCTGTTTAATTATAGTCTGGGTCTATTTTTGTACAGCACTACTACACAGAATGATATTTTCAAAGTTTAATGATACAATATAGGATGGTTTCTCCAGAATTCCTTTTCATCTTCTGGGAAACATTTTCTAGTTATCTTCATGAGATTGGCAGTTAGGAAGAGTCATTGAAATATATGATACCAGCAGCTCCAGTTTAAAGAATATTAAACACAAGCTGACATGTGGTAGATCCAAATGTTTTTTTTTAATTTAACGTCTACCTATAGAAACATAAAGCATTTCTTCAAAGTTGAAGTTTTGTCAATACATCTACATTATGGCCCTTTTGGTCTTTTGTTTTATACCCACTTTTATTGTTGTGACTTCATATTGTATTTATTGTCATTATTAGTTCTGATTCTGATGTTTATATTTCTTTTCTGTTGGTTTTATGCTGCTTTAAACATTTTATAACTTTTAACTGTTCTGTACACTGAATAGTGAATTATGAGTTTGAAGCACTCCAGGCCCCGTATCATTGTGAACTGAGAATTACATCATAATTGTTTCCTAACTTATTACTTGGCTTTTCTCAAAGTGGATTTTCCATACATTATTTTTAGTCATAATTAGATGATTCTAAAATTTGGATCTTGAACCAAGAAATATCAAATTTATCTGTGTTCCCTGTCTCACAGATTGTAATGCAATCCAAATTTTCAAGGGAGGAGGAGAAGGAGAAGTAGTAGTTTTTGTTTCCAGAGAGATAATACATACTGTAATTTTAATTCTTTATATTCTTTATAATACTTTTATATTACTTTTTTTATAATACTTTTATATTACTTTTTTGTTATTTCTATGAATACTTGTGGGCTGAAGATTATTTATTAGTCACACAAAGTGCATGATCAGTAGAGTGATTTTTAAAACAGAGATAGAAAACCTTAGAATACAATAAAGCAGCATCTTCCTTCTGCGTTAAAGCCCATGTCACAGTGAACCAACGGATGCAAAGAGGATGTAAAATGGACAAAAAACCTTGCCATCCGTTCAAAAACGCGATGTACTCACTGCCTCCGTTTTGCTTCCTCTCTATCCATCCAGCATCCGTTTATTGACGTTTCATCCACTCCAAAAGTTTTGGGCTGCCCAAAACTTTTGAGTGGAAAAGTTACGGAAAAGATACGCATCCGCTACGCATCCGTTATGCATCTGTTACGCATCCGCGATATCCGCTAGGCATCTGCAACGTATCCGTGCAACTCCATCCGCTCGGACTCAGGGAAGAAGCAGAATGGACACGGAACGAATGCAGAACGGATGCCTAGTGGATGCAGAACGGAAACAAAGCGTTTAAAACAGAAAAAACATTTGCAGAGGGGACCTATCTCAGATATAAAGGATGTCTAGAGGATGCCTAGCAGAAAATCTATATTGCCTATAAAAAGATGGAGGAACTCATCTGCATCTCACTTTCAGACCAGCAGCCCAGCGGTGCAGACCTCTGCAGCCTTCATCTGACTCTTCCTCTTCCACAGCATCCAGTCATGTCCACCGTGGATTGTAACAAAGTCCTTTCGGCAGCCACCATCGTTCTGCAGCAGTGCGAAGCCATCTGCAGGTTCTGTGAAGTCTACTGCGAGAAGAAAAGGAGCCACCCCAAAAGAGTCTGGATCCGAAGATGGTTCACCAGAAGAGCAGAGGACGGACTGTACAACAAGCTGATGGTGGAGCTCAGGAACGAAGACCCTCGGACATTCCAGAACTTCATGAGGATGCCTCCAGCCATGTTTGATGAAGTTGTGCAGTGGCTGACACCCAGGTTGACCAAGGCAAACACCACCTTCTGGGCCAGCCTGGAACCTGGGCTCAAGGTGGCACTCACTCTGCACCACCTGGCCTCAGGGACTACCTACACGAGCATGCAGTATGGCTGGAGGGTGCCACACAACACCATCAGCATTGTGGTCAGAGAAGTGGTGCAGGCCATCATCGAAGAATACAAGGAGGAGCTCCTCCAGTGCCCCTCCACTGAAGAAGGATGGAAGAAAGTTGCAGAGCAGTGGTATCAGAGGTGGAACTTCCCACACACCGTTGGAGCCATTGAAGGCAAGCATGTGGCCTGCAAGGCTCCAGCCAACTCGGGGTCCACTTATTTCAACTCCAAGGGCTTCTTCAGCATCATCCTCTTTGCCATGGTCGATGCTGACTACAAGTTCATGTACATCGATGCTTCAGGCAACGGCTCATCTTCAGATGCCCAGGTATACAACAACAGTCACCTCAAGGGGGGGCTGGAAGGCAACCTCATCGTGGGCTTCCCAGATCCAGAACCCCTGCCCAACAACAAGAAAGATGTGCCCTACTTCATCATGGGGGATGATGCCTTCTCCCTCACAACCTACCTCATGAAGCCCTACACCTCCAGACTCCTCACCCGTGAAGAGAGGATCTTCAACTACAGGCTGTCCAGGGCAAGGCGGGTGGTGGAGAACGCCTTTGGCATCCTGGCCAACAGGTTCCAGGTACTTCTCACCACCATGCACCATCGCCCAGAGACCATGAGGAACATCGTGGAAGCTTGCTACATCCTGCACAATCTCATGCGCATGCGCTACCCAGTCTTGCAGAACAGGCTTGTGGACCTCCAGCAAGGCAATGGGAACATGGAGCCTGGGGAATGGAGGCAAGGGCGAAACCTGATCGACATTGAGGATGTGCAAGGCCCCAACAGAGCCTCACATGAAGCGAAGAAGCAGCCCAACCTCCTGAAACACTGGTGCAACTCCCCAGCTGGAGCAGTGGAGTGGCAAGACAGGATGGTAGATACTTAATGGATGCTTCCTTCAGCCTGTCTCATCACTCGGATGAGATTGGGCCATGTATGTTTAGTTGGCCTACAATGAACAGAGTGTTTAATAAAGAGTTGTGTTTATGTTGACATGTGTGGATAATTATTACACTGTTATTGATAATAAAGGGTCATAGGTGTGGCACCTGGGAGGGTGGACCATACAGTCCCTCTATGCTTGCACTGGAGGTTTATCTATCCCACAGCTATTACCCATCCCAAAGGTATACCTGCCCATCCCACAGGTATCCCTGCCCATCCCACAGGTATCCTTTCCCATCCCACAGGTATCCCTGCCCATCCCACAGCTATCTTAAGCCATCCCACAAGCATGCAAAGGCTTAAACCACTTCTAAAAGTTTCCACCAAGACTTTATTAAAAAAAAAATGAAGCAAATGTGTGAATCATAAATAAACTTTATTAACAACAAGGTATAAAACAAAAATGAGTCTCTGGCACTCCTCTTGGTTGCTCAGTCTCAGGGGTGGAGGGTCCAGGTGCTGTGGAGGTGGCTGGTGCGGGAGTGCTTGTCATCAGCTCCTCCAGAAGCAGAAGCAGCAGAAGCCTCAGCCCCAGAAGAGTGAGCCCGTGCTGCAGAAGCCCCAGCAGAACCAGAGTGAGGGCCAGGGGGTGGGGTGGTAGCCTGTCCCTCTTGCCAGGGCTGGCAGCAGATGGCTGAGGCTTGCTGTGCTTCCGCATGGTTGTGGGGTTGCTGGCTAGCAGGGAGGCTGGAAGGAACCAAGGCTGGCAGCACGGCTGGCAGGAAGGCTTGCAGGGAGGCAGGCACCAAGGCTGGCAGGCAGGCAGACAGCAAGGCTGGAAGGAAGGCTGGCAGGCAGGTTGGCAGGCAGGCTGGCAGGGAGGCAGGCACCAAGGCTGGAAGGCAGACATGAACCAAGGCTGGCAGCAAGGCTGGCAGCAAGGCTGGCAGGCTGGCAGGCAGACATGCAGGCAGAGCAGGCAAGGCAGCCAATCCGTCCGGCAGCAGGTCTTTCCTCTGAATGGCGACCTGCTTCCGAGCTGCTTCCGTTATATCCGCGGGGCTGATGCAATGCATCCTCCCCATATGCGCAATTAATGCCAGGCATCCATTAGGCTTCCGCTGTGCATCCGCTAGGCTTCCGCTCTGCATCCGCTTCATCCGCTGTGCATCCGCTGTGCATCCGCTTCATCCGTTCCACGTCCATTCTGCATCTGCTGTATCCGTTCCGCGTCCGCTTTGCTGCAGTCCCAGAGAAGCCTACCGGATGTGCCATCTGCTCCCATCCGCTTCCATCCGCTGGGCTTCCCTTCCACATCCGCTTTGAATCTGCCCTGCGTCCTCCCCGCGTCCGTGATATCCTCTCCGGTTATGCAAATTTTTGCCCCTTTTGAGAGCGGATAACAATGGATGGAACATTTTGCTCGTCCGCTGTGTCCTTTTTTGCATCCGCTGGGCAATGTGACATGGCCTTAACTATTTATGTCTGAAGACAAGAAACTAATGCAACACTCCACATAGATAATAGAGACTAAACAATCATACTATGCAAAATTGGTTTGGGGGTTTCCATACAAGGAAAATAATAGGTTCAGTATTTATCAAAGTTCCATCTGATTCCTGGGGATCTATCAAAATGAAGAATCACAATGTTCTCAATTTATTAAAAGAGCAGTGTGTACATTTGAAAATCACCTTACTAACCATCTCCTCTTTTGTAATTGATTTCTTATGACATTTATTGCTCTGTGCTGAGTAGGCACAGAATGGAAACATTGCTAACTGCAAAATTGTGCAAATCGTGGGAATACTGGGGATGGAGTGAGTAAAGAGGAATTCTATTTTAATGTCTTTCAAGGGTTCAGACAATGCTTCATCTATATCATTCAGCTCTGTGGCTTGCACACTGTATTTACTACTCACTTTGGACAGTGATAAGGATATAAAGCTGAGTGTCTGGAAAGGAAGTGTAACACGTTGCTGGAAACATCCATTGGGAGTTAAACCAGCATAAAGAATATTGCTTTTGTATGCCATTGGTTGGGATTACATTCCTTATATAGACATAATTATATACATAAATAGGTAATGGGTATTTTTTAAAAGAGTATTTTTTCTTTTACAATTTGCTGCAACAACATTCTGGCTAGTGATGCCAAGGCATGCCAATAGTTTATAGCTCATTATCTCATATGAGAGTCAATCCACAGGGATTGCAATATAGTATAATTGCAGGTATACAGTATTTACAAATGGAAAGCAAAGTAGTGATTTGAATGATGAAGCATCAGCCTCTTAAATTCTGAAAGGTACTGGAGTCAGGTATTTTCTAGGAAGGCCCTAAAACAGGTCAGTTCAATCAATGTTTTCTTAAATGCTTTGCTTCAGAATGGTTCTATCCAAAAGTAAAGTAATCCACTCAAGGCATTTTCAGTGGGATAACCTAAAACAAAAGCAAAGCATCAGCTTTATGAAGAACTGTTGTCTTTATTGATCTTCAACTATTTATTGCCTGAGCCATCTGAAAGGCTTTCAGCTGATAGAAGCAAGTACAAGGAGAAAGTTTTCTTTATAATTCCTCTAACTAATTTAAAATCATTTAAGGACTTGCACTTCAATATCAAATATATTTGCTTTGCATAAGCAAATTCTACTTTATATGCTTCTGGCAAAGGTAAATGTTTAGTATATTGGAGATATACTAAAAATTATTTCATTCAATTGAATTTTCCCCTGACATTTGCAAATGAAGATGAAAACTGAATGCCTTTGTCTGATGATTCTATAAATTCCATTTTAACTCAGGGTCAGGTTCAGTTATTGACAAAATAATATTTAAATAAGAAATGTCATCCAGAAATGGATTTCCCTGACTAAAGTCCTGAAAATGAATCGGAGACTTGCATTTTCAAAAGCTGAAAATTTGAACTTAACATAAAATACGAAGTGATAATATGAACTGTGTTCTGTATGGAACTTGGTAGGTTCCAAGTACTTCATTCTGATTGGCCGAAAAGGCCACTTACAGATTAGTTCACAAGGAACCAATCTGGGAAGCCGCCAAATGGCGGGAAGAATCAAATAACTGTCATTGGCCACAAACCGGCAGGCTAGCCGCTATATAAAGGGCTGCTGCGGCTTGGGCTATGTTCCGTTTCTTTACCTAGTGGTTTGAAATAAAGAGTTGTTGTTTGGAACCCAGTCTCATGCGCTTCTTTCCAGACGGAACAAACTATATTAATGTAATTACATTCCCATTAAATTAAGTCAAATTAAAGTTTTGTACTGGCTTCCCTCATTTTTTTGGATCTGCCCTCTCCAGGTTTTTATTATTTTTTAATTTGATATTTATTCAAAGTCTTAAGAACAACAACAATAATAACTCCACTAAAACAAATCAAGAAAAGATGAATATGATAGTAGAAACAGAAAAAGCTAAAATTGCAATAAGAAAATACTACTCTGTAGCATATCCAGGCCTCAGAGATTAGAACAGCCCAATCCTACTAGCCTTCCACAAGGCTCTAAAAACCTAGCTGTATTACTGAGCCTGGAGTGCTGAATAAATCAATGCCATATCTTGGCTTTATTATTAGCTGGCCAAGTATCTTTACTGCTGTGAATATTTATTTTGAATATTTTTATTGTTTTGGGATTTTTATCTGCAAGTAACATTTTAACACACCCAGAAGTCTCTCTTCCTGATTTAGCCTTGAATATAGACAAGGTATTGAAAACTCTTACAAAATTCATAGTACAATTAAATCTGATCTACCATTTCAAGGTCAAGAACATTATAAGGACAAAATCTTTGAGAGATGGGAATTGTTTTAAATCTACCATGTAGCAGGTGTGACTTTTGACAAGGCTATTTTGTACTTACTTAAATATAAACTATTCAGATATTTAGGGAGCTGAAAAGTATATTTGTAATTGATTCCAAAAGTTACAGGTGAATGTGAAACTTTGGCTTCAGCCATTTATTCTTGTGCTGACTTACCCCATAATCTTTGTTCAATGCAGTGAAATGCTGATGTCATATCCCTGGAAGATAAATAACTAAGAGATCAATGCCAATCCTACTAATCTTTTGTTTAATCTGATTAAACCAAACATCATTTGGGATTTTCTGAAGCAATCCTTACAGCCTAGGATGCTGAATGACCACTTCTTAACAAATGCTGAATGTTCAGAGTATTTATTTTTATATGGAAAAGAAAACTTATTTTTATTTTATATTTTTGGCACAAGCTATCACAGAAACAGAGTCAATCAGAGAGAAGGAAGAATGAAGTTCTTCAAAGTTAAAGTAATGCTTCTGTCTCTTATAAACTTGTCTTACTCCTGCAGGGATCAGTGAGTTATCAATGGTCTGTCTTGGCTTCTTCTGTCCAAATCAGGACATAGAAAGTTAAGTGGAAGAAAAAAGCATCATTGTTAGCACTTTTATCACCATGAAACATGGAGGAATTTTAAAAGAAACATGAGAAATAGAGAAATAAAAAATTATCTTTACTGGGAAAGAATCTTTCAGAACATTGGAAGAATATTACAGAACTGTTTTAATGATATTATCATCTGTCGAAAAATGCCATCAACTATTTGTTTCTTGCAAATAAACATTATCACATTGCTACAGTCTAAAGCAGAGTTTTTCATCCTTGGCAATTTGGCAAAGATGTGTGAACTTCAATTCCCAGAATTCCCTAGCCAACACAGCTTAAAGTTGCCAAGGTTGATACACTCTGTTTGATTTTTCATCGGAGATTTGGAAGGGAAGGAAAAATAATAAATAAAAACAAACCCCCTTGCACATGCTGCAATGTGAGATCTAATGCCACTGACCTGATTTAATTTTGGATTGTGTAGGAAACTCTTTTTACAGGCTGTAATTTAATATTTAATAATGGATTTGTAAAAATTAGAGAAGGAATCCAATCCACCTGGGAGCTGTTATTGCTTGCACCGGTGTTCTGCTGAATGTTTTATTTTCTTTCTATTTGATTGGAAATGTAAATCATTTCACATTTCAGGAGTAGGAAAGCTTCACAAGTTGGTAGTTTATGGCTTCTATCCATGATTTGGTTTCTTGAAGGGAAGAAGTAGTAAAAATGAAATTAAGGCAAACAGACAAATGCCAAATTCCTATGGCTCATCTTGCAATTATTGCATCTGCTGCTGTGAAGTGGTGGTGGGGGGAGGCAGGGGGAGAAATCCTAGAAACCTATCAGGCAGCACAATAACATGCATAAAGAAAAGCAGACACTAAAGGCCCGGTCCCACTGGCTGATGGACGCAAAACGTATGCATAAAGGACACAGCAGATGAGCAAAATTTTGGGGGTGGCTCCATCCGTTGTTATCCGCTCCAAAAAGTGGCAAAAATTTGCATAAACAGAATGGAAAAGAACAGAAAAGAATGGACGTGGGTAGTATGTAGCGGGGATGTTAAACGGATGTTCATAGGAAACCTAGCAGATGGAAGCGGATGACACCTCCGAAGGGGTTCCGTGGAAGAATTTCGAAGCGGACGCCTAGCTGATGAAGCGGATGCATCACGTACGCCTAAAGGAAAGAAAGGGGATTCCGCGTGGATGTATATTGGATGCAAACTGTTCACTGTGCATCCTTTCTATTTCTGTGCTACTAACGATGTATAGATGTTCCATGTACCTTTTCTTTCCTCCCTCTTTCCATTTTCAGCTGCAGCAGATGTGAGTTGCGACGATGCCCAGAGCATGCAGAGAGGATACAGCGGACATTTAACAGATGATAAACTGACATAGAATGTTTGTTGCTCGTATGTCACGGATTTACATCGTACACGGCGGAAAGTTCATCTGTTCACAAAGTTTTGTGCAGCTCAAAACTTCTTGTGTGGATGAAATCGCAGTGGACGAATGCTCGACAGATAGAGCATATGAAACACATATGCAATGAGTACACAATGGATGCATAGTGTTTTCCAATGGATGGCAAGCTTTTTTAATGTTTTACATCATCTTTGCATCCGTAAGTGCAGTGGGACTGGGCCTTTAGGACAACTAATAATGAGCTTTTTTAAAAATACAAGAAGCTGAACCTTGCAATTCACTTGTTCTTGCTTTTTAGCTCTTTTCTGAGTGTTCTTATGCTGACTATAATTACAGAACAGCAAGTTTCCTTTTTGAAGAATACTGTTTGAGGGGACACAGGGTGCTCTTTCCCATTAGAATGAATAAATGGGAGATAACTAATTGATGGAAAAGGGTCATGTATATACAAAGCACTTGCATAGGCCTTTCACCACAAATGAATTCTATTTTGGACACACTGAGCAAAGTCTTAGTTCTCTGGAGAAATCTATGCTACTGAGACAGGTGGGGGGAGGAAAAAAGGAAAAGAGGGCAACCAGAAGCAAGGTGATAGACTCAATGATCTCAGTGATGGGTGCCACATTGGAAGACTTGAAGGACCAGGCTGGAGAAAGACCACTTAAAGAAGTCTTAAATATGTAATTCCAATGATTCAGCAATAACCTGATGACATATGGAATTTGCCATTTCTGCCACTGCTCCTTATCTTGTTACCTTAGTTCAAAGTCACGCAACCAGTCTGATTTCCCTGCAAAGTATTAAACAAAAACAAAGAGATTTTATGTTTTATTTTTATTTATTTTATTTGATTTGTCAATTGCTTACAAGATAATATGTATAAGTAAAAACATAGTTATGAATACATGGATACATATAAAAAAATAAAAGAAACAATAGGACAGGGATGGTAGGCACATTGGTGCGCTTATGCTCATCCCCTACAAACCTCTTAGGAAAGGGGTGAGTCAATAGTAGAAAATATGAGGTTAAAATTTTTGAGGTTTGGGGAAAAAAACCACAGAGTCAGAGTATTCCAGACATTGATCACTCTGTTGCTGAAGTAATATTTCCTGCAATCAAGTCTGGTGCGATTAACCTTGAGCTTGTATCTGTTGTTGCTCTTTTATTGTTATGGTTGAAGCTGAAGTATTCATTGACAGGTAGGACATTGCAATGTATGATTTTCTATACCATACTTAGATCAGACCGAAGATGGCGTAATTCAAGGTTTTCTCGGTCTAGAATTTCAAGTCTGGTGACATAAAGTATTCTATAATGAGTAGAGGAGTGAAGAACTTTTCTTGCGAAATATTTCTGGACTTTTTCAACTGTGCTAATATCAGATACATAATGTGGGTTCCGGACTGATGAGCTGTATTTGAGTATTGGTCTAGCAAATGTTTTTATGCTTCAGTTAGTAGTGTAATGTTACCAGAGAAAAAGCTATGTAAGATTAGGGTAACAACTATTAATACCTTTTTGGCTTTGTAGTTACAGTGGGCTCTAGCACTTAGATCATTAGAGATGAGTACTCCAAGGTCCTTGACAGAGTTTGGATGATCAACAAGGTCTTGAGTATTCAGCCTGTATTTTATTTTCTGATTTTTTTTGCCAATAAGACAGAGCATTTGTTTGTTGAGATTTGAAGCTGTTATTTGTTTGGCCATTCTGATACATAGTCAAGGTCTTTTTGAAGGGTAGCAGTATTGTCTATGGTGTTGAATAGCTTTACATCATCAGCAAAGAGGATGCAGTTGCTCTTAATATGATCACAGAGGTCATTTATGTAGAGTATGAAGAGAGTTGGTCCTAGAACACTGCCTTGGGGGACACCACTCTTGACAGGAACAGAATTTGATAGGACACTCCCAATTTTGACCATTTGTTGTCTGTTTGACAGGAATGCTTCTATCCAGTTATGCAGGTGTCCAGAGATACCATAAGATTTTAGTTTTAGGAATAGTTTGTTGTGTACCACTGAATCAAAGGCTTTACAGAAGTCTATGTAGATTGCATTTTCGAGTTGTTTAGTTCATATGTTTTTTCAGTGTAAGAGCTGTAGATTGCAGGATGGTTTTTTTCTGAAATCAAATCGTTCATTAGAGAGTAGGTTGTTGTCTCTAAGTGAAGGATAATGGATCGGTTAATAATTGATTCCATGACTTTACAGGTGGTGCAGCATAAAGAGATTAATCTGTAATTTTCAACTAGGCTGGGCTCTCCCTTTTTGAAGATGGGGATGACCGTGGCTTGTGACCATAGTTTTGGCAAGGAGCTGGTCCTGAAAGATTTTTCAAAGATTATGCTTAGAGGTTTGGCTATGGCAGTGGATAGCTTTTTTAAGAAGTAGGCACATATTCCGTTTGGTCCAATAGATAGAGATGGTTTTCGATTGTGTAGTGCTTTTTTAACATTGTCTTCTGTAAAATCGATATATATATATATTAGATCGTTGTAGTTTTCTGTGGTTTGACTAGGAAATACTGGGAATGATCCATTGCTGTTTACAAATACTGAGCCAAAGAATGTGTTAAAGAGGTTGGCTTTTCGTGCTTTAGCTTTTGAATGATACAAGAATAAAAGGAAGAATCTTACTTCAAAATTGAACTTCCTTCACCTTGTCCCCAGATTAGGATCTCTTAATGGTATGAAAGGTTTTCTGCTTTATTTTTTTCTTTAAACTATCTTAAATTTATTTGTAAAACTGTGACATTACCTTAGTAGAAATAGGAAAGGGTTTCTTAAAGCTATCTGCCTTCTCTTCTTCATATTAATAATAGCAAAATATATTGTTCCTGATATCTAAAGCTAAATATGATTTCTTCTGCCAGTGTTGCTGTAGTTCTGGGAAAGATGTGGACAGACTAAGAAAAGGAGACAAAGAAGGAGTCATCACTGAACCTTTACTTCCAAACATCCTACTACCATCTATTTGTAACATATTAGTTATTTTAGATAATTTATTATTAAAAAGTCAATGAATCATATGTCTGAATAAAAACATATCTGACCTGTTGCCTACAAAAAACATCTGAATTTCCCAATGCACTAATACCAGTAGATTTTTGAATTTTGGAAAAAAAGCATGAGAAAACAACTGCTATTTGTCATTTGGGAAGCAACCAAGAGAGGAAGGGAATCAGATTCCATGCCAGTATACAGGACGTATTGTTGGCAACTAAAAAAGAGATGCCCACTGCTTTATTTTTTAAACTTATTCAGAGAATCAGCTGAAATAGAAAATGACTGTAATGAACAGATAGTGGAGCAATCAGAACATTTTTTTTAATCATTGCACCCTAACCTGTTAGAGTTGGTGCATTGCTTTGTACAAAGCAGCTTGAAAAGTCACAAGTAAATGATGGCAACCTCACAGAGGAGCAGCTGTCTTTTAAATGGTCAGTAAAAAAGACCTCTGTGTGTGTGGTCTGCATCCCAGAGCAAAATAAATAGAACTTTCCTTCATTGCTTTGGGGCCTGTTCTGTACCCCCTCCTCCAATTGTGGTAAAGAGACAAGATGTGTATGACATTAGTCATGACTCACGAGTAATGGGTAACAGCTGCAGCAAGTAAAACTTGGAGCATGAAGAGAATGAACACTTTTCTGGAAAATATTACCAAGTCTGTCATCTATTTCTCGTTTCTACGGTTACCCCAAGATGAAGCAGGTTTTATTTTTTTTCAGTCAGTTGCAACAGATGTGGAAGAGTCTGGGATGCTTGACCTTAGAAGTCTGATTTAAGGGACCTATTGCTGTTCCTAATGTGATGAGCTTCACAATTAAAGAGCTATATGAATGCTCCCAGGAAAACTAGTGGTTGGGCAAATTATTTGGCATCAATTTTAAACACAGCCATTCTAACATCAAAGTCACATCTTCTGTCAGAGCACAACTCAGGATTATTATCATCATGGGGACAGTATAACTGCAGGTGAAAGGTAGCCATTTAGATTGATCTAGCTTTCTCTGTGAAGCAGCCTACCTCAATTTCCTAGCTAGCAACCCTGGGACTTGTAAGCATACCTGGAGGGTAATGCTGATGGAAGATTTATACAGGACAATTAATAGCATCAAACTTTAATGGTGCCCCTTATTTTTCCCAACTCTGCATCTGAATTATTTTCATTCCCTAGGGATGCATCTCTGCCACCCACTTGATTCATAGGAGTCTAATTGAAAAAGATGGTGATTAGGCAAAGTTACATGTTCTGCTAATTAATTAATTTAACAAAGTTTCCTGAGTTGTGTTGGAGTCTAATTTGAGTCATCCTCCATTCCAAAGAATTGTAATTCTTCATACCAATAGTTTCCATATTTGCAAATGCAAACTAGTATCCTTCCCTCTCCAATCACTTCCCCAATCTTTTCTGAAAACCTTGCGCAGTTTGGAGAAAATTAAGGCATCAGGCAAGAAACTAGGAAACTTGGATACCATGAATTTTAGTACTGCTTTAGGCATAAAGCCAGGTGAATTATCTTGCGCCTGTCACTTTCTCGCAGCTTTACAAAGGAGATAATGGCAAATTACTTCTGAAGAACCTTGCCAAGAAAACTATAGGGAGTTGTCCAGGCAGGGTCCAAGAATTTGACACAAAGAAGAAGAAAAAATATTTGACCTAATAATTTTAAAGTAAAATTTGCTTCATTTTTGGAGAATTATAACATTTTCACAATCAGATTCAGTTCAACTCAAGTTTCAGCTAATTCTGATCTATACAGTATCCCCCCTGAAAACCTTTGAAATATATATTAAACTGGGTACAGGTGAATCAAGAACTTGTATAACTAAACTGGACAGAGAATGTGTAGCAAAGCAACCTTGGCAGAAATTAGTTTAGTAATTTGTATTCTGTTTTTTTATTACCTATACAGTCAAATGAGGTTGGATTACACTAAAATCAATAACACTTCCGAGTGTACACAAAATATAACATTCAGAACATAATGTTAATTGTTTAATAATTCTTAGTTGCAGAAGGCATAAGCATGAAGATAAAGTTTTTTCCCTCCCGCTGAGCTTGCTTTCTGATAACATCACAGATAGGTCTGTAATTTTGTTTTGTTTTGGTCAGCAAGATGATTTGCCATTGCCATAATAAATTTTTTTTTGACTTGTCAGGAATGATTTTTCACCTCCAACCCAGATGTTCCCTGGAGGCTTCCTTGTAAGAATCAACCACCTCTGATCATCCTTAGCTACTGAGTCCTAACAAGATTGGCTAAATGCTACCATCTGACAAAGGAATAGCAAGTATTTAATCTTAATTCCTGAAATCTATAGTAATTTAACTAGACACCTAAAAGAATCAAGTTCCAAAACCTGAAAAATTCTTATAGAGGCCATCTCACATTTCATGTTCATTACCAATATATATATATGTCCTTTGTAGCTAAGTATAGTATTTTATGTTACAAAGGCATCTAAAGCAATAATTCAGATACTGACTGCAATTTGTGGGGAATATATATAAAAGAAGGCAATTTTGAAGGTATCTATATTTAACATGCTTTGACAGCTAGATACCTGTTGGGCTGCCCTTCCCTACTTGAATAGGCTTGTCCAGTACATACTTTCTGGGAGAGGCTTTTAGTTGTACCCCACTTTGGATAAATAAGGGTAATGGGAGCCAGGAGAAGCTATTTCTTAGTGGAGACTCCAGTCTTACAGAACAGTCTTCAATTAAGGCTTGCCTAATGCTTTTTGCATTCCAGAAATGGTTAAAAACGAACTTTTCCATGGAGTTTGGAGATTTCTTGGCTATTATTACCTTAACCTATTTTTGTCCTTTTATCTTCTTTTTTTTAAATCAAATTTTATTCAGTTTTTCATATTAAAAACAAAAATCTTTTTTAGTGGACAATATATTTCTGGGTCATCACTTCTACATACAAATATGACAGCAATTATACATTCATATATGCATACTTAATTCTATTATTACCTTTTCCATTCCAGAATTTCAGTAAGAAGAGAAACAAACACGTTAATTCTAGCCTCTTTCATTAATCTCAATCGAAACATCTTTTTGTTTCATTTCAATTATTTCAAATATAATCCTTCAATATTTATTTTAAAAATAAAGATAAACAATATGTCTTTGCCTAATAATAATAATAATGATAATGATAATAAAAAAGTTACCAATGTCTCTCCTTGCTTTTAATAGTCTATATTAACTTATTAATTTAGTTGGTTCTTTAGTCTGTCATATTCTCTTTCCATTACACATTCTTTTTATAAATTGTAGATTAATACAAATTTTAACACTAAAAAAAAAAAAAACCAAGTATAGGTTTCCTCCCTTTTACTGTTTTGAGTGTGACACTTCAATGATTAAAATATACCTTTATTCCCTCATCTTGATTCCCAATAAACCATTATTTTTAAGAAGTTACAACAATAATCATTACATCTTTTGCCCCCTTGATTTTTAATAAGAGTTATCAGTATCTATATTACCCTATTTTCTAAATATTTTTAATTGCAGAAATATTCTTATTACCCCTTGTCACCTTGCAGAATCCCCTTTTTAATTCATCAACCATTATCTCTGAAAAAACAATTTATTTTCAACATTTTACTCTTTCCATATTTCTTTATTTCATGCACCTGTTTCTTACTGCTTCTCCTCCCCCTCTTTTCCCCATATCTTTTCTCACTCCGGTTTATATCCCTCTCTTTCTTAATATCTTCCTTTCCTCTTTTCTGCTGGGTCTTTCTGCCTTTCCTGATTTCACAAGTATTCCCCCTTTTGATTGCCTTCTAAAATCTCAACTTTTTAACATTCCTTTTTTCCTCACTTCTTTGTAGTGTTCTTTGTGTTAATTGTCTATTTAAAATGTCTTCTCCTTGAATCGACTCCTACTCTGAAGCTCTTTCTTCTTATTCTTCAATTGCCATTTCCATTTTTTCTAACACAGAGCAAAGTGATTTGCCTCTTTCCTGTAGTAATTCTCTCATATTTTTAAGTTCCATTTTTAATTCCCGAAGATATATCATCATTACACACCCTTATATTTTATGATCGTTAAAGTCCCCCCCCCCCAAAAAAAACACTTTTACTTTCCTTCTTTCTTCTTTCAATTTTCTCAAGTTCTCAGTTATTCCAGCCCAGGGTCTATACCAAAAACATCAAGTCAGTCTTTCCTTGCTTTTTCTTTTATTCTGGTTCTGCTTTCATTTTCTCAGATTCTTACTTTGTTTCAATATTTTGTTAATGTTATATCCACACAAGTTCATTCAGAAACAGGATGCTTTCCCTTTTGTTTGAGCTCAGGTTTTTGTCAAAAGGTGGCACTTTCCATTATACAAAGTCTTCACTTTTTCCTCCTATTTTTTTATTTAGGTTTTTCAAACCTCAATATTCCAGCATAGTCCAGTCTCCAATTTGTGAACTTTATTATAATTATTTGACACTCTTAAGTCCAGCTTTATTTTATGCCTGTTTATTCCCAAAATATTTTAGTCCAGTTTAGTTAAATCTTTAGTTCCAGCTTCTTCCTTTCCCAGTTTGAAGCCCGCTTAGCTGTCAAAAATATTTTCTTTTTTTTCCCTTGTCCCTTTGTAATTTCGCCGCTCACTTTTCTTTTCTTAAAAATTCCATGTTACCTTAATCCCAGGGTACTTTTGTTTAGTTGTATTGCCCAGTTGCCCCAGTTCAGAGGTTATCTACCTCTTTCTTCCCTCCTGCACAAATCTTAATCCAGCTGAGTCCTCCTCTTCAGGGTGGCCATTTTAAACCACCGCTGCAATCATCTTTGGGGAGAAAAAGACCAAGCCCAGGGAGGGAGATGCGACTCCCCTCAACCTGGCTTGTGACTTTCCCTTACTCTGCTGCCCCTCCAAGGCAGCTTCAGCCCCTAATTGTAATAATTGGGGCTCTCCAATGAAAGACCATGGATCATAGCTGCAGAGAGTCGCAATCTATGGTACGTCAGCAAGGAGGCTCTGCCTTCTTCCTCCCTCCTTTTATCTTCAAATGAGTTTATTTGTTTTGTCATTTTACCCTGGATGTATACTTTTATTAAAGATTGTTATTATTCATAAAAATGGTACTTATTTATTTAACTTTTAAAGTTGTTTATTTGTATGGTTATAAACCAACAAGATTTTTATTGTTCAGTGTAGTGGTGAGATTCAATATTTTTTTTTACTACCAGTACTGTGGGCATGGCTTGGTGGGCGTGACAGGTGAAGGCTACTGTAAAATTTCCAGTGAGAGGTGGTATTTGCTGGTTCTCTGAACTTCTCAAAATTTCTGCTACCAGTTCTCTAGCACTGGTCAGAACTTGCTGAATACCACCTCAGTTCTACAGAGAAATGATTGAGTCTGTCATCTGCACCTCTATAACTGTCTGGTTTGGTTCTGCAACCCAACAGGACAGACACAGACTTCAGAGGATAATTAGGACTACAGAAAAAACAATTACTACCCATCTGCCATCAATCAAGGACCTGTATACTGCGAGTCAAAAAGAGGGCTGTGAAAATATTTACAGACCCCTCACATCCCGGACATAAATTGTTTCAACTCCTTCCCTCAAAATGATGCTGTAGAGCATTGCACACCAGAACAACTAGACACAAGAACAGTTTTTCTCCTAAAGCCATCACTCTGCTAAACAAATAATTCCCTCAACCCTGTTCAACTATTACAAAATCTGCGCTACTATAACTGTTAAATCTTGTCATCATTCCTTGTCATCTATTGCCTCCCACTTGTGACCATATCACTGTAAGTTTGTCACTTGTATATTTACGATTTATATTGACTGTTTCTTAGTATGATTGATTGCTTATTGTACTCTATGAGTATCATTAAGTGTTGTACCTTATGATTCTTGACTCCTGATGAATGTATCATTTCTTTTATGGCCAATAAAGTATTCTATTCTATTCTATTCTATTCTATTCTATTCTATTCTATTCTATTCTATTCTGTTCTGTTCTGTTCTGTTCTGTTCTGTTCTGTTCTATTCTCTGGTTCAATGATATTTAAGTAGAGTAAAAAATATTTTTTTAAAAAAAAGTGTGATAGTGTAGAGTATTTGCACTATCATTTCAGAACAGTCATGAGAATTCACTGTCAGAGAGATCTGGCAGGCTAACAAATTGCAATATATTCCAAATTTTGCTGATGTGTGGGAATATGTAGAATTTATTAATACTGGCATGCTGACGCACTTGATGCTTCTCTGTTTAACTAGGTTGAACTCACACATTCCTCATCCTTTCATTTCCAAATGATTTTTGGAATTGCTGGGGAAGGATGATCAGAATCAACGTGTAAACATGGTGTCATTTATATACTCAGACTGTAAAGAGCTCTAGCCCACGTTGCTGCTTTGCCTGAAAGACATGATTGGTAGTGGGAAGAACAGATGGGTTTGCTTTCTTTGTTTTTATGTATTTTTATCTGAACTGTGACTTACCTTATGTGATGGAGTGAGAAAAAAAAAAGGGAAGGAAAAGACCTAAAAGCAATTTCCTACTCTGACTAAAGCAATAAACAAGATGCAGAAGAGCTAAGAGATGAGCCCAGATGAGCCCACCAGAGGGAAAGCTGTAAAAGTTGTCAACCATTCTGACATATTCTGATTGACTGAAATTATTTTCAGTCAATCACACTGCTGGATTTCAGAGAGGACACTGGGGAGTGCCTAGAAGGGGTTCAGGGATTGCAAACTAGATCAAAAGCATTGTTGTACTCAAGGCACTACCATATATGCAGTGTGTGCAGAAGATTTGTATCCTTTTCCTGTTGTCTCCCTCAGCGTTTTTGTCTTTTGGGTAGAATAGCTACATGCAAATACTGCATACCCAGTCAACTCTTCCTGCCTTGATTAAAGAGAATCACTTCCATCCAATATTATCCGAAGCACCTTCCTCAGTCTGATGCCCACCAAATGGGATGGGTTACAATTTCTGCACTAGTGGAAATTCTTGGAAAAACCTCTTCTATTTTGATTCATCATCTTGAAACTTTTTTTTTTTTGCTTTAGACAACATCAGAGCATGACTCACAACAACTCAGGGCATCTTGTGAGGATGAGGAATTCCATGATAGCATAATAGACATCTCTTAAGCACTGACATCTCTTAAACACTGAATCTTCTGTAGATCTGAATATTTGCCAGCAAAATTTCTTTCTTTACAGTGGAAGATGCTAATTACTGACATAGTTATTTTAGGATGTCTTATCCTATCATTTTATCTGTATAGGTTTCATGATTCTTTGAATTTACTGAAGTTAAAGGGTAAGACTCTATAATTTGGAATAGTATTCACCTAGCCCAAATAATTACAAAGTTCTTTTAAAAGGGATAAGATTGCATTAAAATATACTTCTGTTATCGTGTTTATTAAATGATCCTGTTACAGGTTAGTGCTCAATAATTCTGATTATAGTTGCAATTTTGTACTGTTCCATCTATTGTGAAAAACATTTTTTCTATTTCAATTATTTCTTATTATTATCTTGTTTTATCTAATATTTCAACTAGTTTTTTTTTCCTCTAGCTTGTTGCCTTCCAGATATGTTGAAAGCACACTAGTTAGAACATTCTTGGTGTGAATTTTGGAATTCAAGTCATCCCATAAGACTTGAAGAATACCACTTTGCAGAAATGTATTTAGAGTTTGAAAAGCTGCAGTTCACTGATAGTGCTATAGCATACAACTTGCTCAAAATTATGTGGTCTGTGGCTACAGTTTCTGAAAGCATCATTTGTTTGCTTGATGTTTTCTTTGACAGGTCAGTTTTATTTTCTGTAGTTAGTATGGAACTTTTATGAGAGCAAAAATGTATTGTTGAAATAGTATTGCAAATGAATGTGAAATGAGTTCAATTACATATCTGCTTTTGATATATTAACAAAAAAGTGTTGCAATTTGACAGCTGCTCATATAATTATTTCAGTCCATATCTTAATAATTAATAGTGAAGTTCTCTGTATGTCTACTCAGAGGCAAGAGCTAAGAATTTAGAAAAATGCTCCATGTTTTTTATCTTAAGGCTAGGTCACACTGGCCGATGGATGCAAAACGTATGTCAAAAGGACACAGCAAATTTTCCATCTGTTGTTATTTTCCATCCCACCCCCTGGCACTGACTCTGAAGCTGCTGCTGCTGCTGCTGCTCCTGGTGTTGCTGGTGCTTCTCCTGCTGGTTCTGCTTCTCCTGCTGGTGCTGCTGGTGCTGCTGCTTCTCCTGCTGGTGCTGCTGCTGGTGCTGCTAGTGCTGCTGGTGCTTCTGCTTCTGCTGCTGCTGCTGTAATGGACGAGCCCCAAGGCCCTCAAAGCCCTGCTGCTGAAGGCCCTGAAGCCCCTGCCAGAGGGAGGAAGAGGCAAGGCAAGGAGAAGGGGGAGAGGAAACAGTACTCCATTTCCGAGGACCATGAGGAGGAGGTGCTGGAATGGCTGAGGGAGAATGAGTACCTGTGGAGGAAGGGCCACAGGCTCTATCGAGACACCAAGCGGAAGCAGGCAGCATAGAGAGAGAAGGCGAAGAGCCTGGGCTACACTTCAGATGTACTCCTTGGGTGGTGGAAGCACATGCATATCGGGTATGGCAAGCTACACCTGAAGAAATCTGGGCAGGCCGCTGTCAAGCTCACTGACCAGGAGACCTATGTCATGGCCAAGTGCAGCTTCCTGGAGGGTGAGATCCGCCACCGAGGAGTAGCCCCTCTGTCAACCCTTTCCCTCAGACAGCCCACAGAGAGCCACTCCTCTTCCAGCCAGGAGACAGCTGCAGTGTCCAGGCAGGTGTCTTTGGAGGGGCCCATGACATAGACCTCCCCGACAGCTGCACTCCCCATGCCAGAGGACGTGGAGGATCCCTTGTCTCAGGTGGAGCAAGAAGCAGCAGCCACTAGAGACCAACCCACCCCCACCCCCAGCTCCACCTCCACAGAAAGCAGGCAGAGAGGCAGACCGGAGGGACAGAGCCACACTGTCCTCTTGGAGATCAGGGACACAATCAAAGCCAGCACAGATCTCCTCTCCCAGCTGGTCCACTTTGACATACCATCCTCCAACCGCAAGGCCTTCATCACGTACGTGAACCAGACCCTCATGGACATGCCCAAGGCCCAGACCAGGCAATGAAGAAGAGGATCACAGCTCTTCTATACCACCCTCCAGGCCCAGCTGAACCTGCTCCTACCCACTCCAGGTCTGCTCCTCCACCCCAGGAGATGTCACAGCCCTTCCACAGATTTCAGCAGCCCCTCGCCTACCAAGCCTACCACTACCAAGACTTTCCACAGCAGAGGCAGCACTTCCCAGTCCACACCCAGGTTCCTCGGACACCACAGATGCCACAGACACCTCACCGGACCCAGCTGCAGACCAGACAGCCCCACTACACTCCTCCTTCCTCCACCCCACAACCAAGCCCTTCCTCAAAACATCTGTCATCAGTCTTGGGCCTCACATCCCAGGTACTTGAGGAAGGGCCTCTCAACCTCATGGGACTGAGTCAACTCTCTGAGAGCTTCCTCCACAAACCATCTCCTGTTGTACTCTCGGAGCCAGGCACCCCAATGGCGCCTCAGACCAGCACTCCAGCAACAGCCACCTCCACAATCCCTGGCCCCTTAACATCTGAGACCATGGGCACGCCTCAGAGTGACTGAGAAGAGTGAAAGAGAATGAGTTGTTACCTGCTCACTTTATCTTTGCTTAAGACACTTTACTTGGGTCATTTTGCTTTTTAATAAAGTCATACAGTTTGTTGTTAATAAAGGTTATCTTTTCTTCACACACTTGGTTCATTTTTTTTACTTAATAAAGTGTTGGGGAAAACTTTGAAAAAAGGGTTAAGCCTTTGCATGCTTGTGGGATTGGTAAGCATAGTTATGGGATGGATAGCTGTGGGATGGGTAATGATAGCTGTGGGATTGGTAAGGATAGCTGTGGGATGGATAGTTGTGGGATGGGTAAGGATAGCTGTGGGATGGATAGCTGTGGGATGGGTAAGGATAGTTGTGGGATAGATAAACCTCCAGTGCAAGCATAGTGGGACTGAATGGTCCACCCTCCCAGCTGCCACACATATGGCCCTTTATTATCAATTACAATGTTAGCATTGATCAACATATTTCAACATAAACACAACTCTTTATTAATGCCCTATTAATTGTAAGGCCACTCAACATACATGGCACAATCTCATCAGTGTGATGAGACAGGCTCAAGGAAGCATCCATAAAGCATCTACCATACTGTCTTGCCACTCCACTGCTCCAGCTGGGGAGTTGCACCAGTGTTTCAGGAGGTTGTGCTGCTTCTTCCCTTCACATGAAACTCCGTTGGGGCCTTGCACATCCGCAATGTCTATCAGGTTTTGTACTTGCCTCCATTCACCAGGCTCTATGTCCCTATTGCCTTGTTGGTAGTCCACAAGCCTGTTCTGCAACACTGGGAAGCGTGTGTGCATGAGATTGTGCAGGATGCAGCAAGCTTCCAAGATGCTCCTCACGGTCTGTGGGCGATGCTGCATGGTGGTGAGAAGTACCTGGAACCTGTTGGCCAGGATGCCAAAGGCATTCTCCACCATCCGTCTTGCCCTGGACAGCCTGTAAGTGAAGATCCTCTTTTCACGGGTGAGGTATCTTGAAATGTAGGGCTTCATGAGGTAGGTTCTGAGGGAAAAGGCATCATCACCCACAATGAAGTAGGGCACATCTTGTGTGTTGTTGGGTAGAGGGTCTGGATCTGGGAAACCCATGACGAGGTTGCGTTCTAGCCCACCTTTGAGGTCACTGGTGTTGTATATCTGGGCATCATAAACTGACCCGTTGCCTGAAGCATTGATGTACATGAACTTGTAGTCAGCATCAACCATGGCAAAGAGGATGATGCTGAAGAAGCCCTTGTAGTTGAAATAATTGGACCCTGAGTTGGGTGGAGTTTTGCAGGCCACGTGTTTCCCATCTATGGCTTCAATGGTGTGGGAAAAGTTCCAACTCTGATACCACTGCTCTGCAACTTTCCTCCAGCCTTCTTCAGTGGTGGGACACTGGAAGAGCTCCTCCATGTATTCTTCAATGATGGCCTGCACCACTTCTCTGACCACAATGCTGATGGTGTTGTGTGGCACCCTCCCGGCAGACTGCATGTTTCCGTATGTGGTTCCAGAGGCCAGGTGGCGCAGAGTCAATGCCACCTTCAGTCCAGGGTCCAGGCTGGGACAGAAATAGGTGTTTGCTTTGGTCTCAGACGCTCCACAACTTCATCAAACATGGCTTGTGGCATCCTCATGAAGTACTGGAATGCATGAGTGTCTTCATTCCTCACCTCCACCATCAGCTTGTCATAGAGTCCAAACTCCACTCTTCTCCTGATCCATCTTCAGACCCAGACAGCTCTTGGACATCTCCTTCTCCTTGCATAGAAAAGGTGAAACAGTCTGAAGAGGGCTTGTTGAATGATGGCAGCTACCAAAAGGAGTGTGTGATGATCCATGGTGGAGATCAATGGATGATGTGGAAGAGCAAGAGCAAGGCTGAAGAGGTCTGCACACCACGGCTGCATCCAGTTTCATCCTTTCTATGTCTGTGCTACTAACACTGTGTGGACGTTCCGCGTACCTTTCGCTTACTCCCTCTTTCCACTTTACGCTGGAGCGGATGTGAGTTGCATGGATTCCCAGAGGATACCGAGAGGATACATCGGACGTGTAACGGATGACAATGGACGTAGAACGTTTGTTGCCCATATGTGTTGCGGATGTAGATCGTACGTGGCAGAAAGTTCATCCGCTCAAAAAGTTTTGTGCAGCTCAAAACTTTTTGAGCGGATGAAATAGCAGTAGACGGATGTTTGACGGATAGAGCGTATAAAAGATGTATGCGCTGAATACACAACAGATGCATCGCTTTTTCCAATGGATGGCAAGCTTTTTGGCCATTTTACATCCTCTTCGCATCTGTTGGTGCAGTGTAACATGGGCTTTAAGGGTTTGGAGAAGGTGATACATGTTGCAATAAATACATACACATTAACATGAGATGTGAGTCCTTGAAAACTTCTTTGAACACTCTTCTTTGAAAAGTATGTCCCATTTATTTTAGTAGGTTTTTAGTAACTTAGGGAAATGTGCTTTGTTAGCCTAATTGGTCTTGAATCTGGATATTCAATATACAGAGGCCATCTTGGACTATCCCCACCATAAATGTTTCATAAACTATCCTCACCATAAATCTGAAGAGTTGATCTTGCAGCTCAGTAAAAGCAAGCAGAACTTTCTACCACACTGAAGAGGTTTACAACTGAAGATCTGCCTCTGTGACTATGGCTCTTGCTCTTCATTATAGGTACTTCTCTCTTAACAACCAGTCACTTAATGACTGTTTAAAGTTACAAGGGACCCCCAAAAAAGTATTTACAACCCAATTTTGAAGTTCTGATGGTTGTACACATCTCTGTAGTCAAATGATCTCATTTTGGATTCTTGGCAACTGGCTCCTATTTATGGTCGTTTGTAGTATCCTGCAGTCTCATGAGTTATTTTTTTTTAAGTTTCCAGCAAAAAGACATCCATTGACTATAATTAATTCATTTGACAACTGCTGCCTTTTATTAATGACTGCTGCAAAAAAGTGGTAAAATCAGGTGTGGTCACATAGTGACAGCCCTTAACAGCTCTCCTATGGCTTATGATCATAATTATGGGCTCAATTATGGTTGTAAGTTGAGGACTTCTGATACCAGACAGAAACTTGTGCTGTCATGGGCTTTCAACAATCCTCTCTGGGAACTCAGGATAGCTTCCTTTAGCATTAATATGATATTCCCTTATCCTGGAAAAAGCTACATTGAAATTAGTGAGGCTTAGATCTGAGTTGAGGTGTACAAAATTCCACTGATGTTTTATAGGGTGGTGGTGGAAGGGAATCTTTCCTTGTGAAAATCTGCAAATTGAAAAAAAAAATGTCTTAAATGTTTCCAGGACAGAGATGTCATTAGTCAGTAGATTTGCACATATACATAGAACCCACTTTTGCCTGCTAGTGCTGAAATCCTGTGGATCCCATTATCTGTCACAGTAGCTGAGTCATGACAATAAAACCTCCCCATTCAGGAATTAATTTCCAGAGGATAAGCAGAGACACTGTAGGATCTTTTAAGGCTCTTTTGCCTGTGCTTAGCATCCGTATCCTAATGAGCATGCTGGCTGCAGGGTATACCCTCATGGCCAGCTGCGTTACTCTTCAAATTGATGGAGTCAACTGATGCAGCACAAATGCCATGACCAAACCTTATGCTTTCACCCAGCATAGTGTGTCATTTAGCTTCAGAAACTAGGAATAAAAAAGGAAAATAAAACAATGGTGTGCCATAGTTCTTTTTTTTTTTTTTAGCTTGGCTTAAATATACTTTATATTTTATATATATTATATATGAAGTTACATGTTTTATACACCTGGAAATTGTCACTGAAAAACAAAAAAAAATAATGAATCCTTGTTAATTCTGACTTATGTTTGGTAAGAGCCTTTCTTCTACATAAACACAGGATAGTTGTACCATTACCAAATCAGTCAGTTTCCTGAGATGGAACATACTGTTATAGCAAGGAATTGTGGATTATTCTTTGCCTTTCTACTTTGTCTGCTGTCTTTTAGGAGCAGTTGTCCCACAATCAGTGTTGAAAAAAGTGTCTATGATGAAGATTAAATCATCTTTGATATATAAAAACTCCTTTTTATTCTTTTTTAGATAACTAGATTTGTTCTGATGCACCTAGAGGCATCATTTTATTTTTTTGAATAGACAATTTATACTAAAATATTCATTACAAGATGATAGATGACAGGATCTTCAACTCAGGCTTCTGGAAATTAGCATCTTCTCTGAATCAAAAGCATAATGGCTTCTCAGAGAGCCTCTACGGTGATCCTGCTGCTGTTTGAGAATTCTGAAATTTGTAATCTCAATATATATGGAGGGTAAAATTTTGGAGAATCTCATTGTACATGAAAGAAGGCTATCTAGGTTTCGAAACAGGATTAGTTGATCTTCCAGCTTGAACATTATACATTTTTGTCTTAAATCAATTGGAATTCACCAGATTTCCTTCCTTCCTTCCTTCCTTCCTTCCTTCCTTCCTTCCTTCCTTCCTTCCTTCCTTCCTTCCTTCCTTCCTTCCTTCC
>BLBF01000004.1:73452927-73473585 GCA_015471245.1 Laticauda colubrina | reverse complement strand
TATATATATATATATATATATATATATATATATATATATATAACGATAATGTAACTGTATCTGATGTACATACCATGTCCCTTAGAATACAAGCACCAAGAGAGAGGCTGGAAAAAGAATAATTTCCATTTTATAATTCCAAAACACAGATCAGTACCAAATAAAAACACCTGTGATTATAATGAGCTACAACTAGAATAAGGTAGCAAAGTTGTTATGGAAAGATGTTTGCAAAATAGAAAATGTTGTTTTAACCATTTGGTTGTGTCCAACTCTTGGCAATTATACAGGAAAGTGTTCTACATGCTACTCTGTCAAACACAGCTTATTTCATGTTTAATGATATTAAATTTTGCACAGATTTGATATTAAAAAGTCATCGTGTTTTTGCTTGCCCCTTCTTATTCCAGTAACAATTCCTAGCATCATTGCCTTCTCCAATGAATTTGTACACGACATGTCCAAAGTAAATCAGACATAGCCTCATAATCTTAGCTTCTAGTGATGTGTCTGGTTTTATAAAAATGGAAAAAAAACTTTTTTAGATATATGTGAAAGACCGACTATCTTTCTTGGATCGTTTTATAAGATCAAAAGTAGCTGGAGAATTACGTGACATTGTTGGCAAAGAATTTTAATGAGATGAAAATACTTTGTGAATCAAATACATAGATTTGTCATTTCCATAGTTCTGCTTCATAATCAGTTCTGTTTGTTTACAAGAGCCTTTCTCTGTAAGGAAACAGACACTTCTTTGAAGTGAACTGGTGACAGCTCTTTATATATGATCTATATCCCTTTTTCAAAAAAACAACAACAATAGTTGAGGGAATCAGAAATGTTTTGAAGTATTGTTCAGGACATGAAGAATGTTGGTCAGTGTTTGCAGGCACTGTATCTCTGAAACTTAGTTCAGATCTTGTTTTCTGAGGTGTTTTTAAACATAAGAACTTTGAAACAGGTGTGCAGAAACAATGGATCTTGTGAGAGAATATACAGTGTCTATTCAGAACTGATGATTTGAAATGTTAATGCCTGAGGCTGATATTTTCCAGATAGTCATTAAGAGTGCTTGGGCAAACAGAAAAAGAAAAATAATCTAGTGAAAATCTGAAAGAAACAATAGTACTTTTCAGTAAGATAATGCTTTTCTATGGATCTATACCAGGATTAAGAATATGGTTCTTCAATTTACGATGCATATTTTATGACAGCCTGCAGTGGGAGAATATACAATATGAATGTAATCCTTCTTTCCTATTAAGGATACTTTAATTTTGTCAAAAAAATAAATAAAAACAACTGACTTATTGGTATTGAAGTAAGTCTCATTGAATTCATAGCACTTGCATAATGTCTATCCACTCTAACTATCTATACACACATATTTATGTTTGTCTCTGTGTATAAAATTTAGTTCTCCACTAGGGATTACAGGTTGGAAACTAAGATAATATCTATTTCAAGATGAAATCAGCAGAGTATTTCAGATGCAGAAATACAGATTACTGCCAAGTTTCTTTTTATAATCCTCCCAGGATTCTTCATTATGTTCATGTGTTGACTGTAGAAGGCAGAAATAACTATAAAACAGCTCTTCTGGAAGACTGCAAAGGTAAGAATAAAAATTCCATTCCTATTTTGTGAAGGGGATAACTCTTCCTTACTTTAAATCCATTTATGATTACCCCTTTGGGTTTCAATCCCTACCAGAAGTTTTCCCCATTTTCTTTGGACTAGCCTGGACAAAGTTGCTGATGAGAAATTTATGAGTTAGAATGAATTTGATTAAAAACATAGAACACTTGGATGAGATTCAACCTTAAAAAATATGGGATAGGTGGAAAGGAGAAGCAAAAATTACTGACTCCCATGGAAATTAAACTGGACACTAAATTTCTGCCAGATCCTAATTATAACCTCTAAAAATCTGTAACATGATTCATGGAGTTTTCATAGGGTTCCAGATACAATCAAATGCATCCAGATGTACTTTTTCTTAAGGTTTCAGTGTTTTGATGAATGACTGCCATATATTATTTGATGTATAGCTTCTGGTTTAAGGAATGTGTATCCCCAACATATAGCTGTTTCTGAAAATGGTGTCTCTGTTCTTAGTTCCTTCAGATAATTTAGACTTCAATTCCAATACAAATTCTAATCAGTAATTCACAATTAGTACTGATAGGTGACTGGCGCCAGACAAACATATGCCATTTTTTTTTGCAATCAACATATTTTGGAAATCTCTCTTGGTCTTCTTATTAATGTTAAAGAAAGACAAAATTAAGGATAGGCATCACAAATAAATTATTTTAATGTGGCTCCACTGAAATCAGTATGAATTAACTCAATCTCTTTGGAAATAATTTATAGGGATTATATAAAAATGGTATTTGATAACAACTTCCCTTTCCCTTTCCCTTTCCTCTTTTATACTCCTTCAGATATCTTGTTATTTTCATACTTCTTTCAGCGAGAGATAAATACATGAGAGTTTCCTCCTCTTTCTTAATCCATTTCCATTTGCACTCTCCACCTAAACTTTGTCCACCTTTACAAGACACTTTTTTCTTGTCCTTTATTTACTTCCTCTGTTTTGTTGCCAACTATATTAATTGACTTTGAGTAGTTATCTGAATGGTCAGTGCGAAAAGGAAACAATATCTCCCAAAAACCAAGGTGGTTAGATAATGTCAAAGTGGCACCAGTTGGAGCATTAAACAACTGATAGAAGCCATACAAGTTTGGAAAATGTGAAAACAACTGGTCTGTAGAAACACTAAGAATCAGACATGATTGAACAGATTGCATCATCATCGCCTGACTCTACCACAACTTGCAGGAGAATTACATAAAATAAGACCGGTAGTCACAAATGTCACAAAGGGAACCCAATCCTGCCCCAGAGCACACAATCTACAGGCTGAAATTTAATTAATATGTTTAACTTTAGAATGCCATTTGTTTGTGTGAATGAAGTCAAGATTGAATTAGTACTCTTTTTGATAGAGTGAATTGAATTAATCATCTTACCTGATCAAACCAATCAAAGAGTTATATGAACCAAACAATGAAGGCTACCAAACAGTGAAGGAGGACTTTACTAGCTCTAGAAACATGTAATGTAGTACAATATTTTCTAACAAGGAAATGAAATCATGTGTGACTTTCACATATGAAGCCTATCTAGCCATTACAGTGTTAATTCACCATCAAAGGAGAAACCTTCTGAGTTTTCTAAATAGTTTTGGCATTTGGCCCACACATAAATCAAACTGATTTTTTGGATGTGGTTCATGATCTCATTAAACACAATCAAATTAACAACAACATTATTTGGATCAGACAAAATGAAGTGTGACACCAGAGCATGGGAACATTGTCTCTAAAGGCTTCATCATTTATGAAAGGAATGAAATAAATGTGTTTGATCTTCTCTAGCATAAACCTAGAAAGTTATGGAAAGCTAGAGTTAAAGTGTGACCTGGTAGAAATTAGGAGATCTGGTATTGTGTTCCAAAAATGGAGGAACCAAAACTATAGTTTTATAGTCCACAGTCTAATTGCAGATCACAGATGTATACAAAAGGGTAGCGAGTAACTCCCTAAACCACAGCCAAGCTAATCTTAATCTTAATTGTGACTATAGGTGGCAAAAGCAAAAATGTAAGATATAATACTTGCTTATGAAGAGATAATGTATTTAATTAAGCTAACATGAAACATGCAAATATAGCTAGTCACATAGACTACAATCAATGAGCATTTGTTCCATAATTAAACTACCATAAACAAGAGATGTAAACTTAGAGCTGTATTTCCCTCATCTAAATGTAGTTTATAGATCAACAAATTTGATCCAGTTCCAAAGCCATTCATCTGTATTAAGCTATTCCTGAATATAACTTTAGCCCAAAGCATTTCATCTGTGACTGCTTTGGCACATACTGATAATCAGTCTGGCACTACCACTATTCTCACTGGCAGAATGGCTGTACTAATACATCTATTTTCACTCTTTATTATTAAAAAGAATTGTGTACATCCCAACAATCAAGTACTGACCATAAATTAGCCAGAATTGATTCTGGCCTGGATTCTATCCTATAACCTGACTTATTTGGTGCAGATAATTCAGTGAGATCATTTATTCTAATGATCCTTGGGAAATTTTCTTCCTTGGGAAATTTTTCTTCCTTGGGAAATTTTCATCAGACAAAATCACATTCAAAGTTCTGTGTATCCATGATAAGATTAGATGGTTTTCCTGGACTCAATCTTGCTCATTCAGCCAAAGTCAGCTATAGGCTGTTCCTAACCTTAGCGGACCAAGTGGGTCCAACAGGACTACTACAAAACCACCATTGTGCCTCTGATAGTTTTCATCCTTCAAATATTTATGAATAATATTTTCCAACAATAGCCATACTGGTCAGGATTGCTATAGTTCAGCAACATTTGGAAAGAACAAAATCTGGATAGGTTCTCCATCCTTTTCCTATTTTAGAAAACTCCTCTCTAACTAGAGATTTTGAAAAAACTGATTGCTGCCTAAATCCATTCTGAAATTGTCACTTTTCCCACATGAATTACCACATAAATTCTATTGTTGAGAAATGCATTGTAATCTTGCTTGGTAAGGATTTCTCTAGCAATGATGATTAAAAGTGGAAATAATCTGTGCTTAAATGTCTTAAATATTGAAGAATTAGCAGATAAACTAAATTTCTAATCCAGTCAGTGGTAAGGTTATTGGTCAGACATGTCTTGTGACAACTGAATAAAGTTTTAATAGAAGGTTTATGCCATTTTTCTGCTGCTGTCACAAACTGCTTAGAACATATCTTGAATTACAGTTCTAAAAATGATGAGAACTATTATCCAACAGAACTGTAAAACATTACACTGGGAAACACTTAAGAAGATGAATTTAAGTGGAAGTGGCCCAGCACTCAAGGGATTTTTTTAGTTGTACAGAAAACCCATAACTTAAAACTATTCATTTAATGCCTGTTTGAAGTTACAACAATGCTTTAAAAAAGTGGTTTATGAAGGATCCTCACATAATCATTGCTGAGTCCATGATCATGTAACCAAAATTTGGGTCCTTGGCAACCAGAAAATATTTATGATGGTTGCAGTATCCTGAGGTCATGTGATCACTATTTTGACCTTCCCCTGGCATTCTAACTAACAAAGTAAATGGAGAAATCCAGATTCCCTTAACAACTCTGGAAAAAAAGATTGTAGAATCAAATATAACTCATTTAGCAACAGAAGTTCCAGCCCTAAGTATGGTCATAAGTTGAGGACTATCTGTAAAATTAACTCATTTATCTTCTATATTGAAATCAAATTTCACATAATCAAGCTCAGTAAAATTGCTTTACATATGCCACAACTTTAGAACAATTTTTTGGGATTAAAAAACAATTTTCCATCAAAAGCAGAAGAGGTTTTAAAGTTCCTCCTCCTTCCCTTCAGCTCAGATCAATATCTCAGCTGGAGCAGCACAGTTACCTTTTGCTTCTATCTCAACCTGTTTCTTTTGTTTGTCCTATTTGGTTTCCAGAATGCCTTGCTTACATCTTCTCATCCCCTAAACCCTTTCAGAAGCTGACAGGTGTAAACCTGGGAGCAGTAGAAAGAAGAAAAGGCTTCTTTTTTTTCCTCAGTGGTCATTTCAGAGACTTCACATATTTCAGATATGGTTGCAGCAAAAGCTTAGAAAATGCTGGTCAAATTCAGCAAGATGCTAAGTGAACAGAAACTGTTACAATCTCTGTATGGCACATATTTTTTGTAGATTTGAATGCATATTATTTATGTTACAGATTCAAAATAATACAATTATATAAATTGACCAAGAGTGCAAATACATTGGTGCACAACAATAAGCATGTAGGGCAAGGAGATGGGCACCCACCCGCACAACCACACTATCTTACGATGGAGAAAGTAGATAAGTCTTACTGTTGGAATACAGGTTTTCCACTAAGGAACTCTGGATTGAAATATATTCCTAGAGAACTTCTGCCAATCAGTGTTGGCAACAAAGTTGAAATGAATAAATAGTCTGATATGAATTTTCCAATATTTCCAAGGCTTATAATGTGGTTGTAACTCTAGGGCATATAGTTGACACATGTTTAATAGTGGTTACAGTGCACTAGATACAGTTTGATTGTTTGCATGTTTAGGGGTTCTGAACATGCAGTGTCTCTCATCTTTCTCTTTCACACATTGTTTTTAAATGTCAAGAAAATATCACAGAATCTTATATCCTTTTAGATTGGCTTCGGAAGTTACGAGCAAGGGCCATTTCTTCTTCCTCTCACTGAGTTCTATTTGGTGTTGATGGGGGAGATAGAGCTAGGCCTCAGCCCAGTTTTTATAGGGTCTCTCAGGGCTCCTTGCTTTCTTCAGTCCTATACAGCCCTGCCAACTCTCACGGTTCTGCCGTGAGTCTCACAATTTTTTGTCATTTCTCACGGTCTCACGACAAAGCTCCTCAATCTCACGCCGAATTTAAAACGCTTTTTTTTTTTCAAATTTGGGGGTCGGCTTATATGCGAGTATATACGGTAATCATTTTTCTTCGTGTGTCATTTTGAAAGGGGAGTAGGCCCTGGGAACGAGGCTAGTTTCCCAGTAGTCTTTGTAAGTTCAGCGCAGGAAAGCGATCGCAATCGTATAAACATGGTGAAAAGATGTGGTGATTTTTCAATAGAAGAAAGAAAGCTGCATCTTCTTACAACAGGGAACACAAATAAAACATTTAAATAAACTGTTAATGACTTTCCTCGATGGAAAAGGGGTTTGTTTAATCTTGATCAGGAAAAAAATAGAATCTCACTATTTTTTATAGAATCTCCAGATTTTTTTTCATGGGTCTCCAGATTTTCCTTTATCAGGGGTTGGCAGGTCTGCCTATATAACGACTATATGAAATGGTTGAGGTCATTGAATGGCATAGAATGAAGTATTATCAGAATGCTGATATTCATCTTTACCACATTCACCACTTATTGACCAAGTAATGCTGTGGGGTTTCTGTCTGTTTCTGGAGGCTGGAGGTCTGCATGAGAAAAAAGAGTCTTCTAGTAGGACTGAATATTGGATTTAGGATCTCTTGGATACAGTGATTTCCCATCATTATGATGCATAATGCATTAATCAGTGCATTAACATAAACAGAAGTGGATTGCAATTTTAGGGACTCCTCATCTTGCAGTTCCTATTACAGGAACAAGTGGCAGTCATTACCTGGAAGGCTTTGCACAACTTGCTACTACTATGTGCCAATTGCACTCTTTGCTGAATCATTTTATAGATGATTGGATTTTATCTTCAGTTGCCAATTTAGGTTTTATATATTTTTGCTTCTTTTTACATTGTGTTTTTATGTGGTTTTAACTGTCCACACTTGCTGTGGGGGATGAGTGGCCATAAAAATCAAATCAAATGACTAAATAAATACTGTATCTGGTACAAATTTGTTACAAACCGCACCTGTACATTGGTAAAGGTGCATCAAGCAAACTAAACAGGGAGGGAAGAAGGACCAACCCACAAATACTCTAAACTATCCCTTATAATCACCAATATTGTTCAACTTTTTAATTGTTTAAAATATTTTTATCGTCCTTTATTATTTTTATAGCTATAGTTATATATTATATTTATATATAAAAGATGGTGAACATACCTAGTACTCCTTTCTCTTCTTATTTTCCCTGCAATAAGAGTCCTGTGAGCTGATTTGGACTGAGAGAGAGTGAGTGACCGAAAGTCACCCAGCTGGCTTCATATCTAAGGCAAGACTAGAACTCACAGTCTTCTGGTTTCTAGCCTGCTTCCTCTCCACTCGCCTCTTCTCCTTTTTAAATATTATAGATGAAATAAATATCCCATTGATTGCTGGAAGCATCAGCTGGGTGAAAGCTAGATTACAAATAAATTGTGTTAATACAATGAGTGATATTTTATAGAAGTATTTGGTTACAGCAAGCTCTGTTGTGTTTCTTTGGAAAACCATTTGGAATGGATGTGCTTCACACTGGCAGATGAAGAGACAGAGAATAAGAAAAAAATAACATTCCATGATTGACACAATCCTTCAGGCAAGGTGATTAAATGCTACAGCAAAACGAAAGAGCTGGCAAAGCTGCATTTAGCACAAATAACAAGGAGTTCTTTCATCATCATATCATGTCAGTAGTTAGAGAGCTAATTATCATCAAAGCCCCTACTTTTCAGTGGAGATCTGAAGCTGATTTTCTGGTCTGGGAATAGTTCTGAGAAAAGGTTGAAAATAAAACAAAACTCCAGCTCATTCTGGTTATCTAAATGATTTCCTACACACCTTGATCAACTTCTAAAGCAAGCTGGCTCAACACTAAGATAAACTCTCTGATGGAAAAAAATGTAGTTCAATAATTGTTAGACCAATTCTTTATTTTAATTGATTTAATATCCTTTTTCTACTAAAATAGTTTTGCCAGGATGCTCCTGTATAAAATGTTCACAAAAGCTTAAGGAAGATTCATTCATGTTTCATTAACAGAAAGAAATGTCATTTTGAAATCAAGTTGAATAATCCAGCTCCAAAAGTCATAAATGGTCCTGACTCCTATCTGTTCTCCAAGACTCCCTTAATATATTATATTTACTCAGGGGTGGGATTCAAAAATCCCAGCAACTGGTTTGCTGCCCAGTTGCTAGGTGGGCATGGACATGGTGGGTGGGGCTTACTGGATCTTCCTGTTTCTGGCTTCCAGTGGGCCTCCAGAACCCTGGGGAGGCTGTTTTCACCCTCCCAAGGGTCCAGAGGTCTCTACCAGACCTCTGGGAGGGTGAAAACATCCTGCCTGGCCTCTGCAGGCACACAGGAAGCCATAAATAGGCTTGTTTTTCCACTTCCAGTTTTTCCAGGAAGGTCATTTTTCGCATTCCCAAGGGTCTAGAGGCCTCCCCATGAGCTCTGGGAGGGTGAAAACGGCCTCTTCCGGACTCTGGAAGTTCCCGAGAAGCTGGAAACAGGCCCATTTCCAGATTTCCAGAAGACCCTTTTTTCACTCTCCCAGAGCCTCCGCATGGACCCTGCACTTACCTCCATCAAAAATGGGCTGTGTGGAGACTCCTGGGAGGAGCCAGGTGGTAGAGACAGGGCCAGCTGGTTGGTTGAAATATTGGTTTGGCAAACCAGCTGTAACTTTAACATCCCGTTCACTCAAACTGGTCCGAACCAGAAGAATCCCACTCCTGACTTTATTACTATTTAAAGTAGAGATTTTTTTTCTGTTTTCTTACTACACTGTATTCCCTAATATAGGTTTACATAAAAATGTTTTTGTATTTATGTATTTTTTTTACTATAAAAAATATAGTTTTTAATATAGACTACAGAAAAATGTTCATAAGAAAAAAGTTAAGAACCCTTTGTGTGTGAGGCAGTCTTGTTCATTTTACATCATCCTTTTACTTGCTTCACTGCTTTGTTTTACTTTTGCTTTCCTTCTGTTGTGGTTAGCCAGCAGCAGGTGCAGATGAGGATTCTGATGAAGGGCCAGGACCATCAGGGAGTGGACTGCTGCATTCAGAGATTGTGGGGGCTGGCAGCAGTGATGAAGAGGTTCCCAAGAAGCCTGTGCCAATTGCACATGCACAAAGGATTGCTCCGAGGAAAGAACAGTTACAGCAGCACAGATGACTTGGGAGTAAGACTGCAAGGTATTGGCCCCTCCCTCAAGAGGATAAAAGCCAGGTTTGGAAAAACATTCTTTGCAGATAGCAAAGAAACTCTTAAGCTCAAGTGGTGGACATCTAAAGCCCATGTCACTCTGAACCAACAGATGCAAAGAGGATGTAAAACGGACAAAAAACCTTGCCATCCGTTTGAAAACGCGATGTACTCACTGCTTCTGTTTGGCTTCCTCTCTATCCGTCCAGCATACGGTTATTGACGTTTCATCCGATCCGAAAGTTTTGGGTGGCCTAAAACTTTTGCGTGGAAAATGTATCCAGTTCATCCATTCTGCATCCGCTACGCATCCGCTACGCATCCGTTCTGCATCTGCTATGCATCCGCTATATCCGCTAGACATCCTCTGCGCATCTGTGCAACTCGCATCTGCCCGGATGCAGGGACGAAGTGGAACGGACGTGGAACGGATGCAGAACGGATGCCTAGTGGATGCAGAATGGAAACAAAGCGTTTAAAGCGGAAAAAACATTCACAGAGGGGACCTATCTCGGATATTAAGGATGTCCAGAGGATGCCTAGAGGATGCCTAGCGGAAAACCTATACTGCCTATAAAAAGGGGGAGCAACTCGCCTGCATCTCACTTTCAGAACAGCAGCCCAGCGGTGCAGACCTCTGCAGCCTTCCTCTGGCTCTTCCTCTTCCACAGCATCCAGTCATGTCCACTGTGGATTGTGACAAAGTCCTTTCGGCAGCCACCATCCTTCTGCAACAGTGCGAAACCATCTACAGGCTCTGTGAACTCTACTACAGGAAGAAAAGGAGGCACCCAAAAAAAGTCTGGGTCCAAAGATGGTTCACCAGAAGAGCAGAGGACGGACTGTACAACAAGCTGATGGTGGAGCTCAGGAGTGAAGACACTTGGGCGTTCCAGAACTTCATGAGGATGCCTCCAGCCATGTTTGATGAAGTTGTGCAGTGCCTGACATCCAGGTTGACCAAGACAAACACCAACTTCCCGCCCAGCCTAGAACCTGGGCTCAAGGTGACACTCACTCTGCGCCACCTGTCCTCAGGGACCACCTACAGGAGCATGCAGTACGGCTGGAGGGTGCCACCCAACACCATCAGCTTTGTTGTCAGAGAAGTGGTGCAGGCCATCATCGAAGAATACAAGGAGGAGCTCCTCCAGTGCCCCTCCACTGAAGAAGGATGGAAGAAAGTTGCAGAGCAGTGGTATCAGAAGTGGAACTTCCCCCACACCGTTGGAGCCATAGATGGCAAGCATATGGCCTGCAAAGCGCCAGCCAAGTCGGGGTCCACTTATCACAACTACAAGGGCTTCTTCAGCATCATCCTCTTCACCATGGTTGATACTGACTACAAGTTCATGTACATCGATGCTTCAGGCAACGGCTCATCTTCAGATGCCCAGGTATACAACGATAGTCACCTCAAGGAGGGGCTGGAAAGCAACCTCATGGTGGGCTTCCCAGATCCAGACCCGCTGCCCAACGACACTCAAGAAGTGCCCTACTTCATCGTGGGAGATGACGCCTTCTCCCTCACAACCTACCTCATGAAGCCCTACACATCCAAATACTTCACCCGTGAAGAGAGGATCTTCAACTACAGGCTGTTCAGGGCAAGACGGGTGGTAGAGACCGCCTTTGGCATCCTGGACAACAGGTTCCAGGTACTTCTCACCAACATGCAGCATAGCCCAGAGACCATGAGGAGGATCGTGGAAGCTTGCTGCATCCTGCACAATCTCATGCGCACCTGCTACCCAGTCTTGCAGAACAGGCTTGTGGACCGTCATCAAGGCAATGGGGACATGGAGCCTGGGGAATAGAGGCAAGGGCAAAACTTGATCGACACTAAGGATGTGCAAGGCCCCAACAGAGCCTCACGTGAGGCGAAGAAGCAGCGCAACCTCCTGAAACACTGGTGCAACTCCCCAGCTGGAGCAGTGGAGTGGCAAGACAGGATGGTAAATGCTTAATGGATGCTTCCTTCAGCCTGTCTCATCACACGGATGAGATTGGGCCATGTATGTTGGGTTGGCCTACAATGAACAGGGCGTTTAATAAAGAGTTGTGTTTATGTTTACATGTGTGGATAATTATTACATTATTATTGATAATAAAGGGCCGTAGGTGTGGCACTTGGGAGGGTGGACCATACAGTCCCACTATGCTTGCAATGGAGGTTTATCTAACCCACTGCTATCCTAACCCATCCCACTGCTATCTTAACCCATCCCACAAGCATGCAAAGGCTTAAACCATTTCTAAAAATTTCCAGCAAGACTTTATTAAAAAAATGAAATGAAGCAAGTGTGTGAATCATAAATAGACTTTATTAACAACAAGATTTAAGACAAAAATGAGTCTCTGGCACTCCTCTTGGTCGCTCAGTCTCAGGGGTGAAGGGTGCAGGTGCTGTGGAGGTGGCTGGTGCTGGAGTGCTTGTCATCAGCTCCTCCAGAAGCAGAAGCAGCAGAAGCGCCAGCCCCAGAAGAGCGAGCCCGTGCTGCAGAAGCCCCAGCAAAAATAGAGTGAGGGCCAGGGGGAGGGATGGTAGCCCTGTCCCTCTTGCCAGGGCTGGCAGCAGATGGCTGAGGCTTGCTGTGCTTCCGCATGGTTGTGGGGTTGCTGGCTGGGAGGGAGGCTGGCAGGAACCAAGGCTGGCAGCAAGGCAGGCACCAAGGCTGGCAGGCAGACATGAACCAAGGCTGGCAGGAAGGCAGGCAGCAAGGCTGGCAGGCAGACCGGCTGGCAGCAAGGCTGGCAGACAGGCAGACAGCAAGGCTGGCAGGGAGGCTGGCAGTAAGGCTTGCAGGGAGGCTGGCAGCAAAGCTGGCAGGGAGGCTGGCAGGGAGGCTGGCAGCAAGGCTGGCAGGCAGACATGCAGGCAGGGCAGGCAAGGCAGTCGATGTTTCCAGCAGCAGGTCTTTCCTCTGAATGGCGACCTGCTTCTGAGCTGCTTCCGTTATATCCGCGGGGCTGATGCAATGCATCCTCCCCGCATGCGCAATTAATGCCAGGCTTCCGCTGTGCATCCACTGTGCATCCATTCGGCGTCCACTCTGCATCCGCTCTTTCCGTTCTGCGTCTGCTTTGCTGAGGCCCCCCAGAAGCCCTGCAGTTGCGCCATCCGCTCCCAACCGCTTCCATCCGCTGGGCTTCCGTTCCGCATCCGCTTTGCATCCGCCCTGCGTCCTCCCCGCGTCTGTGTTATCCTCTTCGGTTATGCAAATTTTTGCCCCTTTTGAGAGTGGATAACAACAGATGGAACATTTTGCTTGTCCGCTGTGTCCTTTTTGCATCCGTTGGCCATTGTGACATGGGCTTTAGTTCGTATTTGGAGAATCTTGTAAATTAGTTCTTATTTCTGGGTTTTTGGCAGCCTTGACAACAACTTGACAAGACTCTTTTTTTGTCAAAGATAATTAGTGGGAAGCAGCCTTCAGAACAGAATTCATTATTAAACCTTAAAAGGTGGGGACTGCTGCCTTTGTCTGTGTTTGCCCTTTTTGGAACCCGGTTGGGTTAGAACACCTTCTCAGCTCTTATGTTATTTCTCCTGTTTTTCAGTTATGCAGGAAATTGAAGAAATGGCCACCACAGAAATTTAAACAACCACTTTCAGTATTCAGCACTGGCAAATCTACTGGAACAGGGGTGTCAAACTTGCGGCATCATAGTAGCATCATGTGATGTATCACAACTTTCCCCCTAAACCAGATGTGGGCGTGACCAGTGTATGACACATTTACTATGGACCACAAGTTTGATACCCCTATACTAGAATGTAAGCTATCTGCAGACTATTTCTAGAACATCAGTTTTATTAATGAAGTAAATCCTTGCTTCCAAGATCCTAACTAAATGCTGGCAAGTTATGACTCTAATTTCAATAGCCTAGGCAAGCTTGGCATCAGAGAAGAATAATATTGCTGACTAAACTATTATCTAAAAGGCCATATGTAGCTCATTCTTGTTCCAAACATATTTTAATTCATTGAGATAGATCCCAGACTGTGCTTGACTGACCTTGCATTGCTTCTTTAGAGTATTTCAGCAATAATGTCATTCACTATTCACATGGGCTATTTTGGAGTTGGGGTAAAATCCTTCTATCTCGAGTGACCAGAAAACAATGAAATAGTAGAAATAAAAAACAGGAGAAGAAATAATTTTGGAAAGAAAATAATAGTGAAAGAATTCACTCATACTGTATTTGTGCAGTTTGAACCAGTAAACTTTAACAAATGAAATCAAATATACCTGTCCCAAGATAATGTTGCAGGATCCAATTTGGGCCAGTCACCTGGACCAGAAGTTTTGTATTCTGAGCTTCCAGACTCATACTGGAGCCGATCTTCAGCCCATACAAGGGCAAATTATGCATTGTAAAATAACTTGAAGGCAGGAGATATTTCCAATGTAATCCACTGAATCCCTTGCATGGATTACTCCTGTGACTATAAAGAACAATTGGGAGGAAGCTAATCTCCAAATTTCACAAACAGAAGTGAGTGGTCAGACGAGGAGATCTGAATTCCTTGGTAGACTTACATTGCAATGTACAAGGGCATACATTCAATTTTGAAGCTGCTAGGATTGTTGGACAAACAGTCACAAAAACAACCATGGAATAGATTGAAGTTTGAGAAATGGGCCCCTCATATAGCAATAGGAGTGCTGATATACCACCAGCTTATCGAGTACTTAGAAGGTGAGGACTGGGCAGCACAAACAAATGACAGCCAGCAACTTAATAGCCAGCCATCAACCCATCCCAATCAATATTGAAAAAGCCACATACAACAAGTACCATGTAAATACCACCCACAGAACAGCATGTACTCTACTAGAGAGATGTTCCCTGATGATGGGATCCATCATGAATCTAGTAATCTTTGATTTACATTATATTGATGTTTCCAACCATCAGTTGCAAACAAATTCTAAGAGATAAAACTTTTTTGCTTTTGAGGGTACATTCCTTCCTTAGCAAAGCAGTGAAGGAACTACTAGCATTAACTTGTAATGAAAAAAAATGTTCCAGCCCAGAGTAAGAAGAACATACTAGGTGCCATTTTCAAAGCAGGAAACATATAGGGAAATTTAATTTGTGATGGAAAAAGGTAAAACAGGCATTATTGATTTCTGCCCTTAAAAAAGGATTGCTGTTTTGATTTGGCAATCAACCAAGCAGCCTGGAGAAGCTCCATAAGTCAATTTAACAGAAGTAGTCAATGCCACAAAATATAATTATCTGTAGATATGTTAATATTAGAATGTAAGTAATCTGAAATTTACATAAATTTGGGTTCCTTATGAAACCTATCCCAAAATGCAGATAAATCAATTTTGCATATGTATTCTTTCTATTTCTAAACAATTAATTAAACACCCCCTTACTTACTGTAACCTTTGTTTTTTGTTTAAATTTTACATGGTTGTAGTGTGATTCTAGAATGTATGTTCAAACATTCACAATATAAAGCAACAAAACAAGTATTTGAGTAGTTACTAATAATACTATCTTCTTTTTTTGTCCTCCTCTTTCTTTGCTTACTTCCTTCATTGTTACCTGATATTGAATGAACATTAGTATATAGTACCATGTTTCTCATATAATAAGGCTGGGTCTTTTTTTTTTTTGAGCCCCGAAAAAATGGCTAGGTCGTCTTTTTGAGGGTGACTTAATTCTCCCCCCCTTACATCTTTGGGCAGGCTGGTGGCGACGGCTTGGATGTTGACCTCAGCGTTGGTGGGGTACTTCATATCAGAGTCAACACAGGCAGCACCATATCTGGGTATGCAACAAAAGTACTTCCTAATGGCAAGCCCCCACACCATTCCTCCCCCTTTCGCATGTTTTAATATAGGCCTTAATTTGGAGGGAGGGGCTAAATTTCATTTCATGCCTATAAAACATGCTGGGACTTCCTTTTGGGGGAGGCCGTAGTCTTGGAGAAACAGGGTAGGTAACACAAAGCTTTGGAATTGTTAGAGTAGACACACTTTCAATGGTCAGTGATGGGTGCTACCCACATTTTAGTAAGCAAACTGGTTCTGTTTAGTAAAAACGAATTACAAACTTCATTTAAGGGAAAGCTCATCAGACATAGACTAAAACAAAACTAAAACTTGGGAAAATGAAACAAGCTTTACAGAAAAAATGGGAAGGTGGGAAAAAATAAAAAGAAAGTTCTACTATACTATACATCAAAAACATCTCAGTACTACTATACTATACTTCAAAAACAGGCTATTACAACCACAAAGCATCACCATCACTAGCAGACAAACCAAATAAAGCTCTCCAAAAATTGTTCATAAAACTAAAAACCAAGTAGCCCAAGATGAAAAAATAGGAGTCATTTTATCATACACTATAAGGGTTTTAGCAGCTACTATGTAGAACAGAAAGGGAGAAGAGCAAATCTATGAATACCAGTTGGCAGTCAGAAGACATGAACGTCACAACACATAGAGACTCAACCATAGTTTCAACTGTTAAACAGCTAGACAAAGCTAAATAAATAATAATATCTGCTAGGGAATCTCCTGGAACCTTGGCATTCAAGAAAATCAATCATCAACAGTCATGTAGCGATAAGCACATTGATTCACAATTCAAAAAACAATAAAAAAGCTACTACAGCAAAAAGATCGGCATACATCTCATCCAGCAACCAATACCCAATTAAGCAGGGGAAAAACACCAGACAAACAATCAAGCAGAAAACAATACTTTTATGCACTTTTGTATTGATTCATGGTGGCACAGAGGTTAGAATGCAGTATTGCAGGCTAATTCAGCCAATTACCAACAGTTTGATCCTGACCAGCTCAAGGTTGATTAAGCCTTCCATCCTTCCGAGGTCGGTAAAATGAGGTTCCAGATTATTGGTGGCAATATGTTGATTCTGTAAACCACTTAGGGAGAGGGCTGTAAAGCATTATGAAATGGTATATAAGTGTAAGTGCTATTGCTAAGTGTTCATGCTTATATTAATTAAGGCAATATCAAGAAGAAAATCATACTCCCACTACACTGGGAAGGCAAGTTATTGTATATAAACAGGGAGCAAACTCAGAAGCACTAATGAAGTTACCTGGTAATGAAACATCTGCAAGCAAACAACTAAGTTCAGAGGTTATCAAGGACTCCACAGGTAAAGAAAAAATAAAAATAAAACAGGCCAAAGAGTGTAAACATTTTTATGGATACTGAATAACAAAGGTTCCTAGATGAAAAAAGAATGGAGGAGGAATGGAGACAGAAAAATTTGAACATGGTATAAGGCCTAAGTTTTTATTCCAGAGAAATACTAACACAATTTAACAAACTATAAGAAACATGAAGGACTGAATCAAGATAGAAAACAAAGATCCTGGGAACAGGCAAGCCCATTGTATAAAGTATCATAAACAGTTAAGCCTGCAAAACAGGTTGCAAGACATCTTTATGATGAAATAATTTAAACCCCAGGGCTTACATATATCTATCCATACAGCTATATTCTTAGCTGCATATTTCTTGACTCAGTAGAAGTCAATATTCATTGTTACTACAGGCTATTTTGTATCTGCAAAAAAAACTACTCACCCAAGTCTTGTCCTTGACTTTCCCATGGGACCTCTTGAAAAGCTGAATTTCTAGAGATAAAATTATTGCAATGACTTGGGTGTACCCTATATGCCTATTTTTGGCTGGGATTATATGCATTGTTAGCAAACATTAAGGTAGTAATTATTCTAGTTTGGAGTTATGCAGCACTTCAGATCCAAAACTGAAAAAAAAATGTTCAGAACAGGCATTGCACACACACACATCTGTAGCAGTCCTTAAGCAATCTGTCCCTTTCTTTGTGCTCATACAATAGCTGTGCAATTCTGGTACAAAACAAAGTTTTAAACTATATTGAAATGATTTGCTCAATTGAACCCAATTGAACACCAAATAAACAGTTTCAATTTTCAGGGTTTATTTCTATAAAACGGGGAAAATATGTGGTCCTCCAGACACTGATATCCAATCCAGCTCCAATAGTATGGATAGCATTCAGGATTGATGAGAGTTGTAATCTGACAATGTTTAACATTTTGTGTTCTCCATCAGTGCTCCATCATCACAGGCTTGCACAACATATGGACTGCCTGCTGACCATCAAGCAGCCTTGTGTAGCACAGCAGCATTTGTTGAAAAATAAGCAAAGCATTGACTGCTGTTGCCTGGAAGAATCCACCACTACTGGTTAAGATATTGCAGTCACTTCCACCCCAAAAGTCACACTACTGAATGCTTCCAAGATATCCAGTTCTCATGGACACTGCAAGCTCAACCACTGCTACCATGCTGGTAGTTTTGAACAGCTGATTGAGTTGATATTTTGTTTTTAACTTGTAACTATTTTAAGGTATTAATCTGGCTCTCTCTCCCCCCCCCCCCCGCTTTTAGAAGAGGTGTTTTGTAAACGGCCTGTACTTCTGTACTTTTTTCTGATTAAAAAAAAACCTTACTTGAGCAGAAAGTTCATTCTGTCTACATGTTTGCTGAATCAGATCAGAAAGACACAGCTGTAACTAAGGAAATTCCTTTTCCAACATCCTGGCTTCTTTGCCATCGTACTGTAATGGGCATATTCAATTCCTTGTGTTTTCTTCGTGGGAAAAAAGCAATGAGTTTGTAAACTTAGAAGAGATTTTTGTTCTAGCGTGCCTCAAAGGTGAACAGTTCACAGTAGCTTTGATGCTATCCCAAATCCACCCACATGCTTTACACAGACAGTTTTCAGGCAGCAGGGACTTTTCTTTTTCATGTATACTTAGACATTTACATCGGTGCCATCCCTTCCATAAATCTGATAGGAGATTAAGCCGAAAGTTTAGCCCATCTATTCAAAGCTGAAAACCCAGGAATTAGGGGGATAATGCATGTACAAGGGCATTGTCATGACACTAAGGCCAAACAGAAATAAAATTTGTACTTAAAAAAAACACTCTCGGTGAACAATAAATCTGAGAAGCCTAGTCTTCTTTTTGTGGTGGTTTTACAGCTCAGCTAGTAGCATTTGAGAAGCAAACCAAAACAATCTTTTCAATCCCACAGTGCTCTTTAGTTCTTTTCTTTTGCTATAGAGCTAAAGGTTAAAATTCACATTTTTTTCAGTAGTTGCTCAGGAAGGATTAATGTGCTCTTATGCAGTTCAGAAGAACCACTTATAAATAAGCTTTGATGGTAATGTCTGTCCATGGTCGTGTGTATCCAAGTGATGTAAGTGTGTCTGTATGTGTTCATCTATCTTCTTATAGTTCTATTCTAAATGTGTTTACTTGAGGATAAGCTTTGCTTGATCCATTAAGACTTACATCCTTGTAGATTTTACATCTGTGGTTTATGCTTTAAATCAGCCAAGTGCCGAAGCTTGGCCATTTGGGCAGAAGGCTGCCTGTCATGACTTGTGTCTTTTGCACCCTGCAGAATGTAGCACATGTTTTTCTTGTGGACTATGAAGTCACTCAGCAAAGCACTAAAGACTCTGACAGTCCCTGTACACTTGGCATTGGGAAGTGAAATCTATCTGTGTGGCACCTGTTAGTTACACACAGCAGGGCTGTCCATCATGCCTTGTTGGATGTCTCCATTTCCATTCTGACTTGCAGAGAGCCAGGGATGCAAAATTACTCTGTAACTAAAAGACAGTGAATGGCGAAATCTTGTCAATGTTTATGCTGTCAGACCACCATGGAGGATGCATTACATCAGCTGGAATTGGGGGAAGAACATTCAGTAAATTCTCAGGCAGCTGACAAAGCTGAGACCTAAAAATAATCCTGGAGAAAAATATTTGAGATTGTACTATGTACCAGCTGATAAAAAAATATAGCAGCAGAACAGAAAACAAAAAAGATTTTTTTTTTTTTAAAAAAGGGGAGGATTCTATTTCCAGTATAAAACAAGCAAACAAAACAAGCAAACAAAACAAGCAAGCAAACAAAAACATTTTGTATCTCTAAAAATTACTGAAAAGAAACAGAATAGAAATCCACTTGAAATGCTACTGAATTTTTCCACTGGGAGTTTTGTTGTTGCATAAAATAAGCTTAACATAAAGTAAATAGTAAGCAAATTGTGCCTGCATCTGACATACAGGGACAGCCAGGAGCAACTTCTGAAGCAGCTGGGTGAATATGTGGCTGCCTGAATGATTCAAAGAGAGGTGCCCTATATGCTTTCTTTGCCATAAGTCCCAGCATATTTCTGTTCCACACACATCTCTCCCCAGAACATGTTTTAAATATATTTCTTAAATGCTTGCTATTTTTGTTTCTTCATTTTTGGGATAGAGAAAGAGGCACAATAAGCTCAACATAAAACTCCACCCACCCAAATATTAGTCACACTTCTGAACTGACAGATTTATTTATTTATTTATTCATCACATTTCTACACCATCCATCTCACCTAAGTGACTGTCAAAAGGAGTTATTCACACACTTTAAAGCACACATTTGCAACTACAAGAACTGGAAGTTTGCTTTTAAATAATATTGGAGCAGATATTCCTGTGTTCTTGTTGAAACAAAAATGTGGTTAATGAATCAAAGGAATCAGTGACAAAGGAAGAAAAAATCAGCTCATTTCCCTCAGCTTTATAAAAATGGCCATGGAGATCCACCTTCAGTTCTTACAGTTTAATAGCAATGTGTCAAACAATATGTTTAATTACAGAAAAAATACATTATAAATCTCACTCAAGGTATAGCCATTCTGACATAGGATGAGATGATTAAATCTCAAGAAAACAATTGATGCCATATTGCAGGCTGACAGTTACTCCTGTACAGATCTAGTTTTAGCTGAAGGACTTGGAATAGAGTTGTTAGGGATAACATTGTTTACCCTAACTGGTTTAGGTGAAATAATA
>BLBF01000004.1:73422603-73447927 GCA_015471245.1 Laticauda colubrina | reverse complement strand
TGATACATGACTATTGGACTGTTATTTGACTATGCCATGAACTTATAATGGAATAAACTATATTCTTGATAGCACAAGCGTATCTGTTATTTTTACTGTTTGTTAATAAACATACAAGCTTAGCTCACTCATTTATCTGTGTGCCTATCTGACTAACGCTGCACATTCTGTTTAGCTTGTCTACCTAACCCTGGTTGGAGAACCCAGGCTTAACAAGAGTCACTCAAAATTCACAGGGCTGAATCTCATGCACAGGTTTTTCAGTATAAACAAATGGTCTATAGGCCTTCTTTTTTTAAAAAAATGTTTAAATAAGAAGTTCACATATAAACAATATTTCTGTTCAGTTGGAGTTCAACAAATCTTTTTATCCTCAGAGTTGTTTGATGAAAGTCAGCCTTAATTGGACTTGATATAACCTGCTCCCTTATGGAAGAAAACAAAATATTTTCCTTCCATAAATAGGGAGAACAAATTTGCACTTATATGTCATCATGCAGTTTCCTAAGAACAAAAAATGAAAAAAATAGATTTTTTTTTTAAAAAAGTAGATATCAAAATGTTGATCTGAGGGGAGAATTGAGGTTTAAGCACATGTCACACTGCACCAATGGATGGAAAGAGGATGTAAAATGGACAAAAAAGCTTGCCATCCATTGGAAAACCCGATGCATCCGTTGTGTACTCACTGCATACGTTTTTCATACTCTCTATCTGTCCAGCATCCGTCTACTGTGATTTCATCCGCTCAAAAAGTTTTGAGCTGCACAAAACTTTTTGAGCGGATGAAGTATCCAATTTGTCCATTATACATCCGCTACGCATACGGGGAACATCAGTTATAGGTCCGTCATCGTCCGTTACGTGTCCGCTATATCCGCTAGGCATCCGCTGCGCATCCGCGCAACTCGCATCCAGTCCAGCGGAAAACGGACACAGGGAGGAAGCAAAACGGACGCGGAACAGACACACAGTGTTAGTAGCATGGACGTAGAAAGGATGAAAGCGGATGCAGCTCGGATATAAAGCATTAAAACAGAAAAAATGTTCGTATAGGGGACGTATCTCGGATATTTAGGATGTCTGGAGGATGCCTGGAGTATGTGGAAGGACACCTAGTGGAAAACCGACATTTCCTATAATAAGGGGGAGGAAATCACCTGGATCTCAATTTCAGTCCAGCAGCCCTGCGGTGCAGACCTCTTCAGCCTTGCTCTTGCTCTTCCACAGCATCCATTCTTCTCCACCTTGGATCATTGCACGCTCCTTTTGGTAGCCGCCATCATTCAACACCAGAACCAAGCCCTCTTCAGGCTCTTTCACCTTTTCTATGGGAAGAAAAGGAGGTGGCCAAGAAGTGTCTCGGTCCGATGATGGATTGGGAGAAGAGCGGAGTTTGGACTCTATGACAAGCTGATGGTGGAGCTGAGGAATGAAGACCCTCATGCATTCCAGAACTTCATGAGGAAGCCACCAGCCATGTTTGACTAAGTTGTGGAGCATCTGAGACCCAGGTTGACCAAGCAGAGCACCAACTTCCATCCCAGCCTGGACCCTGGACTGAAGGTGGCACTGACTCTGCGCCACCTGGCCTCCGGGACCACGTACAGAAACATGCAGTATGCCTGGAGGGTGCCACACAACACTATCAGCATTGTTGTCAGAGAAGTGGTGCAGGTCATCATCGAAGAATACCTGGAGGAGTTCCTCCAGTGTCCCTCCACTGAACAAGGCTGGAGGAAACTTGCAGAACAGTGGTACCAGAGGTAGAACTTCCCCCACACCGTTGGAGCCATAGATGGGAAGCACGTGGCCTGCAAAGCTCCAGTCAAGTCAGGATCCACTTATTTCAACTACAAGGGCTTCTTCAGCATCATCCTCTTCGCCATGGTCGATGCTGACTACAAGTTCATGTACATCGATGCTTCAGGGAACGGGTCAGCTTCAGATGCCCAGATATACAATGCCAGTGACCTCAAGGAGCGGCTGGAACGCAACCTCATCGTGGGCTTCCCAGATCCAGACCCCCTACCCAACAACACACAAGATGTGCCCTACTTCATCGTGGGTGATGACACCTTATCCCTCAGAACCTACCTCATGAAGCCCTACACTTCCAGATGCCTCATCCGTGAAGAGAGGATCTTCAACTACAGGCTGTCCAGGGCAAGGCGGGTGGTGGAGAACACCTTTGGCATCCTGGCTAACAGGTTCCAGGTACTTCTCACCACCATGCAGCATTGCCCAGAGACCATGAGGAGGATCATGGAAGCTTGCTGCATCCTGCACAATCTCATGTGCACCCGCTACCCAGTGTTGCAGAACAGGCTCGTGGACCTCCAGCAAGGCAATGGGGACATGGAGCCTGGTGAATTGAGGCAAGGGCGAAACCTGATTGACACTGTGGATGTACCAGGCCCCAACAGAGTTTCACATGAAGGGAAGAAGCAGCACAACCTCCTGAAACATTGGTGCAACTTCCCAGCTGGAGCAGTGGAGTGGCAAGATAGGATGGTAGATGCTTAATGGATGCTTCCTTCAGCCTGTCTCATCACACTGATGAGATTGTTCCATGTATGTTGAGTGGCCTTACAATGAATAGGGCATTAATAAAGAGTTGTGTTTATTTTGAAATGTGTTGATGAATGATTAAATTGTTATTGAAATAAAGGGCCATAGATGTGGCACCTGGGAGGGTGGACGATACAGTCCCACTATGCTTGCACTGGAGGCTTATCTGTCCCACAGCTATTACCCATTCCAAAGCTATTACCCATCCCACAGGTATCCCTGCCCATCCCATAAGCATGCAAAGGCTTAACCATTTTCCAAAACTTTCCACCAAGATTTTATTAAGTAAAAGAAATGACCCAAGTGTGTGAAACAAAGAAAACCTTTATTAATAACAGTTAAGTAAAGTGTAGGACTTATTTAAAAAGCAAAAGGAATCAAGAAAAGTGTCCCAAGCAATGATAAAGTAAACAGGTAACAACTCAGTCTCTGGCAATGTTCTCAGTCACTCTGAGGCATGTCCATGGTCTCAGGTGTAAAGGGGACAGGGACTGTGGAGGTGGCAGTGGCTGGAGTGCTGGTCTTAGGTGAAATTGGGGTGCCTGGCCCCGAGGGGACAACAGGAGATGGTGTGTTCAGGAAGCTCTCAGAGAGCTGGCTCAGCCCAGTGAGGTTGAGAAGCCCTTCATCCAGGACCTGGGATGTCAGGCACAGGACCGATGACAGATGTTCTGAGGCTGGGCTTGGCTGTGGGGTGGAGGAAGGAGGAGTGTAGTGGGGATATCTGGTGTGCAGCTGGGCGATGTGAGGCATCTGTGGTATGTGAAGAAACATCTGTGGCATCGGCGGCATCTGTGGCATCTGTGGCATCAGTGGCATCAGTATTATCTGTGGCATTGGTGGCATCTGTGGCATCAGTGGCATCGGTGACATCGGTGACATCGGTGGCATTAGTGGCATTAGTGGCATCTGTGGCATCGGTGGCATCGGTGGCACCTATGGCGTGCGAGGAACCTGTGCCTGGACTGGGAAGGGCTGCCTGTGCTGCTGGAAGTCCTGGTAGCTGTAGCCTTGGTAGGAGAGGGGCTGTTGAAAGCCTTGGAAGGGCTGTGACATCGCCTGAGGCAGAGGAGCAGACCTGGAGTGGGTGGGAGCAGGTTCAGCTGGGCCTGGAGGGTGGTGCAGCAGCGCCGTGATCCTCTCCTTCATCACCTGGTTTTGGGGTTCGGGCATGTCCATGAGGGTCTGGGTCACGTAGGTGAGGAAGGGCTTGCGGTTTGAGGATGGAATCTCGAAGTGTACCAGCTTAGAGAGGAGATCTGCGCTATTCTTGATGGTGTCCCTGATCTCCAGCAGGATAGTGTGGCCCTGTCCCTCCGGTCTGCCTCTCTGCCTGCTTTCTGTGGAGGTGGAGCTGAAGGTGGGTGTGGGTTGGTCCCTGGTGGTCGCTGCTTGTTCTTGCTCCATGTGTGTGAGAGAATCCTCCACGTCCTCCGGCATAGGGTGTGCAGCTGTCGGGGGGGGGGGTCTCTGTCGCTGGGCGCTCTGTGGAAACCTGCCTGGACATGGTCACTGTCTCCTGGCCAGAAGAGGACTGGCTCTCTATGCGCTGCCTGAGAGTGAGGGTAGACAGAGGGGCTGCTCCTCGGTGGTGGACCTCATCCTCCAGGAAGCTGCACTTTGCCATGACATAGGTCTCCCAGTCAGTGAGCTTGACCGCAGCGTGGCCAGACTTCTTGAGGTGCAGCTTCCCGTACCAGGTGTGCATATGCTTCCACCACCCGAGGAGGACATCAGCAGTGTAGCCCAGGCTCTCCGCTTTCTGTCTCCATGCCGCCTGCTTTCGCTTGGTGTATTAATAGAGCCTGTGGCCCTTCCTCCACATATACTCGTTCTCCCTCAGCCACTCCAGCACCTCCTCCTCATGCTCCTATGCAATGGAGTACTGCTTCCTCTCTCCCTTCTCCTTCTCCTTGCCTTGCCTCTTCCTCTCTCTGGCAGGGCCTTCAGCATCAGGGCTTTCAGGGCTTTGGGGCTGGTCCACCACAGCGGCAGCAGGAGAAGCAGCAGGAGAAGCAGCATCAGGAGCAGCACCAGCACCAGCAGCAGGAGAAGCACCAGGAGCATCAGCATCAGGAGCAGCACCAGCAGCAGAAGAAGCAGCAGCAGCACCAGCAGCAGAAGAAGCAGTAGCAGCACCAGGAGCAGAAGAAGCAACATCAGTATCAGCAGTCAGTGCCAGGGGGTGGGATGGTGGATCTATCCCTCTTGCCAGGGCTGGCAGAAGATGGCACAGGCCTCCTCTTCTTCCCCATGGTCTCTGATGAAGATGTCTGTGGCAGCAGGTCTTTCCTCTGAATGGTGACCTGCTTGTGAGCTGCCTCCTTTTATATCCGTGGGGCTGACGCAATGCATCCTCCCCACATGCGCAATGATCCACTACACATCCGCTCTGCATCCACTACACATCCGCGTCATCTGCTACGCATCCACTCTGCATCAGCTATGCATCCGCTATGCATCCACTCTGCATCCGCTTCATACGTTCCGCATCCGCTCTTTCTGCTACGCTCCCGCTTTGCTATGCTCCCCCGGAAGCCCTTCAGATGTGCCATCCACTTCCATCCACTTTCATCTGCTAGGCTCCCGTTGAGCATCCATTTTACATCTGCGATACGTCCTCCCCGTCCCTTGTTGTCCACTCTGTTTATGCAAAGTTGGGGCACTTTTGAGAGCGGATAACAACGGATGGAAAATTTGCTCGTCCGCTGTGTCCTTTTTACATACGTTTTGCATCCGTCGGGCAATGTGACCTGGCCTTTAACTCATGTTCTGTTCTGTGAACTGTTCACAGAACCCTGTTCTGTGAACTGTCTCAGTGCACAGTACTTTTTCTGCACCTGTTTATATGAAGCCTTTGGTTAATCTTACAGTTTAGGGTGAAGTATCATACAAATATGACTAATACACAATTTTGTATCTCCAATCTGAGTGGTGCATAGAGGTCCTGTCTGAATGTCTGGAGTTTCTAAATGAGATAAATGCCAGAGGCCCAAGAGTGGAACAAGGTAAAAAAGACTAACCTGTCCCACTTTAATTAGTCATGATTAAATTGACTTACAAGATATTAACTTTTGCAATTAACTTTACACTTTGTTATATTTTGGGGTGAATTGGTTCAGCCTGTGACTCTCTAGTTGGCAGGTTGTCTTCTGTGTCCAGAAAGCTACTGTTATGCAGGATTGTGAAACATGCTGAAACCACTGAAAAGTGAACTCAGCTTACTGAAATTGTCACTGACAAAGGAGTTCATGTTACAGAACTTTCCTGATGTGGTCCTGGGGGATAAATAAGTTAACCAAAATGTTAATGTTTAAATTGTACTATAAATAATGTAATATTTAAAAAGGGAGACAAATTTATAAAGAGAAGAATAAGTAGATAATATTAACTATGTTTGTTCAACTATTAACTATACTGGCTCACATCTTTCATGTAAAGAATAGCTTCTGCTATTTAGAGTGCTATAATTAAAAATGCACTAGTTCCACTGTATCTTAACTGAATACTAGTGATTCAGTGTGACAGTAGAACAATGTGCTTTAACCTAAGTAATGTGTGTGTGTATTCAATAGACTGTATGTTGTGTTCACGGAAGAATGAAACTCGGAGACCAGTGTAACTTCAGCTCTTTTTATTTAGTGCAGGAAGTCCATCTTAACCAGGAGCCATGGCAGCTCTTTTTATAGAGAAGCTGCTCGCGGCTAGTGTCCAATGATGGCTACTTGTTTTTCCCACTGCTTGAATTGGCCAATCATAGGCTTGCTTTTATTGACCAATCAGCGTCGAGAAAAGTAACCAATCATCATTGGGTATTCTTGTCCAATAGGAATAGCCTATTTGGAGTATGTTAATATGGAACACCTCTCCCCTCTTGGTATGGTCCTACCGTACATAGTCATGTAAGTAGGCGGAGCTTCTAGGTTACCTAGTTGACCTGCACAGTTTAGTTGTGTCATCGTCTTCAGCAGGTTCGGACAGGATCGCTGTTTCTCCTGTCCTTCTCTGTCGAACCTCCTGGAAGGTAGAGTCAGCCATGCCGCTCCCACCCGTCCTACTCAGGCTGGTAGAGTCGGCTCGGCTGCTCCTTTCCGACAAGGCATCCAGGTCTTCTTGTGCCTCCTGCTCTTCGCCGAAGACTTCTGCGGGTAGGTTATTGTTTTTACTTGCATTTATTTGGGAATATTTTTTATTGTATATGTTTTGGTTTTGTGAGGTTTCTTTTTCTATCGGAGGGTTTTCTTTTTCTACCGGAGGGTTTTCTTTTTCTACCAGAGGATTTTCTTTTTCTACCGGAGGGTTTTCTTTTTCTACCAGAGGGGTTTCTTTTTCTACCAGAGTGTTTACTCCCCCCTTATTTGTTATTGAGGGGTCTCCCCCCTCTCTGGTTGGTCTGGTGATATTTTTGTGTAATGTTTGTGGTGTTGCTGGTGTGTGTGTGTGTGTTGTTCTTCGTGTCTGGGTGTGTTGGTGGTGCATTCTAGCGTTCGTGACCGGAACTGGTCAATGTGTCTCCACCAGGTTCGGCCATCGTTTGTTTCTAGTCTATAGGACCGTGGTCCTGTTATTTGTGTTATCTTCACTGGTACCCACAATGGGTGGCCAGTGAGATTCTTTGCATAGACTAAGTTCCCTGGTTCAAATTTGCGACACTTGCTGGATGAGTCGGTTGGTTTTTTGGCGGCGTATGTTGGGTGTAATCTATCTAATTGTGATCGTAGTTTTCTGCCCATTAGTAATTCTGCTGGGCTTTTATTTGTAGTGGAGTTTGGTGTTATGTGCTGTATGGTGAGAATTTTTTCAATTCTTTCCTGAATATCCCCTGTGTCTAATTTGTCTAAAGTTTCTTTGGTATACCGGACCATGTGTTCCACCCTTCCGTTTGTCACCGGTCGGCCCAGTGCTGTCAAGGCATGTCGTATGCCATGTTCAGTGAGGAATTTTTCGAATGGTAATGCAGTAAACTGTGGGCTATTATCTGAGACGAGCACGTCTGGTAACCCATGTGTGGTGAATAGTTTTCGCAGTTGTTTAATGACCGCTTCTGTGGTAGTCAAGTTCATGAGGCTTACTTCCAACCAATTGGAGTAAGTATCTACTACGATTAGAAATGTATGTCCTTTTGTTGGCCCCGTGAAGTCTACATGTATTCATGACTGGAGCCACTTGGTGTTTCCCAGTCTAGGACAGGTGCTGAAGGGGGTGCAGGCCGGGAGTTTTGGCATTTCCCATAGGTTTCAACCCATTTCCCAATGTCTTTGTCCATCCCTGGCCACCATACATAGCTCCCGGCCAGGGATTTCATTCGCACGATACCCGGGTGGCCTTCGTGCAACATGCACAGTACCTGTTCTTGTAATGGTTCTGGTATTATTACCCAATCACCCCATAGGATGCAACCTTTTAGCAATGATAATTCAGTTTTGTCTATACTTGAAAGGTTTAAAAATAACGTATGTCTCGTTTTCTGGGTACCCTTTTCCTACCCAGTTTAATACTTGTGACAATGTTTTTTCTCTTGCGGTCATTCTGGCAATGTCTGCTGCGGTTATCAGTAGGTTTGACAGAGTCTTAATTTGTAGGGTGGAAATGGTTGGTGCCGGGTCAGTCTCTATGTCTGGTAGGGGAGTGCGGCTCAAGGCATCGGCGTGGGAAATGTCTTTACTGGGTTGGTGGATCAGTCTATAGTTGTAGGCTGCCAGGAACTCGGACCACCTTGTCATTCTCGGGGATAGTATATTTGGGGTGGCTCTGTTTCCCGCTAGTATTCCCAATAGGTGTTTGTGATCGGTAACAAGGGTAAAAGTCCTACTGTAAAGGTATTTGTGGAACTGTTTTACGCTGGATATTGCTGCTAATGCCTCTCTGTCCAATTGGCTATAGTTCCATTCAGTTTTTGAAAAAGTCTTTGAGTAAAAGGCGATGAGGGCTTCTCTCCCATCAGGCAGGATGATAAGTACAGCTCCGACGTCAAATGGTGATGCGTCACAGGTGACTGTTAATTGTAATGTCTCGCTATATTGCATCAATACCGAGTCGGAGGAGATGAGGTCTTTTATCTGCTGGAACGCTGTCTCTTCACATCGTCCCCTGGTCCAGATGGCCGATTTGTCTAATAGTCTATGTAGTGGTTCCTCTATAGTTGCCTTCAGTGGCAGAAAAATGTGGTAAAAATTTATAAGTCCCAAGAATGTTTGTAACTCTACTTTGTTTTTAGGTCTAGGTGCTTCTTTGATTGCCTTAATTTTTTTTCTGTGGGGTGGATGCCCTCTTTATCGATTTGCTACCCCAGCAATTCAACTTTCAATTTACACTTTTACACTTACAAATTTACCAATTTACACTTTTATTTTTTTACCTTGAGTCCCGCTTTTTGGAACCTTTGTTAAACCACTCTGAGATGGGCTTCTAGTTGTCTCTCGTCATTAGCTGAGACTAGCACATAGTCAAAATATGGGACTACTCCTTTTATCCCTTGTAATAATCGCTCCATTAGGCTTTGGAACACCCCAGGGGCTATGCTGACTCTGAATTGTAGCCTTTTGCATTTGAAGGCTCCTCTATGAGTCACAATCGTTTATGCCTCTGCTGTTTCAGGGTCTACTGGCAATTGTTGGTAGGCTTGGGCAAGGTTGAGCTTTGCAAAACCTTGCCTCTCCCCAATGAGTGTAGTAGATGTTGTACTACCAGAACAGGATATGCACTTTGTTGTAGTGGATGGTTTAGGGTAGGTATGTTAATATGGAACACTGTACATTATTTTATAGTCCTAGAATTGCAAATCAAATTAAAATAAGTCATATTGACATGCCATAGATATATAAACAACTTATCAGTGAAACAAAGGACATCATGTGCCTTATTGTATCATTCCCATAATGAAATTATTGCTGAGTAGCATGGATGAATTTTATCATCCTAAGTGGCAGGAGGCATCAAGGGAAGACATGATGAACTGATCTCTACCATTCTCGACTGTCATTTTGTAGAATGTTCCACCTCTCTCTAGCTCAGAACAACTCAACTAGATGTCTCCAGTAATCTAAATGCAAACATCTGTAACTAATGGGGACAAAACAACACTCCTCCAATATTGCTATGTTGTGTTGCATAAATTAATAATGATGAAGATCCAGCCATGTGCTGCACATACAGAAGTGCATTCATTGTACTGAAATCTGAAAATCAAAGAAAATAGTTAAGTCATTAGAGATACTCCTTTAAAGTTATACATCCTTCCTACAATGCATATTACACTGAATTTAATACATTGGAACTATTACTTTTACTCCCACATTTGGATCAGCTTCTCATTTTTTTCTCTAATATCTTTTGTTTTAGAGCTTTAATTTTTCACTAACAGTATGCAAGAAACTTTGCAGGATGTGGAGTTATATCTTTCAAGTCATTAATTTTATTCTCTGTTATTATTACAATTGTTATCATTAACACACATCACAGAAGGAGCACTATGAATACTGCATTAAATACCTGTACAAAAGATAGGATATAAATCAATAATTCAAACAAGTAAAACAATATATTATATTGAATCCAACACAAATCTAATAGTTTAATGGTATGGTTGGCTCTTCCATAGATCCCAAATCAAACCAGACTTCTAACAAAATGTCAACAATATCGCGATCATTTTAAAATATTTGACTAATACTTTAGTCAAAACATATCTTGCATACAAAATAAGCTATATCTCTTGACTGTTTCTTATGACCTTGAAGATCAGAATCTTCAAGCACCAAAATTCATCCTGTGATTTTTGTTTGAGCAACTTGTCTTTTGAATGAGCACTGTTTTGTTGCTTCATTATTTTGGTAGATATCTGATTTTCAAAATTTGCTTGACTCATCTAGGGTGAGGTATCAAACTTGCATCATCATGGCATCGTTATGTGATGTATTGTGATTCCCCCCCCCTTCATTAAACTGGACAGTGCATCCAGCCCACAGGCCATGAATTTGACTCTCCTGATGTAGGATATATCCACCCTCCAAATGTGGCCATTTGGAGACTTAAGAATAGATCATCTAATTTTGCTCCATCATCTGAGTTTTTAATTTTAACTTTGAATATGTATTCTGCTAGATGTATACTTAGCATTATCCACATGATGAATGTGACAATATTTTATTCAGCAGGACTATTAGAGCAACATCTATATACTGAAGATGAGGAATCTTGAGGCAAAATACTTCATTTTTTTCCTTTATTGTCTAAGGCCATTTTTTCATAATGTGCCTCCCTCTTTTTTCCAAATTAGATAAATGCATATGTATAAGGATAACTGAAAATGCTATATATTTCTTTCTTGTCCCTCATAAATTCGAGGTAATAGAATCCATCCTGTTTCTTAGATCTTGTGCTTAGCCCAGGTATTGTAAAAACATCATTCCAGAATGTATATTTAAGTATCAAGCTCTAGCAGCATAGGAAGAAAAGTAGTCTCTTTAAATGTTTGGCCTTTGTGACCATTTCCCCTCCAGAAACAGCAATATTATTTATTTTAATGGCATTCTCCTTCCTATGTTTTCCTTCCTCCATAAGTTCATGAGTTGCCCTATGTTAAATTGTTCTGAAGGGGTCAGAATGCAGCAATCCTCACCCTTTTGAAAATAAAGGAGGAAGTATCATTATCCCCAGAGTTTGTTTACATAAGAATTTTAAGAGAAGTCTTCAATAAACTGAGCCAAAGACAATATTTTAAGTCATTAAAAGTCTCACTGTATGTAATCTGTAAAGGTAATGGTCCATCAATAAATAATAAAGTAATTAAGATAAATCAAACTCTTTTAAGATATGTGTGCTATATGCATGCCTCTGTGTGTGAAATACCATAAGAAGCTTGCCAGATTGTTAAGGCAATTGCCATTATTATGCAAAAGCTAAATTAAGAAATCCCAAATTAAACATTCCTCTTCTTCCAGGTTATTTTACAAATTTCTATTATCTATAGAATTCTGGATACATTGGTACAATACAACATGAGGACTGAGATCCTGTGGCCTGGCAGATATTAGAAAATAACTGCATCTTGCAATTCATTTACTAATTTCATACTTATTCATTTTAATATTCAAAATAATATTATAGTCTGATAAACTAATTTAAAATATGGGTCTGCTACTACTCACCAAAGTTTTAAAACAATCAACAACAATTAAAGAAACAGAAAAAAGACTGCAACAATCCAGGTCAAATAATGCAGATTATTGATCACAAAATGCATATGAAACAATATAATTGTAACAATATAATAATCTCAAATATAATTGCTCTTTTGTAAAACAGTTTATCTGAATAGATATGAATATATTTTAGAATGGTATTACCTCATGATACAATGAATCCCTAGTCACATGACTGAGACTTTGAAATGAAAATTTGTCTTGCATGAAACATTTCACAATTACTACTCACCATATACCATACACCATATACCAAAGAATATTTCTCCAATAAATTATTTACTAGAATGGTTTCAAAAAGTAAATATGAAAATCTGTTTCAAAATAATGATAAGAAAAATTTTCTTCCAGTTTTTGGTTCCTCTGATCCTTCTACAAACAGTTTTAGCACCTTATTAATATAACCTATTTTTCTTATATAGCAATTATATACCAGCTTCAATATAATTTCCTCAAACAGTGATTCATTGCAGTTAAGTTGATAACATGGTTGATAAATGAATCCTGCTTCCCCATTCACTTTACTGGTCAGAAATTGTTAGAAATTCACAAAAGCTTATCTCATGACCTGAAGACACTGCGTCACAGGGAGTGTAAGCATGAAAAGTGTGAAAAACAGTCATAAGTAACTTTTTCCCTGCCTTTGTAACCTTAAATACCTTGAATTTAACCAAGGTTACTTCAAAATGAAAATTAAAAATGAATAAATATAGTATAAAATTGTTAGTTAAATTTTATAAAAGTTGCAATGTTTTGTTAACTGTTGCTATATATTATGTGGATTTAAGAGAAAAGAATTAATTCATACATATATATTTGTAAGAAATATAAGACTCTTATAATCCACACAAAATGTTTTGAGTCAGCTGAAATATGTTTTTCTCTGCCTCTTTTGTGAGAAAGTCTCTCTCTTTCTTTTTTCCTGTTTTGTAAGTTCAATATTTTGATTCTGTCTGTGGCCTCAGCTTCCACCTGGTAGCTCCCAGCTACATTGACGTAGGCAATATTTTATTTTCATATTCACAAGAGTACCTAACAATCCCAACTTTTTGTACTTTGTGGACATAATGCTTACTGCACAATGGTTTTATGCACAGGATACTCTTCATCAAGAGGGCAGGCAGGACCAGAAAAGATCCTAGCTGAAGTCAGCATATTTCAGTGTTTAAAGCACTCAGTGAGGTACTATCAGTCAAAATCAGCATCCTGGAGAAGGAAACCTAGGTCCTCAGTTCAACAACAGGAAGGAATCTCCCTTCCTGAGGAAGAAAAGATTAAGTTCAAGCTGTGTACAACCACACAGTGATAACTTCCCAAGCCACAATGTACAAAAAGCTCCAAATTTAGAAAGTTGTCAGGAGAAGGCAACTGAGCTTAATGAGACTCACATTCTTTATTGTTAAGTATTCTAAAATTAGCAACAGTGATTTTACTTCAGAAACAGCTCAAATACAAGTCAGATCTTTGGAATAATAAAGGTTTGACCTGTTTAACTTCTTTTAATGATACTCTAGGATGATTCTTAATTAATGGTGCAACTATTCTCCAGTGAAAAAAAATGAGACAATTCAAAATTGTTCTACATTCTTTTCCTCTATTTTTGTGTCATGATCACTGGTCTTTAAACAATGGTGAATAAAAGAGTGCTTTTATTGATAATTTTTTAAATTTGACAAGCATCCCACCTTTCTTAACAATGTAATAGAATAACAAAGTTAAAAGGGACCTTGAAGGTCCTTTAGTCCAACCTCCTGCTCAGGTAGGAAAACCTATACCATTTCAGAGAAATGGCTGTCCAATCTCTTCTTAAGGGCCTGTCACATAGGCCGACGGATGCAAAAAGTGTGTAAAAAGGACACAGCGGACGAGAAAATGTTCCATCCGTTGTTATCTGCTCTCAAAAGTGCCCCAAATTTGCATAAACAGAGTGGACAACAACGGAAAGGAATGGATGTGGGGAGGATGTAGCGGGGATGTAAAGCGGATGCTCCACGGAAGACTAGCAGATGGAAGCAGATGGAAGCGGATTGCACATCCGCAGGGCTTCCGGGGGAGCACAGTGAAGCGGACACGCAGCGGAAGGAATGGATGTAGAGCGGATGCCTAGCGGATGATGCGGATGCATCACGGATGCCTCGCAGATGCCTAGCGAATGCAAAGCGTTCACTGCGCATGCAGGGAGGATGCATTGCATCAGCCCCGTGGATATAAAAGGATACAGCTCGCAAACAGGTCACCATTCAGAGGAAAGACCTGCTGCCAGACACATCTCCAGCCAACAACCATGGGAAAGAAGAGGAAGCCTGTGCCATCTTCTGCCAGCCCTGGCAAGAGGACAGTCCACCATCCCACCCTCTGGCGCTGACTCTGCTTCTGCTGGGGCTTCTGCTGCTGGGGCTAACTTTGCTGGTGCTGGTGCTTCTGCTGGTGCTGCTCCTGGTGCTGGGGCTTCGGCTAGCGCTTATTCTGCTGGCGCTGCTCCTGGTGTTGGTGCTTCTGCTGGTGCTTACTCTGCTGGTGCTGCTCCTGGTGCTGGTGCTTCTGCTGGTGCTTACTCTGCTGGTGCTGCTCCTGGTGCTGGTGCTTCTGCTGGTGCTTACTCTGCTGGTGCTGCTCCTGGTGCTGCTGGTGCTGCTGGTCCTGCTGGTCCTGCTGGTGCTGCTTTTACTGCTGCTGCTGTTGTTGTTGCTGCTGCTGGTGGTGGTGGTGTGGTGGAGCAGCCCCTAGAACCTCAAAGCCCCTCTGATGAGGGCCCAGAAGGCCCTGCCAGAGGGAGGAAGAGGCATATGTGAGATAGGGAGAGGAGGCAATACTCCATCGAAGAACATGAGGATGAAGTGCTCGAATGGCTGAGGGAGAACGAGTATCTATGGCGGAAGGGACACAGGCTCTACCGAGACACCAAAAGGAAGCAGGCTGCTTGGAGAGAGAAGGCGGAGAGCCTGACCAAACTTTGGAGGTCCCCCTCGGGTGGTGGAAGCACATGCACACCTGGTACGGGAAGCTGCACCTCAAGAAGTCTGGCCAGGCCGCAATCAAGCTCATCGACCAGGAGACCTACGTGACGGCCAAGTGCAGCTTCTTGGAGGGTGAGATCCGCCACCGAGGAGCAGCCCCTCTGTCAACCCTCTCTCTCAGGCAGCCCACAGAGAGCCAGTCCTCTTCTGGCCAAGAGTCAGCTCCTGTGTGCAGGCAAGTATCTGTGGAGCATCCCACGATGGAGACCCCCCCGACAGCTGTACTCCCCATGGCGGAGTACGTGGAGGACCCCCTGACGCAGTTGGAGCAAGGAGAGGGCACTGCCTCCAGAGGCCAACCCAGCCCCTGCCCCAGCTCCACCTCCACAGAAAGCAGGCAGAGTGGCAGATCGGAGGGACAGAGCCACACTGTCCTGCTGGAGATCAGGGACACCATCAAAAGCAGCGTAGATCTCCTCTCTCAGCTCCTCTCTCAAACCGTAAGCCCTTCCTCACCTACGTCAACCAGACCCTCATGAACATGTCCGAATCACAGTACCAGGTGATAAAGGAGAGGATCACAGGTCTTCTGCACAACCCTCCAGGCCCAGCTGAACCTGCTCCGACCCAGTCCAGGTCTGCTCCTCCACCTCAGGTGATGTCACAGCCCTTCCAAGGCTTTCCACAGGCCCTCACCGACCAAGGCTATGGCTACCAGGAGTTCCACCAGCACAGGCACAATCCAGGCACAGGTACATCAAACTCCACCGATGCCACCAATGCCACCGACACCACAGACGCCACCGACGCCACAGATGCCACTGATGCCACAGATGCCACAGATGCCGCAGATGCCACTGATGCTACAGATGCCACCCACGGCACAGATTCCACCCACGCCTCACCTTGCTCAGCTGCAGACCAGGCAGCCCCACTACACTCCTCCTTCATCCACCTCACAGCCAAGCCCGGCCTCAGAACATCTGTCATCGGTCTTGGGACTGACACCCCATGTCATGGAGGAAGGGGCTCTCAACATCACGGGACTGAGCCAGCCCTCTGAGAGCTTCCTCCACACACCATCCTCTGTTGTCCTCTCGGGGCCAGGCACCCCAATGGTGCCTCAGACCAGCACTCCAGCAGCAACCACCTCCACAGCACCTGGACCCTTCACCCCTGAGACTATGGGCATGCCTCAGAGTGACTGAGAAGAGTGCCAGAGACTGGGTTGCTACCTGTTGACTTTATCTTTGCTTGGGACTCTTTACTTGGGTCATTTTGCTTTTACAGTTTGTTATTAATAAAGTTTATTTTGCTTCATACACTTGGTTGAGTTCTTTTAGTCAATAAAGTCTTGGTGGAAACTTTTAGAAATGGTTTAAGCCTTTGCATGTTTGTGGGATCGGTAAGGATAGCAGTGGGATGGGCAGGGATACCTGTGGGATGGGTAATAGCTGTGGGATGGGTTAGTATACCTGTGGGATGGGTAATAGCTGTGGGATGGGTTAGGATAGCAGTGGGATGGGCAGGGATACCTGTGGGATGGTTAATAGCTGTGGGATGGGTAAGGATAGCAGTGGGATAGATAAACCTCCAGTTCAAGCATAGTGGGACTGTATGGTCCACCCTTCCTGGTGCCACACCTATGGCCCTTTATTATCAATAATAATCATCCACACATGTCAACACAAACACAACTCTTTATTAAATGCCCTCTTCATTGTAGGCCCACTCAACATACATGGAACAATCTCTTTAGTGTGATGAGACAGGTTGAAGGAAGCATCCATTAAGCATCTACCATCCTGTCTTGCCACTCCACTGCTCCAGCTGGGGAGTTGCACCAGTGTTTCAGGAGGTTGCACTGCTTCTTCCCTTCAAGTGAGGCTCTGTTGGGGCCTTGCACATCCACAGTATCTATCAGGTTCGCCCTTGCCTCTATGCACCAGGATCGATGTCCCTATTGCCTTGTTGGTGGTCCACGAGCCTGTTCTGCAACACTTGGTAGCGGGTGCGCATGAGATTGTGCAGGATGCAGCAAGCTTCCACGATCCTCCTCATGGTCTGTGGGCGATGCTGCATGGTGGTGAGAAGTACCTGGAACCTGTTGGCCAGGATGCCAAAGGCATTCTCCACCACCCGCCTTGCCCTGGACAGCCTGTAGTCGAAGATCCTCTCTTCACGGGTGAGGCATCTGGAAGTTTAGGGCTTCATGAGGTAGGTTCTGAGGGAGAAGGCGTCATCCCCCACGATGAAGTAGGGCACATCTTGTGTGTCATTGGGCAGAGGGTCTGGATCTAGGAAGCCCATGATGAGGTTGCGTTCCAGCCCTTCCTTGAGGTGACTGGCATTGTATACCTGGACATCTGAAGATGAGCCGTTGCCTGAAGCATCGATGTACATGAACTTGTAGTCAGCATCGACCATGGCGAAGAGGATGATGCTGAAGAAGCCCTTGTAGTTGTGATAAGTGGACCCTGAGTTGGCTGGCGCTTTGCAGGCCACATGCTTGCCATCTATGGCTCCAACGGTATGGGGGAAGTTCCACTTCTGGTACCACTGCTCTGCAACTTTCTTCCAGCCTCCTTCAGTGGAGGGGTACTGGAGGAGCTCCTCCAGGTATTCTTCGATGATGGCCTGCACCACTTCTCTGACCACAATGCTGATGGTGTTGTGTAGCACCCTCCAGGCATACTGCATGCTCCTGTACATGGTCCCGGAGGCCATGTAGCACAGAGTTAGTGCCACCTTCAGCCCAGGGTCCAGGCTGGGCCGGAAGTTGGTGTTTGCCTTGGTCAACCTGGGTCTCAGCTGCTCCACAACTTTGTCAAACATGGCTGGTGGCATCCTCCTGAAGCTCTGGAATGCAGGAGGGTCTTCGTTCCTCAGCTCCACCATAAGCTTGTTATACAGTCCACCCTTGGCTCTTCTCGCGATCCATCTTCGGACCCAGACACTTCTTGGCTGCCTCCTTTTCTTCCTGTAGAACAAGTGAAGAGCCTGTAGAGGGCTTCGCACTGTTGTAGAATGATGGCAGCTACCAAAAGGAGTGTGTGACGATCCATGGTGGAGATGACTGGATGCTTTGGAAGAGCAAGAGCCAGATGAAGGCTGAAGAGGTCTGCACAGCAGGGCTGCTGGACTGAAAGTGAGATCCAGGTGATTTCCTCCCCATTTTTATAGGAAATATAGGTTTTTCGCGAGGTGTCCTTTTGCCTCCTCTAGGCATCCTGCATACATCCTAAATATCCGAGATAGTCCCCTCGGTGAACGTTTTTTTCCATTTTAATGCTTTGTATGCGAGCTGCATCCCCTTTCATCTTTTCTACATCCATGCTACTAATGCTGCATGTCCATTCCACGTCCGTTTCACTTCCTCCCTGTATCCGTTTTCTGCTGGAGCGGATGCGAGTTGCACGGATGCACAGCGGATGCCTAGCAGATATAGCGGATGCGTAATGGATGATGACGGACGTATAACGGATGTTCCACGTATACGTAGTGGATGTATAATGGACGTGTTGGATACTTTATCCACTCAAAAATTTTGTGGAGCTCAAAACTTTTTGAGCGGATGAAATGTCAGTAGACGGATGCTGGACGGATAGAGAGTATGAAAAATGGACGCAGTGAGTACAGAATGGATGCATCGCATTAACCAATGGATGGCAAGTGTTTCTCTCCATTTTACATCCTCTTTCCATCCGTTGGTGCTGTGTGACATGAGCTTTAAATTCTTACAGTATTGGAGCATTCACAACTTCTGGAGGAAAGTTGTTTCTAATTGTTCTGTCAGGAAATTTCTCCTTAGTTCTAGGCTGCTTCTCTCCTTGATTAGTTTGCATCCATTGCTTCTTGTCCTGCCTTCAGGTGCTTTAGAGAATAGCTCGACTTCCCCTTTTTTGTGGCAACCCTTGAGATATTGGAACACTGCTATCAGTGCTACTCCTCCTTTTCATTAAGCTAGACATACCCAATTCCAGAAAATTTTTTTTGCATGTTTTATGCTCCAATTTTCTAATCATCTTTGTTGTTCTTCTCTGCACTCTTTCTAGAGCATTAATATCTTTTTTACATTGTGAATACCAGAAACTGGATACAATATTCCAAGTGTGGTCTTACCAAGGCATTATAAAGTGGCAGGGGTTGGATTCCACTGGTATAACAATTGGTTCAGTGATCACGCTCTTTGCACAGGATAGAGCATGTGTGGGTGGGTGGGCCCACATGCTTGTTTCAGCAAACTATTTTAACCTAATCTAATTATAATAATGCAGATCTAGGGTTCAATTAGGAGAAGATTCTAATTAAAACCACAAATGAAAAAGCATTTTTGAGATACTATTAGGACAATTGGAGAGCTGGCTTCCTGAACTTTTCAAGCATCCATCCATTTGTAATTTTTTTGCATTTTTTTTGGAATTTATTTGTAATTTTTAATGAGGGAAGAAAGATCCTCTTCTTTTGTGATAGGGAAACTATAGTCCTACTGCTAGGTGTATAAAGCTGGACTATGCTGCAAAGAAGAAAATTCAACTGAGACTTATTCTTAATCTTAGTGATTAATTATGACTTTCTTTGGAAGCTATCTCATTTAATCTTGCTTACTCCTGATCTGATGTCCTGGGTGTTCAAAATTTAAAAAAATATTATTTTTAATAGGGACAAATAAAACTACTTAGCCTATTTGCTTGTGACATTTTCTTCAAATGCTTTTCATATAACCATTTTATTCCCTTAAAAAATTGTGTACACCTGGCACTGGAATTGACTTTCCTGGGGGCTTCTTAATATTAAACAGAAAGGCAGGATTTTATAAGGTTCAGTGCAAGATTGGTTACCTGAAGAACTGCAGAACTTCTCTCCTTAAACATTTTAAACACAAAAACTATTTTTTAGAAAAATGAATCAATTGTAGAGGAGAATAAGATTTGACTGTTATCTATTTCCTCGTGCTTCTTCTTTGGGTAGTTTCATAGAAATTATCCATTATATTGTAGCTGTAATCATATTCACATGTTGTTAGGATAGTAGTTAACATTACCTAGTTAAATGGGTAGAAACATTATCTAGTTAGCTGGGTACAAAATTTTCCATGACAGTTTCTGTTCTGTAAAATTTGTATACTCCAAATGTCTCAAATGTGATTGGCCAGAAGGGCCTGCACGGGATTGGTTCACTAGGAACCAATCCAGGAGAACCACCAAAAGGCGGCAAAATCAAGTAACTTCCATTGGCAACAAGCCGGCAGACAAGCCGTATATAAAGGCTGCCGCGGCTTGAGCCAAACTGTTCTGTTTGTTGTAAATAGCTAAATAAATACATTTACTGTTGGAACCCAGTTTACCTCACGTTTTTCCGGACGGAACACTGGCGACGAGGATGGGATTGTCCTAAATCATGAGACTGTGCACGCGGAGTAAGCATTGCCCCAGTCATTTTTCAAAGTCTCATGGAATGCCTGTTAAATGGAATAAAAGGGGTCTTACCATATTTTGACGACGTCCTAATTTCGGCTAAAGATATGACCCAACCAGAAAAAAGACTAAGAGAAGTGCTAACAATATTTAGAGAATCTGGCCTGAAAGTTAAAAAGGAAAAATGCTGTTTAATGACTGATCGCGTCAAATTTCTGGGCTACTTAATTGACGGAGAGGGTATACACCTTACAGAAAAAAAGGTAAAGGCTATTAGAGACACACCACAACCAAAAAACAAAATGGAATTGCAGGCATTTTTGGGTCTAATAAATTTCTATAACGTATTCCTCCCCCACAAAGCAACGATAGCAGAACCATTACACCGTTTGCTGGATAAGAAAACTAATTGGACTTGGGGTCATAGAGAACAAAAGGCATTCCAGAGAATAAAAAATGTATTAACCTCAGACACCGTTCTTATCCAGTTTAATAACACACTTCCATTGACGGTCACCTGCGATGCCTCACTGTTTGGAGTCGGTGCCATCCTGAGCCACCAATTGCCAGATGGGAGAGAGGCACCTGTCGCCTATTACTCAAAGACTCTTTCTAAAGCAGAACATAACTGTAGTCAACTAGACAGAGAAGCCCTGGCAATTGTCGCTGGAGTGAAACATTTTCACGAGTACCTCTATGGAAGAACATTTTCCATTGTAACTGACCATAAAACGTTACCAGGAATTCTGGCAGGAAACAAACCTACACCAAACATTTTGTTCCCACGGATGACTAGATGGTCAGAATTCCTAGCAGCATACTCTTACACATTGACACACTGACCCAGGAAACAAATCTCCCATGCAGATGCATTAAGTCGAACACCGCTGCCAACGACAGAGGAAGACCCGGTGCCAACAATGACCACACTACAAATTGAAACATGCCCCGAGCTGCCAATATCTGCAAACGATGTCGCCAGAGCCACCGCCCAGGACCCAGTGACTGCCCACATTTTAAACGTGGTAGGTAAAGGCTGGCCGGAAAACCAAAAAACTGAAAACCTTAAACTTTTCCGGACCAGACAGACTGAACTTTCAATTCAAAAAGGCTGTTTATTGTGGGGTGATCGGGTGGTAATTCCTGCTAGACTACAAACTAGAGTGTTGGGCATGCTTCATGAGGGCCACCCTGGTATTTTAAAAATGAAAAGCCTAGCTAGGTGCCATGTCTGGTGGCCTGGTTTAGATAAAGATATTGAATACTGGGTTGCTACTTGCACTAAATGCCAGAAAACCAGACCTTCCCCACCACAAGCACCCATAAGGGACTGGGAGACCCCATGAGGCCCCTGGTCTCGGATCCATATTGACTTCGTGGGTCCTACTAGGGGCATACCTTTTTGATTATCGTAGATGCCTACTCAAATTGGTTGGAAGTTGCAGTAATGTCATCTACAACAACCGATGCGATCATTAAACAACTCAACAAACTATTCGCAACCCATGGATTGCCGGACGTCCTAGTGTCCGACAACGGGCCTCAATTAACCGCCATACAATCTGAGCAGTACCTAGCCTCCCTAGGTATATGCCATACACTAACCGCACCGGCCCACCCGGCAGCAAATGGTAGGGTCAAAAGAATGGTCAGATTTACTAAAGAGGGTTTAGAAAAAATGGACCTCAGGGATGTCCAGGATAAAATTAACCATCTACTCACCCTCCAACATATCACCCCCAGCACTGTAACTAACAAAAGCCCAGTGGAATTATTAATGGGGAGAAAACTTAGGTCACATTTAGATAGGTTACATCCAAATTACACTTTGGAAAGACCCCCCGATTCCTCCAGCCATTTCTGCACGTTTGAAATCGGTGACCTAGTCTACGTAAAAAATTTCATCAGAGACCCTCTATGGATTCCAGCCACAATCACACAAATAAGAGGTCCCCAGTCCTACCGTCTAACTGTAGACGATGGCAGGGAATGGAAGAGGCACATAGACCAGCTTTGTTCCTGAAATATTGAACGAAACACAAATATACAACCCCAAATAATAAAAATCGGTGAAAACAAAACTAAAGAGGGGGGGGGAAATACAAGAAAATAAAAATAAAGAACTTTTTAAATACATCCAGAACATCTAACCAATCAAAAAGAGCAAAAAGAAAACTTACGGTTAGATGAGACTTGCGGGAAAAATCCAGATGAAGAGAAACCCATCCTGGAAGGGGCCAGCCAAGCCTGCGCGACCTGCCCGGGAAAGCCAGGAGGGAGCAGCAAAATTACCGGCCTGAGCAACTCAAGTGGTAGTAAAATGGCTGACTCACCCTTCCAGGCGGTTCCATGGAGAAGAGCTGGAGAGACAGCAACCCCATCTGAACCGGTTGAAATCTCCAGCGAAAATGAACCATGCAAGTCCAGAAGTCAGAAGAAGCCCCACCTACCTGCGCGACTACATCACCCACGTAGGACTAAACTAAGGGGGGAGGGGTGTTCTGTATAAAATGGTATACTCCAAATGTCTCAAATGTGATTGGCCAGAAGGGCCTGCATGGGATTGGTTCACTAGGAACCAATCCAGGAGAACCGCTGAAAGGCGGCAAAATCAAGTAACTGCCATTGGCTACAAGCCGGCAGGCAAGCCGTATATAAAGGCTGCCGCGGCTTGAGCCAAACTGTTCTGTTTGTTGTAAATAGCTAAATAAATACATTTACTGTTGGAACCCAGTCTACCTCGTGTTTTTCCAGATGGAATAGTTTCCTTTTTCTTATTGCCTGTTTTATCTAATCATAGGTGATTAAATAACAAAAGGGGGAGGTTTTAGGCAAGAGATGGTATTTACTTACTTTGGGCTAGCAAAAGCCAATTAATGAAGTTCTAATGATAAATGACTCAATGGCTAAAATAAGGATTTCTTTGAAAAGTAGGAGGGGAAGCAAGGCATTCCACATTTGAGAGGGGACATAACTGTCATTGTAGGTAACTATAATTACGCTGCACAGAAAGCTAATTATCTGTTTTTCATCTTTATCCCATTAAATTGGCTGAACCTAATCACTGAAATCTGCAGATCAGATTTCCTCAAGCACTATCTAGCCTTTACACATATTCTTTCCCCATGATACGTGGAATTGGGAAGAGGGATGCCTTGATTCTGAATGCTGTTTCTATAGAAATTTGGGAAATTTGGGATATCTTCAAATATCCATCTATTTACTTTTTGAATTTCAGAATAATAAACTGCTGAGATTAAAATAATTTCTGCTTCCGTAAAGAATTATGCATTTTGAAAAACACACTTAGCAATGCTTCCAAAACCAAATAAAAAGCCCACTACTGCTGATCAATTAGCAGTATACCACCTATTAGCAGATGTAGTCAACATCTGCTTTATAATAAAAGAAGAAAAATCTAAAGTGAAAAAAAGTGGATCAGAAAATGTGTTGGCAAGATAGATGAGGAATGATATGTCACACTTAGCAAGAGAATCTTCCTCAAGATAATTTCACACATGAAAACTTTTTTCCAAGTAAAACTGGTATGAAATAAAGTCTTTGCTACGTACGTAGCATTGATTCTTTTGCTTGCACACTTGCATTAAATGCACACTTGCATTAAAAATAATTCTTTTCTTCCGCTTCCTTTTTTACCTTAAGGAAAAAACATGTAGATAGCTTTAAATTTGAACAAATATAGATTATATTCTGGTACTATTTGCACAGGTATAAATTCTACTGAAAATTATGTGAACAATGCACTCATTTCTTTGTAACAAAATTGTACTTTATGAATATATCCCTGTTCCTCTAGAAGTCCAACTCTATTGCATCTGGTAGAAGTCATGTTTGCAATGAGTATCATGATGCAAATAATGCAAATGAAAATTAAAATACCTACAGTTTACATTATGATACACAGAATTTCTATTATTCATTTCCAGACACTCATGTTTTACACTGCACAGAGTTTACCATTTTAGTGAATGGGAACTTTTTTTTTTTAATTGGTCCTTCTACTGTGCTAACATTAATGATTCCTATGTTCTTGGCCTTTAAACTTCAAATGCCTGGCAGACAAGACACACATAAAGACTGAACTATGCACCCTGACTAAAGTACTGACAGCTAATGACTTCCACAAAAGCAAAATCACTAGCTTGATCCACAAAAACACACCAAGACATAACAGAGACCTAGAAGATCAACAGACTGATGGAACAGCTGTCCTGCCCGACATAAGAGGTACTACAGACAAAATCAGTAAGATACTACAAAAGCATCACATTAAGACTGCCTTCAAAACAGACAGAAAAATAGCAGCCATCCTAAGAAACCCCAAACATAAAATTGACCTGGAAAACCAAGGCATATATGAAGTTCCCTGTGCATCATGCCAGGCCATATACATTGGACAGACCAATAGAAGAATAAGTACCCATCTGGATGAACACAAAAATTCAGTAAAAAAGCTGGAACACACTTCCTCAATAGTCCAACTAATGAAAGCCACAGGTCATAGCACCGACTTCAATGGCACCACTACAGAAAGCCCCAGCCACAGAATTATCAGAGAAGCCATAGAGATTGAAAAAAGACCTGAAAGCATGAATAGAAGAGATTATTCCACCAGACTGTCAATTATTTGTAAGCCTGCACTCACAAACAAAAAAAATCTCCACACCACAAGCCAGGCAAACACCTGGGCACAAACAGATCTCCCCTGATACCTCCAGCTCAAACACACCCCAACCAGGCACCAAGATGAAACCTAGTTTCCGAACAAATGATAGCTATCCTTTACTCGGAGCCAAGCTGCACTAAAAGCCTCCAATACAGGAACACAATGTTGCCAGCCAATCAAGACAAAAAGAGCCACAAAACAGATGATATTAGAAACACCAATCAAGGAGAATACAGCAAACTCCAAGACAATAAAAACAGACCAAGATTCCCAACCAATCAGGATGAAGAAAAAACTATTCTGGCAAAACAATAAGCTAGCCCCAAATTTAAAACTGCTGTGAAAGTCTGACTCACAGATGAACACAATACAGAAGCCTGATGATGACAGATGAGATTCTGCTGAAATGTTGCTACAACTTTAAAAGCAGAACTACAGTGACGTGGGATAATACCTGAAGGAAGCTGAACAGCATATACATACATACAT
>BLBF01000004.1:73385868-73403266 GCA_015471245.1 Laticauda colubrina | reverse complement strand
CTTCTTCTTCTTCTTCTTCTTCTTCTTCTTCTTCTTCTTCTTCTTCTCCTTCTCCTTCTCCTTCTCCTTCTCCTTCTTCTCCTTCTTCTTCTTAAAGAGAAATACAAGTACCAGAAAATGGCAAGTATAAAAAAGCCAACAAACCACATTTTTAAAATGAAAAGTCCATTGTGCAGAATGGGCAGGAGAAACATACTGTTATACAGGGCGTTTGTTTTGCTTCTTTTGACAAATATGCAGACCTCCAACAGGTTTACTTTTTCACAACATACCTATTTTTCTACCATTATTTATATATCTAAACATTTGTCTATCCATTTCCCATCTTTCATAAACTTTCTGTCAAGGTACATTAATTCATCAATTTATTCTTTTTGTCATTTATTTGTGAACATTCATTCTATTTTTTCATGCCAAACAATTACCTTGGTCTTTGATACATTAATTTTCATTTTCATATTCCTTGTGGCATCTATCTAACACTTGCTGCAAATCATTTGAGTTCTCAGCCAACAACAAAATATCACTTGCATACAAAGTATTCTTATACCCACATCCATATTCAGGATATATCTAACGTGATCACAATATTCTATGTATCATACTGAACAGGACAGGACAGACAAAGGTAAATATAGACATTAAATAATGTTAAGCCCCTGTCACACTGCACCAACAGATGCAAAGAGGATGTAAAACGGACAAAAAAGCTTGCCATCCGTTGGTTAACGCGATGTACTCACTGCCTCCATTTTGCTTCCTCTCTATCCGTCCAGCATCCATTTATTGACGTTTCATCCGCTTAGAAAGTTTTGAGCTGTTCAAAACTTTTGCGCCAAAAATGTATCCAATTCATCCATTCTGCATCCGCTACGCACCCGCTATATCCACTAGGCATCCGTTCCGCATCCGCGCAACTCGCATCTGCCCGGACGCAGGGAGGAAGTGGAACGGATGCAGAATGGATGCAGAATGGTTGCAGAATGGATGCAGCACGGAAACAAAGCGTTTCAAACGAAAAAAACGTTTGCAGAGGGGACCTATCTCGGATATTAAGGATGTCTAGAGGATGCCTAGAGGATGCAAAGGGACACCTATACTGCCTATAAAAAGGGGGAGCAACTCACCTGCATCTCACTTTCAGACCAGCAGCCTAGCTGTGCAGACCTCTGAAGCCTTCATCTGACTCTTCCTCTTCCACAGCATCCAGTCATATCCACCGTGGATCGTAACACAGTCCTTTTGGCAGCCACCATCATTCTGCAACAGTGCGAAGCCATCTACAGGCTCTGTGAACTCTACTACGGAAAGAAAAAGAGGCGGCCAAGAAGCGTCTGGGTACGAAGATGGATCACCAGAAGAGCAGAATATGGACTGTACAACAAGCTGATGGTGGAGCTCAGGAACGAAGAACTTCATGAGGATGCCTCCAGCCATGTTTGACGGAGTTGTGCAGCGGCTGACACCCAGGTTGACCAAGGCAAACACCAACTTCCAGCCCAGCCTGGACCCTGGGATCAAGGTGGCACTCACTCTGCGCCACCTGGCCTCAGGGACCACCTACAGGAGCATGAAGTATGGCTGGAGGGTGCCACACAACACCATCAACATTGTGGTCAGAGAAGTGGTGCAGGCCATCATCGAAGAATACCTGCAGGAGCTCCTCCAGTGCCCCTCCACTGATGAAGGATGGAAGAAAGTTGCAGAGCAGTGATATCAGAGATGGAACTTCCCACACACCATTGGAGCCATAGATGGCAAGCACGTGGCCTGCAAAGCACCAGCCAAGTCGGGCTCCATTTATTTCAACTACAAGGGCTTCTTCAGCATCGTCCACTTTGCCATGGTCAATGCTGACTACAAGTTCATGTACTTCAGGCAGCGGCTCATGTTCAGATGCCCAGGTATACAACGCCAGTGACCTCAAGGAGAGGCTGGAAGGCAACCTCAACATGGGCTTTCCAGATCCAGAACCTCTGCCCAACGACATGCAAGATGTGCCCTACTTCATCGTGGGGGATGATGCCTTCTCCCTCAGAACCTACCTCATGAAGCCCTACACTTCCAGATGCCTCACCCATGAAGAGAGGATCTTCAACTACAGGCTGTCCAGGGCAAGGCAGGTGGTGGAGACTGCCTTTGGTATCCTGGCCAACAGGTTCCAGGTACTTCTCACCACCATGCAGCATCGCCCACAGACCGTGAGGAGGATCGTGGAAGCTTGCTGCATCCTGCACAATCTCATGCGCACCTGCTACCCAGTCTTGCAGAACAGGCTCATGGACCTCCAGCAAGGCAATGGGGACATGGAGCCTGGGGAATGGAGGCAAGGGTGAAACCTGATAGACACTGAGGATGTGCAAGGCCCCAACAGAGCCTCACATGAAGGGAAGAAGCAGCGCAACCTCCTGAGACACTGGTGCAACTCCCCAGCTGGAGCGGTGGAGTAGCAAGACAGGATGATAGATGATTAATGGGTGCTTCCTTCAGCCTGTCTCATCACACGGATGAGATTGGGCCATGTATGTTGGGTGGGCCTACAATGAACAGGGCATTTAATAAAGAGTTGTGTTTGTGTTGACATGTGTGGATGATTATTATTGATAATAAAGGGCCATAGGTGTGGCACCCAGGAGGGTTGACCATACAGTCCCACTATGCTTGCACTGGAGGTTTATCTATCCCACTGCTATCCTTACCCATCCCACAGCTATTACCCATTCCACAGGTATCCCTGCCCATCCCACTGCTATCTTATCCCATCCCACAAGCATGCAAAGGCTTAAACCAATTCTAAAAGTTTCCACCAAGACTTTATTAAAAAAAAGAAATGAAGCAAGTGTGTGAATCAAAGATAAACTTTATTGAACAACAAGCTGTAAAAGAAAAATGACCCAAGTCAAGTGTGCAAATAAAGTCCACAGGTAGCCAGCTGCCCAGTCTCTGGCACACTTATTGGTCACTCGGAGGTGTGCCCAGTCTCAGGGGTGAAGGGTCCAGGTGCTGTGGAGGTGGGTGGTGCTGGAGTGCTGGTCTGTATCATCATTGGGGGGCCTGGCCCCGAGAGGACAACAGGGGATGGTATGTTGAGGAAGCTCTCAGACAGCTGGCTCAGACCCGTGATGCTGAGAGGTCCTTTCTCTATGCCATGGGGTGTCAGCCCCAGTACTGATGAGAGATGTACTGAGGCCGGGCTTGGCTGTGGGGTGGAGGAAGGAGTAGTGTAGTGGGGCTGTCTTTTCTGCAGCTGGGTGAGGACTGGCGTGGGTGGCATTGCTGTCGTCGGTGGCATCGCTGTCGTCGGTGGAACCGGTGGCAACGGTGTCACCCGATGACTCTGTGCCTGGACTGGGAAGGGCTGATGCCTGTGCTGCTGGACCTCCTGGTAGCCATAGCCCTGGTAGCTGAGGGGCTGTGCGAAGCCTTGGAATGGGAGGGACATCACCTGGACTGGAGGTGGAGGAGCAGACCTGGACTGGGTGGGAGCAGGTTCCTCTGGATCTGGAGGGTTGTAAAGCAGCTCGGTGATCCGGTCCTTCACCACCTGGTACTGGGGTTCCTCCATGTTCCTGAGGGTCTGGTTGACAGAGGTGAGGAAGGGCTTGCGGTTGGAGGATGAGGAGTCGATGCTGACCAGCTGAGAGAGGAGATCTATACTGGTGCGGATGGTGTCCCTGATCTCCAGCAGGACAGTGTGGCTCTGCCCCTCCTGCTCAATGGCTCTCTGCCTTTCTGTGGAGGTGGAGCTGGGGGAGGTGGATGCGACTATGACTGTGGTGGACTCGATTTGTTCTTTCTCCCACCCCACCAGGGAGTCCTCCACGTGCTCCTCCACGGTTACAACAGCTGTCCGTGGGTTCTCCGCCGTGGCATGCTCCACAGAAACCTGCCTGGAGACAGGGACTGACTCTCAGCCGGAAGAGGACTGGCTCTCAGCAGGCTGCTGGAGAGATAGGGTAGTGAGAGGGGCTCCTGGTGCCCCTCGCTGGTGGATCTCACCCTCCAGGAAGCTGCACCTGGCCATGACGTAGGTCTCTCTGTCCGTCAGCTTAACCGTGGCCTGGCCAGATTTCTTCAGGTCCCTTCCGCCACAGATAGTCATTCTCTCTCAGCCACTCCAGCACCTCATCCTCATGTTCCTCCTCAATGAAGTATTGCCTCCTCTCCCGTCCCCGCATACACCTCTTCCTCCCTTTGGCAGGACCAGATGGGCCCTCATCAGAGGGGCTCCCAGGTGGTAGGGGCTGCTCCTCCACACCACCAGCAGCAGCAGCACCAGCAGGATCATCATCATCATCATCATCATCATCATCATCATCATCATCACCAGCAGGATCATAATCATCATCATCATCATCAGCAGCAGCAGCAGCAGCAGCAGCAGGACCAGGATCAGCACCAGCAGAGTAAGCACCAGGAGCCCCAACAGCACCAGCAGCAGTAGCACCAGCAGCACGAGCAGGACCAGGAGCATGAGCAGGACCAGGAGCATGAGCAGGACCAGGAGCATGAGCAGGACCAGCAGGACCAGCAGGACCAGCAGGACCAGCAGGACCAGCAGGACCAGGAGCAGCTTCAGCAGAGTACACAGCAGCAGAAGCACCACCGCCAGGAGCAGCTTCAGCAGAAGCTCCAGCACCAGAAGAGCGAGCCTGAGCAGCAGAAGCCCCAGCAGAAGCAGAGTCAGGGACAGGGGGCGGGAGGGTGGCCCTGTCCCTCTTGCCAAGGATGGCGGCAGGTTGCTGAGACTTTCACTTCTTCCCCATGGTTGTGGGGTTGCTGGCTGGCAGGGAGGCTGGCAGGCACCAAGGCTGGCAGGAAGGCTGGCACCAAGGCTGGCAGGAAGCCTGGCAGGAAGCCTGGCAGGAAGCCTGGCAGGAAGGCTGGCAGGCAGGCAGGCAGCAAGGCTGGCAGGCAGACAGAGAGCAATGCTGGCAGGGAGTCTGGCCAGGAGGCTTGGAGGCAGGCTGGCAGGAATGCTGGCAGCAAGGCTTGCAGGCAGGCATGCAGGCAGGGCAGGAAAGGACTCGATGTATCCAGCAGCAGGTCTTTCCTCCAAATGCTGGCCACGTGCAAGCTGCTTCCCTTTATATCCGCGTGGCTTACGCAATGCATCCCCCCCGCATGTGCAATTAACGCAAGGCATCCATTAAGCTTCCGCTGTGCATCCGCTTCATTCGCTGTGCAATCCGCTGTGCATCCGCTTCATCCGTTCCGCGTCCGCTTTGCTGAGGCCCCCCGGAAGTCCAGCGGATGTGCCATCCGCTCTCATCCGCTTCCATCCTCTGGGCTTCTGTTCCGCATCCACTTTCCATCCGCCCTGCGTCTTCCCCCCGTCCATGTTATCCGCTCCGGTTATGCAAATTTTTGCCCCTTTTGAGAGCAGATAACAATGGATGGAACATTTTTTTCGTCTGTTGTGTCTGTTTTGCATCCGTTGGGCAGTGTGACAGGGCCTTTAAGTCATAAATTTTTTTTACTCTCAAAATGTCTACATTTTAGGATAATAATATAAAAGTAATATAGATAAAATAATATTTTTTCTGGGAACTTGGCTTCTTGAAATATTATTACTTTTAGTTGATTCCATTTTGATGAATACTTTCTCTAAGACTTTGGTTAAATTAAAAAGCTATTTGATTTATCTCTGAATGATCTTTTTGACAATTTATTCACACATTTGTTTCTAAGTTTATTTAGTTCAGATTCAGAATCTAAGGGTGTTTCTGAAGGTCTATAGTAATTGAAGGTTGTGGGAGATTTAATTGTGGCTTCCAGGCCAATAGCCATTATTTACAAAAAATTAAACAAATCTGACGAAGATTTTATTAGTTATTTATATAATGTTAATAAGAATGGACTTGAATATCTTGTCTTTTTAGACCAGCACAAGGTTGTTGATGAAATAATTTTCTTGTGTTCTTAAAATGGCATAAATATAGCAACTCTTTTTGCTTTGTGTTTGAAGGAGAAAATAGTTAATATTTATGATGGGCTCATCTCCTTGCTATTGGAAATACAATTTATTAGTTGTAAATCCATATTTCTGTTTTAAAATGGAAAAATAGCTTAATATCCTTGTTTATTACTGTATTAGAAAAGAGGAATGCAAGTACAGACAATGGCAGATATTTAAAAAGCCAACAAACCACAATTTAAAAATTAAAAGTCCATTTAAGATCACCACAATCTCCTCTTTGGAATCCTTTTTTCCAGCTATCAAACTATTTGTAACAACAAGAAATATTATGAACTTTTCAAGCAATAGTTCCACTTCTAAAAGAATTTCATGAAAATAAGCTCAGAAAAATACATCTGTTTTGTAATTTTAATTACCTGTATAGGTACTGACATAATAGCCCATTAAACTCAATGGCAGTTATGGGATTCCCTATGTTTAAGTTTGCAGTTTGAACATTGCATGCTGTGTGCTTGAGATATTTGCTTGTGCATCTCATGATGAGGATTCGATAATCAATGCCACACTAAATGAGTTACTTGCCACAGGAGTTTTGTTCTTCTTCTGATTTCTATTATTTAAGGAAAAACAAATGTTTGTTTATCTTTGTATATTCGGCACTTTCTTCTAGTCTTTTGACAAAGTCCAAAAGTAAAATCAACAAACCCTTAAACATCTGTGTGACAAGATTACAAGCACTGCTAATTTGTTCAATTTATTATTTAATGTATTCCTTAGCACCTAAAACCGGAAGAGGACAGAGTTTGTGGAAGTAAACCAGAAAGGCCATCCTTTAGAAATCAATGTTTTATATATCAAGCTTTTGGTTAATCCTGCTGGTTTTTCAGGGAAATAGATTAACGCCTTTCAGTCTTGGCTACTTCAGTCCAAATCCTGATCAACAATTATTAAAAGTAAAACATCAGAAACAAAAGAGGAATATGCATTTTCTAGAGATGCATTTAATATTATATATAATTGTGGTTATATTATGTATAACAGTGGCTCAGTGGCTAAGAAACTGAACTTGTCAATCAGAAAGGTTAGCAGTTCAGTGGTTTGAATCTCTTGCATGGCGTAACACAGTGAGCTCCTATTACTTGTCCCAGCTTCTGCCAACCTAGCAATTCAAAAGCATGTAAAAATGCAAGTCGAAAAATAGGGACCACTTTGGTGGGAAGGTAACAGTGTTCCATGCACCTTCGGCGTTTAGTCATGCCAGCCATATGACCACGGAGCTGTCTTCAGACAGTGCTGGCCCTTCGGCTTTGTAACAGAGATGAGCATTGTCCCCTAGAGCCAGAAACAACTAGCAGGTATGTGTGAGGGGAACCTTTATCTTATAATTGTGTCTAATTCTTATCGTTTGTTTTAATTGTTCCTATTCCTAAATCTAAAACTAATTTACTCTATTTTACTGTTCTAGTAATGAAAAATAAAAAATTAACTGCTATTGTTTGCTTTTGTCTATTGACTTCTAATTTTGAGTTTAGGAACTTTATTTTGATTCTTCTCTTACATGCATTTAAAGTTTGCTGAGTTACTGAATTTTTACTGCTTAAAAAATGACTTGTACACCAACAAGCTGTGGTGGCACAGTGATTAGAATGCAGTACTGCAGGCAACTTTTGCTGCATGCCAGCTGCCTGCAATTTGGCAGTTCAAATCTCACCAGGCTCAAAGTTCAGCCTTCCATCCTTCCGAGGTTGGTAAAATGAAGATCCAGATTGTTGGGGCAATATGCTGACTTTGTAAACTGCTTAGAGAGGACTGTAAAAGCACTGTGATGTGGTATATGTGCTATTGCTATTGCTATTACTATTCCTTCCTTCCTTCCGCCTATCTACCACCCTGCCTCCCTATTTTATAGTTTTTTCCAATAGGTACATGATTTACAATATCAAAAAAGATATAACATGTAAGCTCTGTTTCAAAGGTTAAGGGAAATTCCAATTTAGAGAATCCCAAACTTAGAATATCTTTCCATCCAAAACAACAAAAAGATCTTCAGCTTCATCTGATTAAGGAAATATTTTAAATTGCTACTGTAAAAATCAAACATCTCCTTGTGATCTTCTACACTGGCCTCTGGGCAATGCTTCATTTTGTACCTGGTATTTTGAATTTGGAAGAAGAGTAAGAATAAACACTCTCCATAGGATCTACCTTACTATATAGAAAAAACCCTTCAATCTGAAAAAGCCATTGTAAAATAATTAGAAAACTCTATTCTCCAATTAAAATGGATCCATTTGAGTAGGATAGAAAGTCACATAATGATGGTTTTTAGTGATCCAAGAAAAAAAATTTATGCACAGGTCAGCTTGCTTACCAGATAGGAGTCATTAGTTTGCTCCTCAAATTTTTGTAGTAATGCCAAAGGGTAAAACAAAGCAGACACAACTAGCAAAGCAAAATAGAATTCTGTTGAAACCTGGTCAGTATTTTTTAGGTATAGCTTTTTTCTAAGGTGGACAAAGCACAATTTTTTAAAATTATGTATTCATGTGAGCCAATATAATTTTGAAAAGTACAAAATTATTAGCTAACTAACCAGGACAAATATTAATACTAATATTAGGATGTTTTTCTGCAGAAAGAATATTCAGGTTTATTTTTGCGTAGCTGGAGGTCTCAACAGGTCACAGCTAAGTCTGATGCCTGTAAAAACTTTGAGGTTGGACTTAATATGATAGGTCAAATCATAATAGATTTGCTTACAGTTATATTATGTACACCCACACAGTGAAGGGAAAAATTATTCAAGTAGGGATTTCTTTTCTGCTTGAGTTTCTTCACTATAAATTTATGAAGATATTCATCAGTTTTCTTTCACTTACACTAAACAACCAATTGTGTGTTCTAATTTTCCCAGTTAGAGAAATCTTTGCAATGTCCAAGAAAACCATGTTAGATTCACATTCTGAAGTTAGTTACATTTTTTCTGTAACTAATGTAAATTAGTTACATTTTTTCTTCCTCTTCCTTAGACTTTCCAAGAAAAAAGAAATTTATCACCAGAGAGTACCAATTTGCATAAACACTGCAAGAGCTAATTTGTAGATGCAAATTTAGAGATAATCAAAAGAGAGATTCAATATAACATTACACTATAGGAGACAACTAGGGATAGGGAACACTAGGATCCTTGCAGCTCCTGATTTTGGTGGTTATTAAATCAGATGTGTAATGAAAAGTTCTCAAGATAGGGAGGAAAAAAGAAACCACAGAGAGCATTCCTCTGCAATGCAGAGACCAACACAACCATAACTGCAGTTACTTTGAATGGTACCAAGGAATAATTTCATCCCATCATTAATAAAAGAATTTAGCTTAATCCAGGGCTGGGGTTAAGTTTTTTTAACAACCGGTTCTGTGAGCATGGCTTAGTTGGTGGGTGTGGCTTGATGGTCGTGTGACTGGGTGGGCATGGCCAACCTGACATCACTCATGTCAAGGGGTGCTTCTCCTCACCTGGCCTCTCATGACAGTGGGGAAGATGCAATGGTCTTAAGTGTGAAAAATGGTCATACATCACATTTTTCAGTGCCATTGTAATTATGAATGGTCACTAAATGAACTGTTGTAAATTAAGGATTACCTGTACAAAAATACAAAAAGCTTCTTTGCTTGCAAAAAGCTACCCTAAATACCAATCATTAGATTAAAAATACCTGCAAGCCAGAGTTACAAATCAGGCAGGATGCCAGAGCACCTTGAGGAATGAAAATAGTTAAAATACAGTGATAACTATCAAGAAGTCAACTCATGCTCATAAAGTGAAACTCTTTATCAGAGAGGTCATTTAAGCTCTCCTGAAAAAGCACATCCAGGAAAAGTAATCCTTAGATCCATTTGCACCACTTAAACCTGGTCTCACTCACCCAAAAGATATCCTAAGAAAATCATCCAGATTTAAGGAAAGATCACATGCCCCCCAGAAAGGCAATAAAAAAAATCAGTGCCAAGCTTGCATCCTGCCTTTTGGAAGTATACCCCAAAAGGACAGTGCCAAATAGTACTACAGCAGTGAGGAAGGCCCCATCCCCAGACAGAAAAAGAAACCATGAGGCAGGAAAAAATTTAAACACAATATAAATAATTAAATCACAACAGTAGCTCTTGCTTGTTGAAGCTGAATAGGGAAAATTATCCTATCAAAAACACAGGATTAAATTTCACCAAGCACAGAATTAACCTTCACCAAAAACCAGTTTTAGACTTAAAACTCAGAAAGAGTATGTAAACTCACATTTTAATGTCAATTTTTCTAGCTAGCCAAGAAGCCTTGCTGAATGTCACTCATCTTGGTTCCCTGTCACTAAAAGCTTTGCTTCATTATTGAATTATTTCTTCAAAGTGCTGATTGTCCAGGGAAATATTTCCTCCCAACAGCAGTGTAAAAATCTTAAAACAACCTTCCCTTTTAAGAGCTCCAAAAGCTCCCGAGACAGGAAGCCTCGGCGTTACTGGCAAGAATGTCATCAGGGTGGAAAAAAACAAAAGGAGATTGCTTCTAACTACTGGTTCTCTGAACTGCTTAGAAAGTTAACAAGGGTTTCTATAGAACCAGACAGAACCAGTATAATCCCACCCCTGGCTTAATTCATCTCCCTTATGGTTTCTTTTGGAAAAAACTGAGATTCAGATTGATGCTACTTAATCCACTGATTCACAGATAGGACACCAGTAGAGTCTGTTTCATCACATACTGTAACAATATAGAGTGTAACATCATGTAGTTTTTAGAAATACGAAAGGAGTCAACAATGTGCTCACATACCTACTCTTTCTCCAGGTTAGACAAACTGCTGAAGAAAAACTTCTTCTCTACTGAGTTTATTCTCAATGATTTACAGCAAATTCTCTTTCCCACTTGATTTCTTCTGTCCTCTTTCAGAGTTGTATGCTTAACATATCTGTTATTATCTATTTTTAGTGTTTGTTTTTCATTTGTTTTTCAAAAGCACAACCAATTTCTGAGTGTTTTACTCTAGTGTTTTTCTCTGACGTCAAAAGAGATATGATTTGCAGGCAAGGAACTTGACTAATATTATTTATAAGCAAAGAATCATTTATTTTTCTTTTGACTGCAAGCAGTTGTTTAGATAACTGATGGGAAAAGCAAGTATATTTCACCCCAACTGTTTAGATTTCTACCTGAGCTGAAATCACCAGCAATTTTTATAATGCATTATAAAAGTGTAATGTTTTTATATTCCAATGTAATCTCCCAGCTTCTGGCTTTCACTGAGGATTTGGAATCAAATCACTTTAAAGGATGGGAAAGAGAAAAATGCATTTAACTGTGCATGCCATTCTGACAATATGAGAGCTAAAAGAAAACCACATTAAGAAGAATGGAAATAAGCATTCCTCAATATATTTTCATATTCATTGGGGTGATCAATACATTATATCTCCTTAAAGTTCTGTGTAACTGAAGAACAACATAAGTAAAAAATAATTGAGAAGACTCTAGGAATTGTAGGCAAAACAGCTGCCATGCTGTCTGCTATTCTTGAAAACATCACACATGACCACTGCTTATAAATTTTTAGTAAGGCAGGGATATAAAATCTGATGTAACCTGCATCTTCCATTGTGGAGAAACATTACTGCAATGATCAGGTAGTTTTGCCTTGCATTAGCCATATAATCTTTTGAATAAGCTATAGCTATATTGTTTGTCCATATCCTGTTCCAACCACGAACTACCCTGCTGCATATGACATTCTGCAACAGAAAAGCTCTGTAGAAATATGACCACACCTGCTGTTGCAAACTGCTCAGAAACGCGAACCACAGGGCCTGTCCGAAAAATACTGGACATGATGTAGAAGCTGCTTTGTACACATAGAAAACATCTACTGACACCCAAATATGGATATCCATCCCACTCAACTGTGTTTGCAAAACATAGTTGCCATATATGTGTATTCAACCCAATGTGTCAGTTTGAGTATGGTTAATCAGGATCACATGCTTGCCTTCTGACACTTTGTAACCCACCCAAACCTCAATAAAAGAGCTTGTCTTGAGCTAGCTCGGGGCTCGCTCACCCTGAGGAGAAAATGCGTGTCGTGTCTTTCCTCAAACCCATTTGGCAGTTCGTGGGGAGCCCTCCGGGAGAGCAACACCTCAACTGGTGACCCCGACGTGATTCACAGACCCGGGCTCCACTCCGTGATTCGTTGAACCCACGGACGAAGTTCGGGTGCCGTGTTACGCCACCTGACACCCCATCTACTTACTGTCTGGAACAGACATCGCACAACTTCACATGAGTTATGGGGCAGGACCTATCCAAAAAGCAGACTGTGCATTTGCAAGAATTGGAGAAGTTAGTCAGGAAAGCTAATAAAATTCAAAAATCAAACAGTAGTACCATTTACCCCGTCTCCCAATCAAACTTTAAAATCCTTCTGAAGTATCTGGGAGACCATTGCCCTGCCTATCAGGAGGAAGGGTCGCTGAAAAAATCAACATGGGTGCGCGTGGGGAAATGGCTCCGTGAGCCCCCACGAGCCTCTCCACCATTATTAACAACATGGCAGGCCCTTATGGCCATGATTGATTTGCTGTATCCGAAAAAAGGAGAACAACAGACCTTTGACTCAAAGCCTCCTGCTTACGACACAGTGGCGGTTGCTACTGCCTGTCAGTCCCCTGTCACTCCCCCGTATCCCCCTTCCTCTGTCCCTGTCCCTAATCCTTCTGTTGCCAATCTTAATCACCCCCCCTCTGCCTCTTCCTCTTCCTCTTAGAACAGATATCCCTGTGTGGGTGGATCAATGGCCTCTCACACAGGAAAAGCTAACTGCTTTGCACTCCTTGGTGCAAGAACAGCTTGCCAAAGAGCACATTTAACCTTCTTTTAGTCCCTATAATACCCCAGTTTTTGTTATAAAAAAGAAATCAGGAAAATGGAGATTTTTGTCTGATCTCAGGCAAATTAATGCCATTATTCAACCTATGGGCCCTTTACAGCGTGGTCTTCCAAACCCAAACATCATCCCCAGGGACTATGATCTAGCTGTCATAGATCTAAAAGATTGTTTCTTCTCTATCTTTTTGCATCCAAAAGATAGGCAGTTATTTGCCCTCACTGTCCCTGAATTCAACAATGCAAAGCCTACTTCTCGCTATCAGTGGAAAGTTTTACCCCAGGGAATGCTCAATAGTCCTACTATGTGTCAATATTATGTGGATAAAATCCTTCAACCTTTCCGTACTCTTTTTCCTTCCTTTCTGGTCTATCATTACATGGATGATATCTTAATTGCTGCCCCAGGACCTCCTGGGACAGTCAAACCTCATTTACCTACTCTTCTAACAATCTTACAGAAGGGGGGCCTCACTGTAGCCCCTGAAAAAATTCAGTTTACACCTCCCTTTTCTTATCTGGGTCATGTTGTCCTTCTCTCAGCTGCAGCTCCAAGCATGCCTCTCTTACATCTCTCGACATATCCTACCCTTGTTCAATTACAACAGTATTTAGGGTCCATTAATTGGGCTCGCCCCTATATGGCCCTGACTACTGCACAACTTTCTCCCCTTTTCTCTGCCCTTACACAAGGTTCTCATCCTGCAGACCGAATCACCTTTAACACTCAACAACTTCATGCATTGGAACAAGTCAATACAGCCCTAAGTTCAGTGTGGGTGGATAGATTTGCTTCTAATCTCCCTGTATCCGTTCTAGTTTTAAATACAGTCATGTTGCCTATGGCTGCCCTGGTCCAGAGGGAAGGGCTGCCATGGCTTCTCATACCTTCCTCATACTTCCCGAACATCTGTCACTCCCAAACCCACACAACTTTCTTTACTTATCTCAAAGGCTCGCTATCGTTGTAGACTTCTTATAGGTTTAGAACCTTCTGTGCTGTATGTTCCTTTTTCTCTTTCTATCTGGGAATCGTTATTGTCTATGTCTGATGAATTGCAGTTTGCACTTGCTGATTGGCCAGGAGAAGTCTCCTGCCATCCGCCTCCAGACCCAAGACTACTATTACTAAAAACTGTACCTTTTTCTCAAGAATTGTTTAAGCTTAGGAGAGTAGCTAAAAGCAAATTCCAGTAACACTACTTTAGATGCTGTCTAATCTAATAAATAGGGCAGAACACAATAATTTCCATATTGAAATAAGGCAGGTTTGCTCATTTCCAGCTTAATTATTCCTTGAGAAAAATATTTTAGAGTAAAGATAGCAATTGACTCCTAGTTCATATATCTGAAGCACGTAAATAGGAAGCATAAATCACCAGCAAACCCATGTATCATTTTTCCCCCTGAAATATTCCTAAATTTCCTTCTGGCATTCCTCCCCTCATATAATGAAAACTGAAATGAAGAATAAGGACTTTCGCACACAAAACTCCTCCTCTTCTTCATTTCTGTTCAGCAGTATTATTTATTATTATTATTAATTTGTTAGATTATTTTTCATACAATATCATTTTGTTAGCATCACCAGCCTTTCCACCAGAATTTCAAGGCACCATACAAGTTTCTCTCTCCTGTGATTGTGATCCATCACTACATTTGAAAGCAGATGAAGTGCTGAAGGAAATTAAACTGAAAGTTATATGAGCCCTCAATCACAGGGTGACACATGTGCTGCATAATCTGGAGATTAAATTAATGAGTTAGACAGTTGATTCTTGTGAGAATTAATACTTTGAAAAGAAAAGAAAACAATGAAATGAACAGAACATTCCAACCCAGTCCAGTTTTCTTCACATGGTAAAGAGAATATATCCAAATTTGGTAATTCTGGAATTAATAACAATCATCATATGAGCAAGATACACAAGAAGGCATTATTTTTACCAATTTATTCAATAAAAATATTAATCTGGTGTTTTCTATTACAAGTTTAGTGTCATAAAGCCTTGAAATTCAGTTTACTTAAACTATGACAGTCATATAAAATGAGGGTTTGTCTAATAAAAGACCTTTAATAAACCATACATGTAGCTCTTAAAGTTCAACATAACCACCCTTAAAAATTCCTTTATTTATAAAAGGCTGAACTGTAAGTTAATCATTCAGAAACCCCAAATCTGAAAGATCAATGGGAAAATGTGCTCATTAGATATAATCCAATCATTTAGAAAATGGGCTTGAAAACAATATTGACTTTTCTCCTTGCATGAATCAATAAAGCCTCTGAAGAAGGGATATTTTCAAGATTTTATTGAAAATAATGACTGTTGTGTGGGTACTTTTAGATGAAACATTTCTATGTAACACATCATTAGGGCTACTTTTTTTAAAAAAAAAAAATCAAGGCTCAAAAGGGAATTGGTGTTGAGTTTGATTGCAATGATTATCTGCTAGGTCCAAAAGCAAAGTCCTCACATTTAGCTTTATGATCACAAAGGATCTCAATTGCGATCACAATTGTAACAGTCACTTTAAAAACTGGATGTAACAACAACAAGCATACGGGGAAAACTATGATTACTGTAGTCATCCTAATAGATATGAAATTACAAGTTTATCCCTTTGTCTATGTCAGTTTTTGCATGAATAAATATATGGTAAAAGGAATCATATTTCTTTTTAAAGATTGAATTTCAAAATGTTCTATTTCATCTGCTTATTGAAGTTTGTCATTTATGGTGAAGGTGAAGCAGAGAAGAAAAAAACTCACCACAGAGGATAAACTAAATGCTTAAAATTCTGTAGCATTGACTCTTTACCTTCAGTATAACAAGGCCTAAGGCTTAGGGAGCAGGGTTTAGCTAATTTTTCTCTTCCGAGACAAATCATGCACTGTGAAGTTTTATCATAATGAATATTAAAATAGCTTGAATTGCTACTTTTATAAGAGGCCCATATAAAAAGATCTCAGGGATTGAATACGATTTTAAGGGAGAAGAGGTGGTGTTACAGAGAAAATATGGATAAAGTGGATTGATCTCCAGGTCCCTTTCCTCAAATTATTTATTAAAGCTTTACAATAAATCTTTCACAAAAATTAACATAGGATGCTCGAAATGTCATTATTTTGAAAAATGTTCTGAATTCCACTGGAACTCTTTTTTCTTGTACTGCCCAAGTAGCAGAGCCTCATCTAATTTGCTAATTTGTTTTTGTTTTTTTTTAAATCAAAACGTTATTAGCTACAATGAAGAGTTTGAAGACTCTGGCGCTGAATTGAAAATAGCAGGCTAGCTACATGGCTAGGATTCATTCATATGCAAAGCTCTGTGCTCAAATACAATATCTTGTTCAAAGGAAAATTAAATAAATTAATTAAATAAATTATATATCTCTATCTCTATCTCTATCTCTATCTATCTATCTATCTATCTATCTATCTATCTATCTATCTATCTATCTATCTATATGTGTGTGTGTGTGTGCTGTTCATCTTCCTTCAGGTTTTATCCCACGTCATTGTAGTGCTTTTAAAGTTGTAGCAACGTTTCAGCAGAATCTCATCTGTCATCATCAGGCTTCTGTATTAAGTTTGTATGTGGGTCAGGCTCTCACAGCTGTTGGTTTTAAATTTGAGGCTAGCCTATTGTTGTGCGAGGATGTTTTTTTTTCTACATCGTGATTGGTTGGGAGTTTTGGTCTGTGTTTATTGGACTCGGAGTTTGTTTGATTGGTGTTTCTGGTTTCTTCTGTCTATTTTGTGGCTTTGATTGGCTGGCAATACTGTGTTCCTGTATTGGAGGCTTTCAGTGCAGCTTGGCTTCGCGTGAAAGGACGGCTCTTATCTATTAGGAAGCTAGGTTTCATCTGGGTGCCTGATTGGGGAGTGTTTGAGCTGGAGTATCAGAGGGAGTCGGTTTGTGTCCAGGTGTTTGCCTGGCTTGTGGTGTGGAGATCTTTCTGTTTGTGAGTGCAGGCTTCCAAATGATTGACAGTCTGGTGGAATCATCTCTTCTATTCATGCTTTCAGGTCTTTTTTCAATCTCTATGGCTTCTCTGATCATTCGGTGGCTGGGTTTTTCTATAGTGGCTCGGGTTTTAGTGCAATTGAAGTTGATGTTGTGACCTGTGGTTTTCATGTGTTGCACTAGTGAGGAGGTGTTTTCCATATATATATATATGTGTGTGTGTGTGCTGTTCATCTTCCTTCGGGTATTATCCCACGTCATTGTAGTGCTTTTAAAGTTGTAGCAATGTTTCAGCAGAATCTCATCTGCCATCATCAGGCTTCTGTATTGAGTATGTATGTGGGTCAGGCTATCACAGCCATTGGTTTTAAATTTGAGGCTAGCCTATTGCTGTGCCAGGATGTTGTTGTTTTTTTCTACATCCTGATTGGTTGGGAGTCTTGGTCTGTGTTTATTGGATTTGGAGTTTTTTTGATTGGTGTTTGTGGTTTCTTCTGTCGGTTTTGTGGCTTTGTTTGGCTGGCAACACTATGTTCCTGTAAGTACCCGCGAAAACTTAAAAATGATAAAATTATATATATA
>BLBF01000004.1:73288301-73365225 GCA_015471245.1 Laticauda colubrina | reverse complement strand
AGGATGCCTAGAGGATGCCTAGAGGATGCCTAGAGGATGCCTAGAGGATACAAAGGGACACCTATACTGCCTATAAAAAGGGGGAGCAACTCACCTGCATCTCACTTTCAGACCAGCAGCCTAGCTGTGCAGACCTCTGCAGCCTTCATCTGACTCTTTCTCTTCCACAGCATCCAGTCATGTCCACCGTGGATCGTAACACAGTCCTTTTGGCAGCCACCATCCTTCTGCAACAGTGCGAAGCCATCTACAGGCTCTGTGAACTCTACTACGGGAAGAAAAAGAGGCGGCCAAGAAGTGTCTGGGTACGAAGATGGATCGCCAGAAGAGCAGAGTACGAACTGTACAACAAGCTGATGGTGGAGCTCAGGATCGAAGACACTCGGGCATTCCAGAACTTAATGAGGATGCCTCCAGCCATGTTTGACGAAGTTGTGCAGCAGCTGACACCCAGGTTGACCAAGGCAAACACCAACTTCCGGCCCAGCCTGGAACCTGGGCTCAAGGTGGCACTCACTCTGCGCCACCTGGCCTCAGGGACCTCCTACAGGAGCATGCAGTATGGCTGGAGGGTGCCACACAACACCATCAGCATTGTGGTCAGAGAAGTGGTGAAGGCCATCATTGAAGAATACAAGGAGGAGCTCCTCCGGTGCCCCTCCACTGATGAAGGATGGAAGAAAGTTGCAGAGCAGTGGTATCAGAAGTGGAACTTCCCCCACACTGTTGGAGCCATCGATGGCAAGCACGTGGCCTGCAAATCTCCAGCCAAGTCGGGGTCCACTTATTTCAACTACAAGGGCTTCTTCAGCATCGTCCTCTTTGCCATGGTCGATGCTGACTACAAGTTCATGTACATCGATGCTTCAGGCAGCGGCTCATGTTCAGATGTCCAGGTATACAACGCCAGTGACCTCAAGGAGGGGCTAGAAGGCAACCTCATCATGGGCTTCCCAGATCCAGACCCCCTGCCCAATGACACGCAAGATGTGCCCTACTTCATCGTGGGGGATGACGCCTTCTCCCTCAGAACCTACCTCATGAAGCCCTACACCTCAAGATGCCTCACCCGTGAAGAGAGGATCTTCAACTACAGGCTGTCCAGGGCAAGGCGGGTGGTAGAGAACGACTTTGGCATCCTGAACAACAGGTTCCAGGTACTTCTCACCAACATGCAGCATCGCCCACAGACCGTGAGGAGGATCGTGGAAGCTTGCTGCATCCTGCACAATCTCATGCGCACCCGCTACCCAGTCTTGCAGAACAGGCTTGTGGACCTCCAGCAAGGCAATGGGGACATGGAGCCTGGGGAATGGAGGCAAGGGCGAAACCTTATAGACACTGAGGATGTGCAAGGCCCCAACAGACCTCCATGTGAAGGGAAGAAGCAGCGCAACCTCCTGAGACACTGGTGCAACTCCCCAGCTGGAGCAGTGGAGTGGCAAGACAGGATGATAGATGAATAATGGGTGCTTCCTTCAGCCTGTCTCATCACACGGATGAGATTGGGCCATGTATGTTGGGTGGGCCTACAATGAACAGGGCATTTAATAAAGAGTTATGTTTATGTTCAAATGTGTGGATCAATGCTTACCAATGAAGGGCCAAAGGTGTGGAACCTGGGAGGGTGGACCATACAGTCCCACTATGCTTGCACTGGAGGTTTATCTATCCCACAGCTATCCCAAAGGTATCCCTGCCCACCCCACTGCTATCTTAACCCATCCCACAAGCATGCAAAGGCTTAAACTAATTCTAAAAGTTTCCACCAGGACTTTATTACAAAAAAAGAAATGAAGCAAGTATGTGAATCAAAGATAAACTTTATTGAACAACAAGCTGTAAAACAAAAATGACCCAAGTCAAGTGTCCAAATAAAGTCCACAGGTAGCCAGCTATCCAGTCTCTGGCTCTCTTATTGGTCACTCGGAGGTGTGCCCAGTCTCAGGGGTGAAGGTTCCAGGTGCTGTGGAGGTGGGTGGTGCTGGAGTGCTGGTCTGTATCGTCATTGGGGTGCCTGGCTCCGAGAGGACAACAGGGGACGGTGTGTTGAGGAAGCTCTCAGACAGCTGGCTCAGACCCACGATTCTGAGAGGTCCTTCCTCCATGCCATGGGGTGTCAGCCCCAGTACTGATGAGAGATGTACTGAGGCCGGGCTTGGCTGTGGGGTGGAGGAAGGAGTAGTGTAGTGGGGCTGTCTGGTCTGCAGCTGGGTGAGGACTGGCATGGGTGGCATCGCTGTCGTCAGTGGCATCATTGTTATGGGTGGCATTGGTGGCACCAGTGGAACCGGTGGCAACGGTGTCGTCCGATGACTCTGTGCCTGGACTGGGAAGGGCTGCTGCCTGTGCTGCTGGACCTCCTGGTAGCTGTAGCCCTGGTAGGTGAGGAGCTGTGGGAAGCCTTGGAATGGGAGGGACATCACCTGGGGTGGAAGAGCCGACCTGGACTGGGTGGGAGCAGGTTCATCTGGATCTGGAGGGTTGTGAAGCAGCTCGGTGATCCGGTCCTTCACCTGGTACTGGGGTTCCTCCATGTTCTTGAGGGTCTGGTTGACATAGGTGGGGAAGGGCTTGCGGTTGGAGGATGAGGAGTTGGTGCTGACCAGCTGAGAGAGGAGATCTATGCTAGTGCGGATGGTGTCCCTGATCTCCAGGAGGACAGTGTGGCTCTGCCCCTCCTGCTGTCTGGCTCTCTGCCTTTCTGTGGAGGCGGAGCTGGGGGGTGGATGTCGCTACGACTGTGGTGGACTCGATGTCTCCTTTCTCCCACCGCACCAGGGAGTCCTCCATGCACTTCACCACAGTTACAACAGCTGTCCGCGGGTTCTCCGCCGTGGCACGCTCCACAGAAACCTGTCTGGAGACAGGGACTGACTCTCGGCCGGAAGAGGACTGGCTCTCAGCAGGCTGCCGGAGAGAGAGGGTAGACAGAGGGGCTCCTGGTGCTCCTCGGTGGCGGATCTCACCCTCCAGGAAGCTGCACCTGGCCATGACATAGGTCTCTCTGTCCGTCAGCTTAACCGTGGCCTGACCAGATTTCTTCAGGTACAGCTTCCCGTACCAGGTGTGCATGTGCTTCCACCAGCTGAGGAGCACCTCCGAAGTGTAACCCATACTCTCCGCCCTCTCTCTCCAAGCAGCCTGCTTCCTTTTGGTGTCCCTGTACAGCCAGTGTCCCTTCCGCCAGAGATAGTCATTCTCTCTCAGCCACTCCAGCACCTCATCCTCGTGTTCCTCCTCAATTAATATTGCCTCCTCTCCCGTCCCCGCATACGCCTCTTCCTCCCTTTGGCAGGTCCAGATCGGCCCTCATTAGAGGGGCTTCCAGGTGGTAGGGGCTGCTCCTCCAAACCACCAGCAGCAGCAGGATCATCATCATCAGCAGCAGCAGCAGCAGCAGCAGGATAATAATCATTCTCATCATCATCATCATCAGCAGCAGCAGCAGCAGCAGCAGGATCATCATCATCATCATCATCATCATCAGCAGCAGCAGCAGCAGCAGCAGGATCAGCAGGACCAGGATCAGAAGCAGCAGAGTAAGCACCAGGAGACCCAGCAGCACCAGCACCAGCAGCACCAGGAGTCCCAGCAGCACCAGCAGGACCAGGAGCACGAGCAGGACAAGGACCAGGAGCATGAGCAGGACGAGAAGGATGAGCAAGCCCAGGAGCACAAGCAGTACGAGCAGTACGAGCAAGTCCAGGAGCACGAGCAGGACCAGCAGGACCAGCAGGACCAGTACGACCAGGAGCAGCTTCAGCAGAGTACGTAGCAGCAGAAGCACCACCGCCAGGAGCAGCTTCAGTAGAGTACGCAGCAGCAGAAGCCCCACCGCCAGGAGCAGCTTCAGCAGAAGCTCCAGCACCAGAAGAGTGAGCCCGAGCAGCAGAAGCCCCAGCAGAAGCAGAGTCAGGGACAGGGGGTGGGAGAGTGGCCCTGTCCCTCTTGCCAGGAACGGGAGGTTGCTGAGATATTTGCTTCTTCCCCATGGTTGTGGGGTTGCTGGCTGGCAGGGAGGCTGGTAGGGAGGCTGGCAGGCACCAAGGCTGGCAGGAAGGCTAGCAGGCAGGCTGGCAGGAAGCCTGGCAGGCAGGCTGGCAGGAAGCCTGGCAGGCAGGCTGGCAGGAAGCATGGCAGGAAGCCTGGCAGGCAGGCAGGCACCAAGTCTTGCAGGCAGACTGGCTGGCAGGGAGGCTGGAAGGCAGGCTGGCAGCAAGGCTGGCAGGCAGGCAGAGAGCAAGGCTGGCAGGGAGGCTGGCCAGGAGGCTTGGAGGCAGGCTTGCAGGAATGCTGGCAGCAAGGCTTGCAGGCAGGCATGCAGGCAGGGCAGGCAAGGACTCAATGTATCCTGCAGCAGGTCTTTCCTCTGAATGCTGGCCATGTGCGAGCTGCTTCCCTTTATATCCGCGTGGCTTACGCAATGCATCCCCCCCCATGCGCAATTAACACCAGGCATCCGTTAGGCTTCCACTGTGCATCTGCTAGGCTTCCGCTCTGCATCCGCTTCATCCGCTGTGCATCCGCTGTGAATCCGCTGTATCCTTTCTGCTTCCGCTTTGCTGAGGTCCCCCGGAAGCCGAGTGGATGCGCCATCCGCTCCCATCCACTTCCATCCGCTGGGCTTCCGTTCCGCATCCGCTTTCCATCCGCTCTGCGTCCTCCCCGCGTCCATGTTATCTGCTCCGGTTATGCAAATTTTTGCCCCTTTTTAGAGCGGATAACAACGGATGGAACATTTTGCTCGTCCTCTGTGTCTGTTTTGCATCCGTTGGGCAGTGTGACAGGGCCTTTAAGAAGGAGTCATGTCACTTGTGACCATATTGCAAACCTAGGGTAGATTGTGGAAATTTCTCAAGAATATCAAAAAAGTATCTACATCTGCTTTATTGAATACAAGAAAACTTTTGTCCATCATAACAAGCTGTGAAAAGCCCAAAAAAATCCGGGGCTGCCAACACATCTGGTAAATTTAGTACATGTCATACTAAATTATTAAACATTAGGAACCTAATGTGTGAATATCATATTGAAACTTTGATTTGAAGAGTTACACTTCAGTTTTCCTAAGGATAGGGAGACTAAGAAGCACTGTTATAATAGTGAATGTCAAACTAAAGACATTTTTTTTGCATTTGCTCTTTTAGCCATTGAAACAAAAATGTTTTGGTGTGAAAACAGCTCAATGTTTCTTAGTTTGCTGCAGTTCTTAGTTTAGGGAGAAAACCTTAGTATGTTATATGTTGGAACTGAGTGAAACTACAGGACAATTGAAACTATTCCCTACATTTCATTAATTTTGTGCTGTTCAATATTGTAATTTAAAAGTATTTCTATTCTTCTGAATACTGAAACTAATGGTGTAATTTTTTTTCAATTATTGAGCATGGAAGACGATTTAGCACTAAAGTAGAATGAAGATTTTTGAAGATATTTGCATAGCATAATCAGTTTGGAATAAACTATGTATCTTCTTGTTACTGTGAGAAATTAGTTTATTTGATAAATGATATTGAGTTTCTTTTATTCAGTAATATTTTAAAGTAAAGACTTTTATTTTAACAAATCTTAATCACTCATTTTCTATGCTGAAAGAAGCATAGTCAGCACAAAATGAAAAATTGATTTTAAGTCTATTTCTAACTTTAGAGTTATATTTTTTTAAATCACTTTTATTTTCAAATTATGTCTGCTGGACAGATAATTTCACAGCTAAACTCTTTATGCCAACCAGTTGTCCAGGGACACTGGTGGTCCATGAGAAAATTTTGGTGGTCCTCAGAGAAATGTCCCCCCTAAAGCACTCCCCCCAAAGCAATTAATCCAGGCTGTGCATCAAGATAAGGTTGTGCTAGCCACATGGCCTGCCCACACAATGGACCCACCCTTCAGCCAAGCACCCCTTACCTTGAGTAGAGCCACACGAGCTGGAACTTGAAGGTAAGACCAATAGCAGGGGAAGGAAATTTGCCCCAGGGTGGCTTGCTGACATTGGGTGGGAAAGTTGGTCCCATATTCCAGATCTGCAGTCGTCACAGGATTGGCCCTTTCATCATCCTGGAACAGCTTCTCCAGTTCATGGCAGGCCAGTGCACCCAGGTGTTGGAGCAGCTGCTCCAGGATGACCAAAGGGCCAGTTCTGTGATTCCTGCAGCTCTGGAATATGGGACTGACTTTCCCACCAACATCAGCAAGCCACCGTCAGTCAAAATTCATATTAGTGGTCTGTGGGATTTAAAATTATGAGTTTGGTGGTCCCTGAGGTCCAAAGGTCCAAAGTGCTTTATAGTATATTATGCTATGGTAAATTGCACTGGAAGGGATGTTGCAGTTTCTTATTAAATTAGGCATTTTGCAAGGAAGTATATATGTTCTGGGCTGAATGACAGCTTTGGTTCTGAAGCTATTGCTGTACATTTAGTCATTGGTTTTTTGGAGTGAATCATATGGAAGAAAAACTGGCATTTTGTTCCTTTCAGCAACTTTATGTTGCTTTTAATTTTGCAAAAATGGAACAGCAAAAGGATCTAGCTCTCTGACTGAACAAAAAGTTATATTACCAATTTTAATCAGCCTGGTTATCTACACATAAGATTGGAAAGAGATTCTGCCAATAATGTTAATTGTCTTACAATTATATGGGATATATAGGATATAAGGAGCAATGGTCTGGTTCTGTATAAGTCAGCTCCTTTTGTTCTTATGATCTTACCTGGTAAACAATACCTGCACTAGAAGATCTGAAACATAGAAATCCTGAAACATAGCATGGTCTTACTTTGGCATATTAGAATTGATCCTTTTGGCTGCTCTGGAAGCAAAATCCTGAATGGTCATATGTTTCCAATGTTTATTACGAATGAAGGCAAACACATTCTAGTGACAGTTCCCTAAGGATGGGCTCCAACACAGGTCTGAAACCTCAGGTAACTAAATGTCTGGTCCCTGTGACCAACCTAGATTGGATCCTCCAATGTTTATTCTTCTGTAACTATGGACAGTTCGACTCTCTGGGTTCTTTAGTCCTCATTCTACATAGCTATTTGAAACAGTTTGTTCCCCCCACTCTTTATGAAGCCAATAGTTAAACAGATCGATCATATATTTGTCAGATAGTAGTCTTTTCATTGCATATAAGATTGTCATGTTTTATGCTGCAGTGTATGAAATTGGAAATTACCATTGTTAAGTGTGCCAAGCAGATAAAGATCATATTCTGATATTATATTTATTTCTATACACTTATTTCTTTTTTCATTTCTACTTTTATTGCTTTTGATACATTATTATCAGGGTTGGGTTTCTACCGGTTCTGTCCACTTCTGCAGAACCGGTAGCTCTGAAGAGCAGCAGACATAGAACCAGTTCTATATCTGCTGATGTTTTTGCCCACCCACCCACCTGGGCTCTTACCTGATCTTTATTTCCTGATTTTTCAACTTCAGCTGCCGAACGAGGCACAGCCACAGTTAGAAAAGCAAGAAAAGAGGGCTGTTTCAAAGGCTACTTCTCTGTAGGCAGCTGCTGATGACAATTTACAGTCACACGGCTCACAGCCTTCAGGAAAGCTCATAAATCCCGAACTGGTAGTTAACCCTGTCATATTCCACCCCTGATTATTATGTATAAATTTTGTGGCAGACTATATTATAGTATGTATACATCAGTATTTCTCATCCTTAGCAACTTGAAGAAGTGCAGACGTCAACTTCCAGAATTCCCAAGCCCACGTAATTTAAATATCAACTATAATTTTACTATTTATAGTGATCGTATAGTATGAGGATAGTTATTCTATTTTCAAAATTATTTTCCATAATTTATAGACTGAATAGTTCATACTATAATGTTTTTAAACTTTTTGTTGTAATATAAGGTCTCCTAGTAAACAACTTCTGCTGTATTTATTGACACAATCAAGTAAATTGAATTCAACCAAATTAGTTGTGTCAAATTAGCTTCACAACAAATCCAGTGATGTATCAAAGGGCTAAATTAGGTATATTGCCAAATAAATAATATTTGTTTATATATGTAGATGATGAATGATGGCAGGCCAAAACAGGAATATTGATAGTGTACAAAACAGATTCCTTATGTCCTGATGGAAATGAACCCCTTTCCATATATTTAAAAAGTCTGTGAACATTCATCTCTCTCTCTCTCTCTCTCTTTCTCTCCTCCTCCCTCTCTCTCTCTCCCCCTCCCTCCCTCTCTCTCTCTCCCCCTCCTTCTCTCTCTCTCTCTCTCTCTCTCTCTCTCTCTCTCTCTCTCTCTCTGTGTGTGTGTGTAAAACACAGAGAGAGGATATATGAACATGTGATTTTCATCAGGTAGTATGGGCAAAATAGCTAAATTGGTAAATTGACATATCTTCTATGTAGAATTTGCATTAATCATTTGATTGCTTATTTTAGTGAATGGAAGAATATCAAGTGCAGAGGGAGAAAATTCCACTGAAATATAATATAAAGCATTAGGAAAGTATCTCCACAAAAGTACTCAAAATCACTTTAGCAGTTTTAATTCTTTTTAAATTTTCCTAAACATTCCATTGGAAATGTCCTGGATTTTCATGTGTAAATTTGCAAACAAACTATTCAAGGATTTTGCTTGGAATATCAATATTGTCTTCCTTCTAAAACAGATACAATGTGTTTTTTAAAATACTTTTTACTTCAGTACTTATGCCAATAATATATTTGCTTTGATAAAACAGTCTTGAATTTGTCTCTGTTACATTTGCTTAGTTAGACAGCTTCATCATCACCACAATTTACCAAACCCAATGAAGACGTTTAGAAAATAATAGTGCATTATCATTCCTACTCATTACAGCTAATGGAAACTTGTTGTTTATGCTAAAATGATGCTGGATGAGAGCTTAACTAGACAAAATATGCACTTCATGAGGAAAAGCAGCTTAGAGAGGCTGGGGTTAGCAAAGAAACAGTTGTTCTCCCTGCCCTGCCCTCCCAATAGCTGCCCCAAGTTTTAGCACTTAAATATATCTCAAGCTGTTGCCTCTTTCGCTCAGCTGAAAAAGAGGACAATGTAGTAGAATAATCACAAAACATAGTGGATTATGACCCAAATTGTTTAACAAGGGTCAGGGAGATAAAGTAATGCATTCTTAGCTTTAGTCAGTGATGGGATTCATATTTGCTTACTACCGGTTCTGTGGGTGTGGCTTGGTGGGTGTGGCAGGGGAAGGATATTGTAAAATCTCCAACCAGAGGGAGTATTTGCTGGTACTCCAAACTACTCAAAATTTCTGCTACCGGTTTTCCAGAATTGGTCAGAACCTGCTGAATACTACCTCTGGTTTGAGTTTACTGCAAGAGTCTTGACAGTGAAGGAAGGGGAGTGAAAAATTCTCTGAAAAAAGGCAGGGGTTGGAATAGAAAGACAAAATGAACAAACTGTGGAAGAAGAAATAGTGTGAAGTAAAAATGAGAATGACAAAAAAAGGCAAATAATTGATATAAAAATTTCATTTCAGACCTTTGTGAAAGTCTACTTGGGTGAGGGAAAGGCAGCCCAAGACAGGTATTTTCTACAGATTTTTCTTCTTAAACCCACCTAGAAATCCTAGAAGTTTCTTGAAAATATTCAGAGAAGGGGCCATTTGTTGGTTGAAAGAATTATACAAGTCTGACATTTATAAGGACAAATGGGAGGAGGAAAATTATCTGGGGATGGCATGTGTGGTCTGTTATAGTATGTGTGGTCTGTTATACCTCTTTATGTGAATATGTGGACTGGGCTTTGTGATATTGTACAGTTTCAACAAAACCTATATAATCAATGTTTTCCATCAATATAATTTAACAAATCAAGCTGAGATTTCAACCCAGTCTGGTACAGACTGTAAAATCTGATTGGAAGAAGGTGAACTGGAAGCTTTACTTATTGCAATTTCAGTGGAAAGGATTTAAGCAGAGATGAACCTCACAAGAAGTGCAGCAGCTGGAAAAACACTGCTGAGAATTATGTAGACCTGGGACTGTGTAAAAGAAATACAGGTCACAAAGATTGAATGGTGGCTTGGGAGAATTACAGTCAGGCAAAGAGAGCCAAGTGAGACTCAGCTTTAGCCCAAATGATGTTCATAAAGAACTTAGAAATAATCATTTGTTCTGCTCTAACAAAAATTATTTTGTAATTCTATAAAAACTGTGGAGCAAGGACTCTCGGAAAATGAGAAGCTGAGTGTCAGGGAAGAAATTTTATTGAATTCTTGTAGCTGACTGATAGAAAAACTCAGTCTAAAATGGTTTATTTTGCAATGAAATAGACAAGTATAATTTTGTTAAAGTAGAATTGTTAAATATTATGAGAAGAATGGTTGTAGAGTTAATTTCTCAAGAAGTCAAAGTTATTGATGATGGTGATGATTTTGAGTTGATTGTGAAACAAGAGGCAAATATAAACAGAAACAAGTGTTATTAAATGAATTGTTTGTTTTTATCCATATTATTCAGTGGGTGATATTTTACTAAGTTATATAAAAGGCTTTGGCTTCTGATAAAAACTGCATGGAACAAATGTATAATGTATAATGTAACAAATTTATAAAGATGCCTAATGATGCCATGGCATTTGCACTAAATGGTGCATACGTAGTTTTTGAAAGAAGTATTTGAAGTTACCTATGTTGTTATAACCACAGGGTGAATTTAATAATTGTTGAGCTCTGTAAAATCGTAGATATTTTTTAAAAAATTTTTCCCAACAACCACATCTATTTGAATTGTGTTCCTCTCTGAATCCAAGTTTCCATAAATTACTTAGAGAAACTAGGAACATCATCATTGAATTGAAGAAATTGTAAGAGGCTTTTTGTGTATGTCAAATTGCATCATATATAGTTGCTACATCAACATTGCCAGCAATTGTTTTGCTTCTGAATATCATTAATAATGAATCAAACTTTGCCTTAAATAGATGACTGTGATGACTGCTGTGTGGACTAGCATTGGGATTTATTTCAGAAAACATAACTTTAGAAAGAGTATTTGATTGCTGTGGAATTTCCAGTGCCTTCTTTGTAATCCCTATGCAAAGATTTCTGGAGGGATGAGCAGATTAAAAGGCTGGCAGAATGAGAGAGAGAGAGAAAAGGAACCTTTGCTAATTTTTGATTCTAACTATTCCTTGCTTGACTTTGCCTATCTCTTTGCCATCATACAGCATGTATAGATTGTCCCAAAGTTTGCATGGTCCTCAACTGGGTAAAACAGGTTTCCTGTGTTTACTTTAATACTGGGATAAAATAAGAACAATTTTCCTTAAGGGAGAAAAGAAAGTCGCCCTTGTCAATATATGAATGACCTTCTATTGCTGATTGTTTATAGCTTCTATTCACACACACACACACACACACACACACACACAGAGAGAGAGAGAGAGAGAGAGAGAGAGAGAGAGAGATGCATATGATAATCACTAATGATACTCATCAGTGCTAGGATGTGTCATATCTTTCAACTTTCAAATTCCAAACATTAGGGATGCTGAAAAGTTGTGACATGCCTTGGGGACAGTAAAGATATTTTGGTTACTTTAATATAATTAAGATGTGCTTGATAAGTAACTACAGAAATAATATTGTAGGATCCAATCTGGGTCAGTCAGCAGGACTAGAGGTTTAATCATCCAACCATTCAAACTGATGCTGGAACCAATCTTCATAGCAGATTCCCTGAAGATGGGCTCCAGCATGAGTCCAAAAGCTCAGAAGACTAAGCCTCCCAGTACTGACCCAGATTTATCATGCAATATTAGACCATCCTTTATATTTATTGGTTATTCCTCCCCTATATTTAATGTTAATTTCAACTGTTTTATGGCTTGGGGTGTATGTTTTCAATTGTTTTTAGTTGCTTTCTACTTTTTTGTGGTGTATAGTTTTACAAATTTTCTCATTTAATGTTTAGCTTCCAGCACACTCTGCATCGACTTTTCCTTCATGCAGTTTTAGCTTTGGCTTATTATACTGGTCTTGGACTATAACAATAAAAAACAATAATGACATATAATGCACAACAGAAAGATAGTAACTTTCTCATTTTCATGGTATGTAAGATGGGGCAGCATTCCTTCAGGACAATTGTATGGTATGAGACCTACCTAATTGGGAACAGTGAAATTTTCTCAACATGGCGCTTCCGTTTCTAAGCCAGACACATCAAAAGATTGGTGAATGTGCCAACATCTGTTTCCCATTTTTATTAATCTTTTATTCCTTGTTGAAAGCGGCTTTTACTTAGATGGTGCTTTTAGACTCCTTTTAGAGTTTCTTTTAGTGATTTATTTTGAAATTGACTATAGAAAGGTTGAGGCTACTGATGTTCTTTTTTCTATTACACATATTTAATATTTCTTTGTCTGCTTTGTTTTAGGATTTAAAAATGAGAAAAGTTATTTTAGATTAGGTTTTAGGACTAAACTATCAGGGACACTGCAAACCATTGACAGATGATGGTACACTGAAATACTCTAAATTGCTTGCCACTGTTGTCAAATGCAATCTCATGCATTTTCCAGTTATTTTTTAAAAAGATTAAAATAATGTTTTATTAATCATCAGAAAAGATTTTTAAAAAACTCAAACAAAAGGGCCTCTGTCAATATTGAATAAACAAAAATCATTTTTAGAAAGTCCTAGAAGCATAACTTATTCAGACATCAGGTAGACTAGGCCTTGTGACACTTTCTTTTACTAAAGACAGATCAAAGCATGTGATGTAAATGTGTCTAGAAATTTGCTCCTTTTTCAGTGAAACATGATACTACCCTGCTAATTCCTCAATGGATGCACAGTTGTATATCAAATATTTTTTATATGATCTTTTATCTTTAAAAAGAATAATATGAGAATTCAGTTCAAATAAAATAAAGGATAGTGGTAGTGTAAATTTAAAAAAAAATCAAGATGGTAGCTGCAACTCCATGATTGAAACTCTACCCTCTTTTTTACACATTTTGCTAATGCAACAAATATGAAAACTGGGCTTCAATTACTTTGGTGCAGCTTCCATTTTGACTTTTTAGTTCATTACCCCCACAATGCACAAGAAATGAACTTAAGAAAAGAAAGAAAGAATATTCTCAGAGATTTTTTACTGTATTTTTAGGTAGCCATTGATGTCTCGTAGCAATAGTGCTCCTGTAATATATTTATTTCTTATTTTTGAACAGAAAAACTGAGAAGAGCTTAACCCTCTCTCTGTCAGTCCTAAACCATCAACTTTGTTTCTTATTTTTTTAAAAAAGGCTGTGCAGGAAATCAATTCACAAGGTCGGGATGAAATAACCTGAAGATGCTGCAATGCTTCAGCACTTTGTAATGTGCGTTACTGAACGCATCAGTGAAACATCCATTTGTCCAAACTGAAAGGAGAGAATGAAAATAAATCCCATAAATAAGAGTTTGATAGACAGGATCAAAAATATTGCTGAAACAGCATTTTGCAAGGTAGTTTAGGAGATGACAAATTTTAAGCTGCTTATATTTGCAATAAATGTGTATGTGCTTTACTGCTGCTTGGCCCACATGTTATAAATATGTGTTTACAGCTGTCCTTATGCAATGGCAAGGTCATACAAAACATGTTGGTTTTGTTTAAGAAATACCCTTATTTCTTCTGACTAAGAAATCTGGCACAGGAAAGTAAATTAAAAATATATGGCATACCTATATGAAAAGTAATGAGTAATGAGTTTTGATTGACCAGGCATAAATGAAGATAATCATGGAAGACTTGTTATAAACCTTTTGATGGTACAATTAACTTGACAGTTAAGGGGCATGGAATATGGGCATGAATTTCAAATGTTGTAATACAGTAATGAAGAAAAGCTGAAACTGCTTTAATTTAAGAGGAATTTGTGAAACAGTGTACCAATTCATGTTTACATATCTAGATTATACTTTGCCCCGCAAATGTTCTTTAAAAAGGAAAACAAATTATGTTAGAATGTGAGGAATTAATCTGTGGAGAGTGTTTAAAGAAGGTGGTCTCTTTTTTTTTCTTTTTTAATCTCTTAGAAAACATCTAAAAGGAGATTTGCATCTTTCTCACTGGCATATGGTGGGTACATATCACATACACTAAGTCTGGTGTGAATCCAGACATTGTGATTTTTAAATGGCAGTTTTTGGATTGGCTTACCCATCCTGCTTATTCAACACGATAAGCATGGCTTTGTGTGTAGGGTGAACTCAGTCTCTGAGTTCCAGTTAATTCCAGTATTTTTTTCCAGCTACAAAATTGCAAGTTTCTGTGGAAATAAGTCTTCCACCCCCTCCTTTTTAAGTCCCATCTGGGGAAAAAGAATAAGAATTAATGCCTACTAGTTATTATTCATCAAATCTTGTCATTATATAAATGCATCTCTGCAACTGGAAAAAGCAAACAAAGATGAATTTCTATTGAAAAAAAGAAGGAACTTCTCCCCAGTGTAAACACTTCTTTACTTTTATCTGCTATTTTGAAAAGTCAGGTAGAAATAAATAATCAAACATGCCCTCAAAAAACTACTGTACATAGGTAGACTTTTCCAATTTGCCTTCATTTCTTATTCTTAGATGCCTGAAGAAATCATAGAGTTTTATATGGAATTATGTCATTAAATAATTAATATTAACCTTGCTTCATCTTGACAGGATAGAATCTTTTCACGTTATAAATGAGGCATGATAGAATGACAAGGATTCCTAACTAAGAACAAGTGTATACTAAAATTATAGAATCAAAGAATTGGAAATGGGCAGTTGATCTCGAAAACCAATCACCTCTTCAGTGAACAGAAGCATAGATAACTAATTCCACTGTTGAACTGGAAGAAATTATTTTTACTATTAAAAAGCTTTCAATAACATTCAATGAAAGTCTGTTTTCCTGTAATTTAAAAAATATTATTCTGTTTTCTATACTATGGATGAGTACTTGAATGTCTCGTTTGTGGTGTCTGGCTATAGGCTTTGCTTGCAATCTTTTCTCTCTCACTTAAGTTAACATAGAAACTTGCACCATGGTTATAACTACTGGAGAAAGCATGTGGCAGTGATGGAACTTAATTGTCTTCAAGACAATTAAACAAGCCCATGTCACACTGCACCAACGGATGGAAAGAGGGTGTAAAATGGAGAAAAACACTTGCCATCCATTGGTTAACGCTATGCTTCCGTTTTGTACTCACTGCGTCCGTTTTTCTTCCTCTCTATCCGTCCAGCATCCGTCGACTGACATTTCATCCACTCAAAAAGTTTTGAGCTGCTCAAAAATTTTTGAGCACAAAATGTATCCAATGCATCCATTCTGTATCCACTAGGCATACGGGGAACATCCGTTCTGCATCCGTCGGCATCTGTTACGTGTCTGCTACATGCGCTAGGCACCCACTGCGCATCCGCACAACTCAAATCCGCTCCAGCAGAAAGCGGACACAGGGAGGAAGTGGAAGGGACGCGGAACGGATGCGCAGCGTTAGTAGCACAGACGGAGAAAGGATGAAAGTGGATGCAGCTCACATACAAAGCATTTAAAATGGAAAAAACGTTCGCAGAGGGGACCTATCTCAGATATTAAGGATGTCTAGAGGATGTCTAGAGGATGCAAAAGGACACATAGGGGAAAACCTATATTTCCCATAAAAAGGGGGAGCAACTCACCTGGATCTCACTTTCAGACCAGCAGCCCTGCTGTGCAGATCTCTGCAGCCTTCATCTGCCTCTAACTCTTCCAGAGTATCCAGTCTTGTCCACCATGGATCGTAACACAGTCTTTTGGTAGCCACCATCGTTCTGCAACAGTGCGAAGCCATCTACAGGCTCTTTCAACTCTACTACGGGAAGAAAAGTAGGTGGCCAAGAAGTGTCTGGGTCCGAAGATGGATCAGGAGAAGAGCAGAGTACGGACTGTACAACAAGCTGATGGTGGAGCTGAGGAACGAAGACCCTCGTGCATTCCAGAACTTCATGAGGATGCCTCCAGCCATGTTTGACAAAGTTGTGCAGCGGCTGACACCCAGGTTGACCAAGCAGAGCACCAATTTCCGGCCCAGCCTGGAACCTGGGATCAAGGTGGCATTCACTCTGCGCCACCTGGCCTCAGTGACCACCTACAGGAGCATGCAGTACGGATGGAGGGTGCCACACAACACCATCAGCATTGTGGTCAGAGAAGTGGTGCAGGCCATCATCGAAGAATACATGGAGGAACTCCTCCAGTGCCCCTCCACTGAAGAAGGATGGAAGAAAGTTGCAGAGCAGTGGTATCAGAGGTGGAACTTCCCACACACCGTTGGAGCCATAGATGGGAAGCACGTGGCCTGCAAAGCTCCAGCCAATTCGGGGTCCACTTATTTCAACAAGAAGGGCTTCTTCAGCATCGTCCTCTTCGCCATGGTCGATGCTGACTACAAGTTCATGTACATCGATGCTTCAGGCAATGGCTCATCTTCAGATGCCCAGGTATACAACGCCAGTCACCTCAAGGAGGAGCTGGAACGCAACCTCATCGTGGGCTTCCCAGATCCAGAACCCCTGCCCAACGACACACAAGATGTGCCCTACTTCATCGTGGGGGATGACGCCTTCTCCCTCAGAACCTATCTCATGAAGCCATACACTTCCAGACTCCTCACTCGTGAAGAGATGATCTTCAACAACAGGCTGTCCAGGGCAAGATGGGTGGTGGAGAACGCCTTTGGCATCCTGGCCAACAGGTTCCAGGTACTTCTCACCATGCAGCATCGGCCAGAGACCGTGAGGAGGATCGTGGAAGCTTGCTGCATCCTGCACAATCTCATGCGCACCCGCTACCCAGTCTTGCAGAAAAGGCTCATGGACATCCAGAAAGGCAATGGGGACATAGACCCTGGGGAATGGAGGCAAGGGCAAAACCTGATAGACACTGAGGATGTGCAAGGCCCCAACAGAGCTTCACGTGAAGGGAAGAAGCAGCGCAACCTCCTGAAACACTGGTACTCCCAGCTGGAGCAGTGGAGTGGAAGACAGGATGATAGATGATTAATGGATGCTTCCTTCAGCCTGTCTCATCACACGGATGAGATTGGGCCATATATGTTGGATGGGCCTCCAATGGTCAGGGCATTTAATAAAGGGTTGTGTTTATGTTGACATGTGTGGAAAAATGTTTACATTGTTATTGATAATGAAGGGCCATAGGTGTGGCACCTGGGAGGGTGGACCATACAGTCCCACTATGCTTGCACTGGAGGTTTATCTATCCCACTGCTATTACCCATCCCAAAGGTATCCCTGCCCATCCCACAGCTATTACCCATCCCAAAGGTATCCCTGCCCATCCCACAGCTATTACCCATCCCAAAGGTATCCCTGCCCATACCACTGCTGTCTTAACCCATCCCACAAGCATGCAAAGGCTTAAACCATTTCTAAAGTTTCCACCAAGACTTTATTAAATAAAATAAATGAAGCAAGTGTGTGAAGCAAAGATAATCTTTATTAATAACAAGCTGTAAAAGAAAAATGACCCAAGTCAAGTGTCCAAATAAAGTCCACAGGTAGCCACCCAGTCTCTGGCACTCTTCTCTGTCACTCAGAGGTGTGCCCAGTCTCAGGGGTGAAGGGTCCAGGTGCTGTGGAGTTGGCTGCTTCTGGAGTGCTGGTCTGTGGCATCATTGGGGTGCCTGGCCCCAAGAGGACAACAGGTGACGGTGTGTTGAGGAAGCTCTCAGACAGCTGGCTCAGCCCCGTGATGTTGAGAGCTCCTTCCTCCATGCGTTGGGGTGTCAGCCCCAGTACTGACGACAGATGTACTGAGGCCGGGCTTGGCTGTGGGGTGGAGGAAGGAGCAATGTAGTGGGGATGTCTGGTCTGCAGCTGGATGAGGACTGGCGTGGGTGGCATCGGTGGCGTCGGTGGCATCAGTGGTGTGGGTGGCATTGGTGGCATCAGTGGAACCAGTGGCAATGGTGTCGTCCGATGAACCTGTGCCTGGACTGGGAAGGGCTGCTGCCTGTGCTGCTGGACCTCCTGGTAGCCATAGACCTGGTAGTTGAGGGCCTGTGGAAAGCCTTGGAATGGGAGGGACATCACCTGGGTGGAGGAGCAGACCTGGACTGGGTTGGGAGCAGGTTCATCTGGATCTGGAGTGTTGTGAAGCAGATCGGTGATCCTGTCCTTCACCACCTGGTACTAGGGTTCCGCCATGTCCACGAGGGTCTGGTTGACATAGGTGAGGAAGGGCTTGTGATTGGAGGATGGGGCATTGGTGTTTACCAGCTGAGAGAGGATATCTATGCTGCTCCTGATGGTGTCTCTTATCTCCAGCAGGACAGTGTGGCTCTGTTCCTCCTGTCTGGCTTTCTGCCTTTCTGTGGAGGTGGAGCTGGGGGTGGATGTGGGTTGGACTGTGGTGGAAGTGCCGTCTCCTTTCTCCCACTGCATCAGGGAGTCCTCCACACGCTCCGCCATGGTTAGAACAGTTGTGGGGGGGGTTCTCCGTCGTGGGACGCTCCACAGAAACTTGCCTGGAGACAGGAGCTGACTCTCGGCCAGAAGAGGACTGGCTCTCAGCAGGCTGCCTGAGAGAGAGGGTTGTGAGAGGGGCTGCTCCTCAGTGGCGGATTTCACCCTCTAGGAAGCTGCACTTGGTAATGACGTAGGTCTCTCTGTCTGTCAGCTTGACCGCGGCCTGGCCAGATTTCTTCAGGTGCAGCTTCCCGTACCAGGTGTGCATATGTTTCCACCAGCCGAGGAGCACCTCCGAAGTGTAGCCCAGGCTCTCCGCCATCTCTCTCCAAGCAGCCTGCTTCCTTTTGGTGTCCGTATAGGGCCTGTGTCCCTTCCACCATAGATACTCATTCTCTCTCAGCCACTCCAGCACCTCATCCTCGTTTTCCTCCTCGATGGAGTATTGCCTCCTCTCCCGTTCTCGCATATGCCTCTTCCTCCCTTTGGCAGGATCACATGGGCCCTCATCAGAGGGGCTTCCAGGTTGTAGGGGCTGCTCCTCCACACCACCAGCAGCAGCAGCAGCAGGATCATCATCATGATCAGCAGCAGCAGCAGCAGAACCAGGATCAGCAGTAGCAGCAGCGCCAGCAGGACCAGCAGGACAAGGATTAGCAGCAGCAGAGTAAGCACCAGCAGCGCCAGCAGTACCAGCAGCACGAACAGGACCAGGAGCACAAGCAGGACTAACAGGATGAGCAAGACCAGGAGCACGAGCAGGACCAGCAGGATGAGCAGGACCAGCAGGACGAGGAGCAGCTTCAGCAGAGTAAGCACCAGCAGAAGCACCACCGCCAGGAGCAGCATCAGCAGAGTAAGCACCGGCAGAAGCACCACCGCCAGAAGCAGCATCAGCAGAGTAAGCACGAGCAGAAGCACCACCGCCATAAGCAGCATCATCAGCTCCTCCAGAAGCAGAAGCAGCAGAAGCCCGAGCCTCAGAAAAGCGAGTCCGTGCTACAGAAGCCCCAGCAGAAGCAGAGTGAGAGCCAGGGGGTGGGAGGGTGGACCTGTCCCTCTTGCCAGGGCTGGTAGCAGATAGCTGAGGCCTTCTTTTCTTCCCCATGGTTGTGGGGTTGCTGGCTGGCAGCAAGGCTGGCAGTCAGGCTGGCAGGAAGGCAGGCAGCAAGGCTGGCAGGCAGGCAGGCACCCAGGCTGGCTGGCTGGCAGGCAGGCAGGCAGGTAGCAAGGCTGGCAGGGAGGCTGGCAGGCAGGCTGGCAGGGAGGCTGGCAGCAAGGCTGGCAGTCAGACAGCAAGGCTGGCAGGGAGGCTGGCAGGGAGGCTGGAAGGCATGTTGGCAGGCAGGCTGGCAGGCAGGCAGGCAGCAAGGCTTGCAGGAAGGCAGACAGCAAGGCTGGCAGGCAGCAAGGCTGGCAGGCATGCAGGCAGGCAGGCTGGCAAGGCAGGCAGGCTGGCAAGGCAGTCGATTTGTCTGGAAGCAGGTCTTTCCTCTGAATGGTGACCTGCTTGCGAGCTGCATCCTTTTATATCCGCGGGGCTGACACAATGCATCCTCCACGCATGCGCAGTGAACTCTAGGCATCCGCTAGGCTTCCACTAGGCATCCGCTAGGCTTCCGCTCTGCATCTGCTTTATCTGCTCAGCGGCCGCTCTGTATCTGCTCTTTACATTCCGCGTCTGCTTAGCTACACTCCCCCGGAAGCCTCGCGGATGTGCCATCCGCTCCCATCCACTTCAATCTGCTAGGCTTCTGTGGAGCATCTGCTTTCCATCTGCCCTGCGTCCTCCCCCCGTCCGTTCCTTTCTGTGTTATCCGCTCTGGTTATGCAATTTTTTTCCCCTTTTGAGAGCGGATAACAACGGATGGAAAATTTTTCTCATCCGCTGTGTCCTTTTTACAAACATTTTGCATCCGTCGGCCAGTGTGACAGGGCCTTTAAATGCAATTGTGGAATTGAGACTTTGTAGCCAGGAAGCTTCTTTCACAGCAACTTAATATAGACTGTGTCCAAATCAATAAAGGAGAATATTTGTAGAATAGGGTTGAAACAAGGTCCTTGATGCTCCTTGAGCATAGTTGTTTTTATCCAGACATTCATTACCCAAACCAGGAAACATTCCAATAAGTTCCAATAAGGAGTGGGGTTTGCCCTCAATTTATATTCAAGTGGTTTGCCCTGTCAGTGTTGGTGGAAGTAGTTTTGGAAGTTCTTTGCTTGGAAGGTTTCCTGTCAGCTTGTTTGGCAGTTCCTTGATGGGGGTAGTGTTTGTTTCTTGACTGATGGCCTAATATTGATCTTAGCGGCAATCTATGTTCATCTTAGAGGCAATCTATGTTCATTTGGGTGTTGGTAGGAATATGCTTTTTTCTGTTGTTCCCTTTTTTGGCTTGTTGATTGTCTTTCTTGCATAGTATATAGACATTGCTTACGTCCAAATCAATACACTGAAGAATGAAGAGCTCCTCATTGGTTATAATGGTTTGTAAATTATCATAGTGGTCCCATTATAGGATTGAGATAGATGATCATTTAATGTCATCCAGCCAGCTTCTATGCATAAAGTAAAGATTAGAACCTGGATCTCCCCAGTTCCAGTGTAGCATCTTAAACTCTGGCTTTAATTGACAAATTGGAACTTGTCTTGGGATGAACAACCAATACTATAAAGGATCTACAGCAAGGGTCTTCAAACTTGGCAAGTTTAAGACTTCTGGACTTCAACTCCCAGAATTCCTGAGCTAACATGATTGGAGGAGGAATTCTAGGAGCTGAAGTCCACAAGTCTTAAAGCTGTCAAGTTTGAAGAAACCGATCTATAGTATGCTTGAAATATGTAAACAAGTCAGATGGCCATCTGTTAAGCATGTTTTTTCAGTAAATTCTGCATTGGACAAATGTTGGACTAGATAAACACCAAGTTCCCTTCTCTTACATAGGATAAAATAAAACTAGTCATTAAATGCATGACAAATATAGATAAATAGAAATTTAAGAAAACAAATAGAAATTTGTTTCAATGGATTTCTGTATCCTATAGACCAGGGGTCGCCAACCTTTTGGACCTCAGGGACCACCAAACTCATAATTTTAAATCCCAGGGACCACTAACCAGTTCTGTGGCTTGGTGGTCATGTGACTGGCTGAGCATGGCTTGTATGTAAATATTATAAATATTTATATACATATTGAACTTTTTATTAAAAAAAGAGCAACTTTTACCCAAAATCAAGCAAAGCAGGCAGGCAGATTGAGTTGCTCACACAATCACAAATTCGTACAAAGATCTATCTATCTGCCATTGGCTAGCTCAGTCTATCACATAAAATTTGCTTACAAGCAAACTTACAAAATTAACTCACACCATGTATGTAAATATTGAATTTTTTATTAAAAAAGAGCAACTTTTACCCAAAATCAGGCAAAGCAGGCAGGCAGATTGAGTTGCATACAGAATCATATCTGCCATTCGCTACCTGAGTCTGTCACATCAAATTTGCTTGCCGTGAGTCTGCACTGAATAATAGAACCTTCAGTCCTAAGGAAGGTTCGGCTCTGCTTTTAAGCTCTAAATCTTCAGAAGTAAAAATTAGCTAGAAAGCAAGAAATGCAACCATTTCCTGCTTTCTAGCTAATCTAAATGTGCCAGCAGAACAGCACAGCAGAACAGCTGATGGTCGGAAAAAAGAAAAATAGCAACTTAGCAGGCATGTTTGCCCAGTAAGAAGTGAGTGGGTGGTGAAGGTTCCCGCAGGCCATGTGGGTGGCGCAGCCTTGTGTTTCTGCACAGCCTGGATTAATTGCTTTGTGGGATGCTCTGGGGGTGACATTTCTCTGTGGCCCACCAAAATTTTCTTGGGGCCCACCAGTGGTTGGCAACCACTGCTATAAACTATATTTTTCAGAATTAGTAAAATAATTCTGACATGAATTTTGTGACTTCTCTTGCTTTCCTTCTTGCTTCCATCCCCATATATCCATCATTTCAGAGCAAATTTGGAAATGGGCATGGTGTACTTCTGCATGCATAGTGCAACAGACATGGTGAATTTGAGCCACCAAATAGAATTCATTCTTCTCCATGGATGCATACAACTAGATACAAGTCTATAAACTCATTATTCTTTAAAACATTTTGTGTAGTTCTTCAGAATCAATCAAGAAACATTGCCTGTAGGCTTATAATCTGAAAAACACAACACAAAAGGACACTGAAATGAGAAGATAAGAGAAAAACAAATGATCTGAAAGGGCCCCAGCTCTTAAAAGTTTAATAGCAGTTCTTACCATTTAGAACATAGAAAAAGGAAACAGTGATGTTGATCTTTCAACAGAGTTCGTGGGCAGCCATGCTTTTCATTACAGATAGTCTTCAACTTAACAACAGGTCATTTAGTGACTATTCAAAGTTACACCACTGAAAAAAGTGACTTATGACCCATTTTCATTCTTAACAAGTGTTGCAGCATCCCATGATCCCATGATCAAAATTTTGATGCTTAGCAACTGGTTCATATTTTTGATGACCTGGGATCATATGATCATCTTTTGCAAACCTCTGACAAGACAAGTCAGTGGAAAACCATATTCACTGAACAACTGTGTTACTAACTTAACAACAGCAGTGATTCATTTAACATCTATGTCAAAAAAGGTTGTAAAAGGGGACAAAACTCACTTAACAGATGTTTTACTTACCAACATAAACTTTGGACTCAGTTGTGGGCATTAGTCAAGGACTATCAGTACTTCTCAACCTGTCAGAATAGGAGGTGTCAGCTGATACGTAAGGACAGTTGAGATGGATCTGCTTTTCACATGGAAGAGTCCTGCTTTTCACCTTTTTTTGCTGAAGACCGATAGAAATGTGTACCACATAAATTGCCTACCTTTCTACTACATTCCTCACTTTATTTTATTTTAGCCATGAAAGAATGGTGCCCGGATCTGAATTGGATCCACCTAGCATAAGATAAGGGAATATAACACTTTTCTGAAGGCCCATTTTTAAGAAGTCTGAAGACATCCTCATACAAAACTCATATACTAAAATTCTAGTTTCACAAATTAATATACTTTCATTCAGTTTATTCCACACAGGACTGCAGTTATATAAAATCAATTATATTTTTTAAAAAACTTTAATCCTAGGAACAGGTGGTAATTATGGTGAACAAGGCCTTTCTTCAGATTCATGTGTGTGCTAACTGAACACAATTGCTGGACTGGGAGGTATCCAGTTACTCATGGTTTAGCAAGTTTATTTGGGGACTAAATGCACTTTCTATAAGGTGCTCCTTCAGAAGCTGATCTAGAATATAGCAGCATGGATAATCACGGACTTGCCCAAAGCCTGTTATACAATGCTTTGTGAACTGCATTGGTTCGCAGAAGTCTTCTAGGTATAATTCAAGATGCTGTTATCACCTATAAAGCCTTTCAAGGCAAAGGGTCATGGCACAGGGCCTAGGTACCAGTGTCTTTTTGTTCTTTTTAACCCAACAGAGTTAGAATGAGCATTTATAAATTTTATTCTCAAATGTATAGTTTATTCTTAAGACAACATGGAGGTATTCAGACATGATGAAAATTCCTTTACCCCAGGCATTATTGTTCAAATACATTATACTGAAAATAATGTCTATCTTTGAGTACAAATGTACTCAGAATTAACGTTTTTTACCAGTTTGTCAAAACTTTAGGTGAACTAGCTAATAAGGCAAAGAGAGTGGCAATTAGGAACAGAAAAGAACTCTGGATGTGTTTGCCCATTCATCATGGGTCTCAACCCATACAACTTCATAGTGAAGTGTTCACTAACCAAAGTTACTTCTGTACTGAAAATATCTGATTGTAGAAACAAAATATGAAAAAGGAGCGCATGTGCCAGTTGGCTTATCCCTGTCTTGCTTTTGAAGGGCTTTTATACTAGAGACTCTTTCTCACAAAACATATCGAGCACAACTCTGGTTTAAAGATAAAATAATCCTAAGGAAAAGAATATCTAGGATCTTGGAAGTTGTCCATTAAGAGCTGTCTGAGAAAATACCCAGGTCACTCATTCATTATCTTTCCAAAGATAACAAAATGTGCTGTTTAAATTATTGCAATCACACAATAGAATATACAGTAATAATACCATACATACTCTTATGTATCTCTACTTCTCCTTTCTTATTAATCCTTGCCCATTCTTCATCCATCTTAATCATATCAGAGAGCTTACATGTCAGGAAGCTATTATCTATGATATTATCTATGATCTACAGAAAAATGAGTGAGAATGTTACGAATAATAAATTATCTTTAATAACCTCCAAAAATAAACATAATACATATGATCAGCTGCACTGCATTTAAAGATCAAACGGTAAAGCCACAATGCAAGTTAAGGAAATAAACTTGCTAAATTCTTACTACCTCACATTGAGGAAGTACTGATCAAGATCTGTGAATATCCCCAGAGATATTTAAACATACAAATAAAAACACATAATGAAGTATAATTACTGAGTATTTCATTAAGCACTCCTCATTGTGCTCTTGCAAAGAATTCTAAAGGCCATGAGGTTACTTCACAGAACAGTGTGCTTACCGTGGGTGGAAGAAGGAAAATATGATGGCAGCCATACCTCTTGGAATGTATGGTTTAGTAATCTTTTATGAAAGCTAAATGTTAATGTCAATGAAAAGAGTAACAGGAGCTGGTTTAAATTAGTAATTCTTATTTTAAACATGGATATTTTAAGTTTTCTTTTTTTTAATTAGTTGCTTATCCACTAAAGTACCAATGGAAGAAATAATCATTTAAGTATTCTGAAAGTAATTGTCTTGCCTTTATTTTAGATAGTGGAAATTTAATTTATTTCTGTATTAAGATTCAAAAACATTTTTCTATATATCTCAAAATGTACTTTCTGTTCTTTTTGATGAAAACCTTTTTGAAAGGCAAAACACTGTATCAAGTAATGTTGCAAATTATAGGTTAGAAATATACTTCATTACAACATATTCTCCAACAGACAGATGTTTTTAGAGGTCTGGAACATGTTATTTGTGAAAAGCATACTGTGTGAAGCATACAAAACAATTTCTCTTGTTTTATACAGCAAATGTACATTCTTCTTACACAATAAATTTTCATATTGTTAAGCTTTTTTCTAAAGGTTTTGAATGAAATAAGTTTACTAATAAATAAATAAATATGTATTCATGTTTTCAAAATGATGCAGCTAAGATGTAGAATGTCTTAGATTATTTTTCCCAAGAAATATTCTTTATGAAGGTTTCTAAAATTATGTATTTTTTAAAATAATAGAAGGAAAGGTATACAATGGTACGAATAACAAAATACTTAAAAATTAGCACATACCTCTTGTCTGTATTCCATAAGGTACATATATGGACTTTGCTCCAAAAGTTGGCACCATCAGATTTGGTTTGGAAGATCAATTATCATGTTCCATTAGGACAAAACATGATCAGGTTCTTGTTCTTATACTGGTAAAGCCCCTGTCACACTGCACCAACGGATGGAAAGAGGATGTAAAACAGAGAAAAACACTTACCATCCATTGGTTAACGCGATGCATCCGTTCTGTACTCACTGCCTCCGTTTTTCATCCTCTCTATCCGTCCAGCATCCATTTATTGACATTTCATCCGCTCAGAAAGTTTTGAACTGCTCAAAACTTTTGCATGGAAAATGTATCCAATGTGTCCGTTCTGCATCTGCTAGGCATCTGCTAGGCATCTGCTAGGCATCGGTTCTGCATCTGTTACACATCCGCTAAATCTGTTAGGCATCCGCTGCACATCCGCGCAACTCCATCCACTCCAGTGGTAAACGGACGCAGGGAGGAAGCGGAACGGATGCAGAAGGGATGCAGAACGGATGCCTAGTGGATGCAGAACGGAAACAAAGCATTTAAAATGGAAAAAACCTTCGCAGAGGGGACCTATCTCTGATATTAAGGATGTCTAGAGGATGCCTAGAGGATGCAAAGGGACACCTATACTGCCTATAAAAAGGGGGAGCAACACATCTGGATCTCACTTTCAGACCAGCAGCCATGCTGTGCAGACCTCTGCAGCCTTCATCTGACTCTTCCTCTTCCACAGCATCCAGTCATGTCCACCGTGGATCGTAACACAGTCCTTTTGGCAGCCACCATCCTTCTGCAACAGTGCGAAGCCATCTACAGGCTCTGTGAACTCTACTACGGGAAGAAAAAGGGGCAGCCAAGAAGCGTCTGGGTCTGAAGATGGTTCGCCAGAAGAGCAGAGGATGGACTGTACAACAAGCTGATGGTGGAGCTCAGGAATGAAGACACTCATGCATTCCAAAACTTCATGAGGATGCCTCCAGCCATGTTTGACGAAGTTGTGCAGCGGCTGACACCCAGGTTGACCAAGGCAAACACCAACTTCCAGTCCAGCCTGGAACCTGGGCTCAAGGTGGCACTGACTCTGCACCACCTGGCCTCAGGGACCACCTACAGGAGCATGCAGTACGGCTGGAGGGTGCCACGCAACACCATCAGCATTGTGGTCAGAGAAGTGGTGCAGGCCATCATTGAAGAATATATGGAGGAGCTCCTCCAGTGCCCCACCACTGAAGAAGGATGGAAGAAAGTTGCAGAGCGTTGGTATCACAGGTGGAACTTCCCCCACACTGTTGGAGCCATAGATGGCAAGCACGTGGCCTGCAAATCTCCAGCCAAGTCGGGGTCCACTTATTTCAACAAGAAGGGCTTCTTCAGCATCATCCTCTTCGCCATGGTCGATGCTGACTACAAGTTCATGTACATCGATGCTTCAGGCAATGGCTCATGTTCATATGCCCAGGTATACAACGCAGTCACCTTAAGTAGGGGCTGGAACACAACCTCATCGTGGGCTTCCCAGATCCAGACCCCCTACCCAATGACACGCAAGATGTGCCCTACTTCATCGTGGGGGATGACGCCTTCTCCCTCAGAACCTACCTCATGAAGCCCTAAACCTCCAGATGCCTCACCCGTGAAGAGAGGATCTTCAACTACAGGCTGTCCAGAGCAAGGCGGGTGGTGGAGAACGTCTTTGGCATCCTGGCCAACAGGTTCCAGGTACTTCTCACCACCATGCAGCATCGCCCAGAGACCGTGAGGAGGATCGTGGAAGCTTGCTGCATCCTGCACAATCTCATGCGCACCTGCTACCCAGTCTTACAGAACAGGCTCGTGGACCTCCAAGAAGGCAATGAGGACATGGAGCCTGGTGAATGGAGGCAAGGGCGAAACCTGATAGATACTGTGGATGTGCAAGGCCCCAACATAGCCTCACGTGAAGGGAAGAAGCAGCACAACCTCCTGAGACACTGGTGCAACTCCCCAGGTGGAGCAGTGGAGTGGCAAGACAGGATGATAGATGCTTTATGGATGCTTCCTTCAGCCTGTCTCATCACACGGATGAGATTGGGCCATGTATGTTGGGTGGGCCTACAATGAACAGGGCATTTAATAAAGAGTTGTGTTTATGTTGACATGTGTGGATCAATGATTACATTGTTATTGATAATAAAGGGCCATAGGTGTGGCACCTGGGAGGGTGGACCATACAGTCCCACTATGCTTGCACTGGAGGTTTATCTATTCCACAGCTATTACCCATCCAAAAGATATGCCTGCCCATCCCACTGCTATCCTTACCCATCCCACAGCTATTGCACATCTCACAGGTATCCCTGCCCATCCCACTGCTATCTTAACCCATCCCTCAAGCATGCAAAGGCTTGAACCATTTCTAAAAGTTTCCACCAAGACTTTATTAAAAAAAAGAAATGAAGCAAGTGTGTGAATCAAAGATAGACATCAAGCTATAAAACAAGCTATCAAAGATTCCACAGCAAGCTATAAAACAAAAATGAGTCTCTGGCACTCCTCTTGGTCACTCAGTCTCAGGGGTGAAGGGTCCAGGTGCTGTGGAGGTGGCTGGTGCTGGAGTGCTTGTCTGAAGCGCCATTGGGGTGCATCATCAGCATAGTCACCAGCAGAAGCACCACTGCCATAAGCAGCAGCAGCAGCTCCTCCAGAAACAGAAACAGCAGAAGCTCCAGCCCCAGAAGAGCGAGCCCGTGCTACAGAAGCCCCAGCAGAACCAGAGTGAGGGCCAGGGGGTGGGATGGTGGCCCTGTCCCTCTTGCCAGGGTTGGCAGCAGATGGCTGAGGCTTTCTGTTTTTCCCCATGGTTGTGGGGTTGCTGGCTGGCAGGGAGGCTGGCAGGAACCAAGGCTGGCAGGAAGGCTGGCACCTAGGCTGGCAGCAAGGCTGGCTGGCAGCAAGGCTGGCAGGCAGGCAGACAGCAAGGCAGGCAGGGAGGCTGGCAGGAAGGCTGGCAGCAAGGCTGGCAGACAGGCAGACAGCAAGGCTGGCAGGGAGGCTGGCAGCAAGGCTTGCAGCAAGGCTTGCAGGCAGGCATGCAGGCAGGGCAGGCAAGGCTGTCAATCCGTCTGGCAGCAGGTCTTTCCTCTGAATGGTAACCTGCTTCCGAGCTGCTTCCCTTTATATCCATGGAGCTTATGCAATGCATCCTCCCCGCATGCACAATTAACGCTAGGCATCCGTTAGGCTTCCGCTGTGCATCCGCTAGGCTTCCACTCTGCATCTGCTTCATCCGCTGTGCATCCGCTGTATCTGTTCCGCGTCCGCTTTGCTGAGGCCCCCTGGAAGCCCTGCAGATATGCCATTTGCTCTCATCCGCTTCCATCTGCTAGGCTTCCGTTCCGCATCCGTTTTCCATCTGCTCTGCATCCTCCCCCCGTCCATTCCTTTCTGTGTTATCCGCTCTGGTTATGCAAATTTTTGCCCCTTTTGAGAGCGGATAACAACGGATGGAACATTTTTCTCGTCTGCTGTGTCCTTTTTAGAAACGTTTTGCATCCGTTGGGCAGTGTGACAGGGCCTTAAGACTTGTTCCATCTAAGAAATATGTTTTTGTTTGAAGTGAATGGTCAATACATGTACCTAAGAAACCCACCAAGTAATTATGAGGAAAAGGATGAAGAGACTAAAACTTAAGAAAGATACGAAAGTGATGAGGGAATACTTCTTTATTTTGGATGAGTTCAATTCCTCAGTGCAATGCAACAATGATCAGAATTAATACTCATGTATTAATTTGGAGAGGGTAAAGTGCCAGATGATTAGAGAGATTAAATATTATCCTTATCTTCAGACAGAAAAAAAGAAGTTTCTGATTTTGATTCCTAGAAATATTCTAAAAGAAACCATTATGTTATTGATTTATCAATAATGAAAACAATGGCTCATTATCAGAAATCAGCATGTATGACTCAAGAACAAATCTCATCAGATTAAATTTATTTTGAATTGGATAATTATTTTTCTGGGAATTGTAGGTATGTTGTAGGCATCATATACTGTGATTTCAGGAATATTCAACAAAGTATTTCCTAACCTGTTCATTAGTAAGGTGTGCTAAATTGCATGACCTTAAGTGACTAGACAACTGGCTTAAAAATCAAATTGAAAGAGCTGCTCAACAAATTGGAGAGGGATATGCTCTCTCTCAAAAGAAGTGGCACAAACATTTGTCCTTGGTTATTCTTAAATAATATAATCAAAGACCACAAGAAATGGAATTGAAACACTTCTGAAATCTGCAGGTGACAGATTTGGTAGGATACTAATACCTTAGAAGACACTTTGTTTGTGGGAAAGATCTTGGATATTTATAGCCCTTGTAGTTTAAACCCATTACTTCTTTTTCTATCTGATTTAACAAATATCTTGCATCAGAGACTGTATGTTTACATGTGGGGTCATAAAATAAAGAATGTGGCTGAGACTACATAAAACCACAATTTTGACTTTTTTTAAAAAACCTCCACCTCACCGTTACCCACCTTAAGTCTTGCTTTGTTTTCTTAATTTTGGGCTAGATAGAAATTGACTTTTGCAATAATCAGTGTTTCTACATTGAAAAACTCTAGCATCTGTCCTACTCTCCTTCACTGGATGTATTAAAGCTGAGGTGAATCGAAATTATTTTAGATTCCTGCACTGAGAAAGGAATTGAATTGATATAAATATTTTCAGTAGGTCTGAGTCTTGAAGAGAATTCCAGAGCCTTGGCACTAGAAAAAAAAAAAAAGCACTGGAAAAAATTATCTCCAATCCTAATTAAGATGTTTTGCAATAGACAGGAAGACTCACGAAGGAGAAGGCAGTTCTGTCCCTAAACTAGACAATATGGAAAAGAAAGAAAAGAAAAGAAAAAAGAATGAACTACATGTTTGAGATCTCCCCACAGTTTTTAAAAAAATATTCACATCTGGAATATTGGAAGACCTTTCCAAATTCTTGTTTCTTTCCCATAAGTATTTTATTTATATTTATTTATTTACTTATATTTCCTATAAGTATTTATTTGGAGGTATGTTTTGTTCAGCATTTTGCTGAATGATATTTTATAAAAGTTGTTCCCCAAAATTCAAGCAAATTCTCAGAAGCTTTTGCATTGTCAGTGTCAAGTTGACGTTAGAATCAAGGGCAAAAATGTGCTGTGTCCTTTCACAGTATGCTGAAAGGATACCTGGAAGCATTAGACTTTTAATTTTCATCATCAGTCCATGGATCAAAATAGGAAAATTTTATGCTAAATGAAAAAAAAATGCTGAACAAGATATAACAGATTACACTTGATATTTCAGACTATAGTTTAATTGAAAAATGGTTGTATCATGATTTATTTTGACTGTATCACATGTCAAAGGAATGGACATTTGAAATATGGTTAGGTGGATGATACAGGAGGAAAGTACTGTTTGATTTAGTCGTGCAGTTTCTGAGAATTGAGTACAAAGCTTTATTCACTGAATTTTAAAAATAGTATCTAATTAAGAATAGTCCATTGCAAAATTTTAGCAGATAGGCAGTGTTTTTTTTTATCAAATCAGAAGCAAGGAATACTAAGACAGAAACTATACCAAACATATATTAGGAACTGGAGTTAGACCAGGGCATGATCAATTCATCTCAAAAGGGGGCAAGACTTTGATATGGTCAATATTTTAGGGGTAATATCTAGATTTTTAAAAACTTCCCTGTGGATACTCCTGAATAGGAAAATTCAGATTCAGAATCCTTAGAAGTAGTAAACTGCTTTTTTTTTAGATCTCATGTACTTTATTATATTAAAAAATCCTACTTGATAAATGTTTGCATACAGGATTAGATTTTGTGAATATAATCTGGTAATATTAAATTGGAAGCAAAGCAAAGCAAAATAATTTTTAATTGGACTACATTATAATCCAAATGTTTTTTCCTTATTAGTTTAAGTCTTTTCTTAAAAAAATAATAATGGTATTAATCCTCCAAATTGTTTTGTTATTGCTCTTTTAAGTTTTAGGAAACAGGACTTATTAAAATTGCAAGCTTGAATGATGTATATGTTCAACATAATATACTTAATCAGAGAAAATATCACGAATTTATGGATATGCCTCCTTATAATTATAAAGTGTTATACTATTTCTTTATTTGTTTTACCATAGAAACTGCCTCCCTTCTATCCATTTTATAACATCTTTTTTACAGTATACTCTGGAAATCTTAAAGGAAAAAATTACTTTCCACTGCCCGGTCTTTTCCAATAATCATATCACCCATATAATATAAACAACAATAATTGGAAACAAGTTATCATGAATATCAAATTAAGTGAAGAATTAGAAAAACCCTTGCCTTTAAAAGTTAGATGGAATTTAACTTAATGTGTGACTTTCTTGTTACATGTCAGGATTTAAAGCAATTTAAGTCAAGCAATGTAAAAATGGGTCAGCATATGATCTCTAACTAAAGATAAGAATTTTGTGTAGATTCCAATAAATTATATAGGGGTTTAATTTCAGAATTTAATAGATACTTAATGGATGCTCAGTGTAGGCACATAAAATCTGCGTAGGGGGCTGATTTCTCTTTATCATATCTATCATTGGGTAGGGCTCTGGAACCATCAGCCAACAACAAGAACTTCCGCTTAGCTTTGGGAAATGTTATTAAAATTGGTGCACAGATGGCATGTAACACCCATCAAATTACACCAAATGTTGCTTTATGTTTCATCCAAGTATTAAAGAGTAGAGAACCTGCTGTATTTTTGCATAAATGTCTTAATTTGCTCAGCTATAAAGAATTTGGGGGATGGGTTTTTACAAACTAGTGTTATGTACCTGATCAAAATGGAAACATAATAACGTAGCATATATTTTGGTTCTGTTGTGTTCATTTCACTTTCTTCCCTTTCTTCCTTTGTTAATGATGATGAGACCTTACCATACCAGACATTAATCAATATGTTACATGAAGCAGCACGAACAGTAATTGCATCTTTTGGGAAACCAACAGCAGATCTTACTAGGTACAACCCATTGACAAAGGTTGGGATTTGGCTTTTTCTAAAAATATTAACGCAATTCAAAGTTGTCGATCGTGTTTGTAGAAAATTGATCGCTTTTTAATTTTTTTTCATTCATCACACACCAAGGGATCTCTTGCACATCAGGTGACATTGTAAATGATAGTTCTTCTTATTCTTTTCAGATTTTTGAATATTCTAAGCTGTATTCTTCCTCTTACAATATATGTGTTATAGAATTTATACAGTGCTTTGTTTCGAATTATTATTTTAATAGAACTTAAAATTAAACCAATAAACTAAATGAATAATCCTGCACTTCAGTGGCAGGTCTCAGGGAAGCAAAAACTTGTTTCAACAAGTCAGAGTGGATTAACCTCCCAGACTTTTCCTTGTTGGCAAAACTTTGAGATTAAATCTGGCTCTTTATTTTTCAATTGTTGTTCTTTTGTAGGATTAGTGAAGACTGCCTCCTTAATCTTCAAAATTCTTCAAAGTATACAGACTGCGGTATTTCTTTTTTATAATTACACAGGAGTCTGATCCAGATCATGGCCACCACATGCGGGAAAGAATCATCCTAACATTTTCTGGCTTTCTTAGCACCTGCACTAAAAAAAAAAAAATCCCTATAAAATAATGTACTGTATAGATTAGAGCAAATAGCACATCAGGATGCTGGATTTAATGCTAGCCAAATAGTGAAATCTGTTATCGTGCAGGAATTGGAGCTCTCTTGTTCATGAAATTCCTGGTTACCAGATTCATAATAGCATTAGAATAGCAATAATAAATACTTGTGGATTATCTATTAGCTTTTATAATTACCCTGGCTTCTCTTCCGGTAAATTAGAATCTAAAACACGCCTAGTATCTGGGTTTTCAACAAAAATAAAGTGAAATGCTAATGACTTTAAAAAAATACTTCATTAAACCATTAAGTAATATAAAGAATGTATTGTGATTTGAAATGACTGCATAGATGCATTATTTCTTTTTTCTAATCCAAATCCCCCAAATGCTCAGTATGAATAGGTTTGATATAAATATGAGTTAATAAAACCCCTGTCACACTGCACCAACGGATGCAAAGAGGATGTAAAACGAACAAAAAAGCTTGCCATCCGTTGGAAAACGCGATGTACTCACTGCCTCCATTTTGCTTCCTCTCTATCCATCCAGCATCCGTTTATTGACGTTTCATCCGCTCAGAAAGTTTTGAGCTGCTCAAAACTTTTGCGTGGAAAATGTATCCAATTCATCCATTCTGCATCCGCTAGGAATCCGCTACGCATCCGTTCTGCATCCATTACGCATCCGCTATATCCGCTAGGCATCCGTTCCACATCCACGCAACTCGCATCCGCTCGGATGCAGGGAGGAAGCGGAACGGACGCAGAACGGATGCAGAATGGATGCAGAACGGATGCCAAGCGGAAACAAAGCATTTAAAATGGAAAAAACGTTCGCAGAGGGGACCTATCTCGGATATTAAGGATGTCGAGAGGATGCCTAGAGGATGCCTAGAGGATGCAAAGGGACACCTATACTGCCCATAAAAAGGGGGAACAACTCGTCTGCATCTCAATTTCAGACCCGCAGCCCAGCTGTGCAGACCTCTGCAGCCTTCATCTGACTCTTGCTCTTCCACAGCATCCAGTCATGTCAACCGTGGATCGTAACACAGTCCTTTTGGCAGCCACCATCCTTCTGCAACAGTGCGAAGCCATCTACAGGATCTGTGAACTCTACTACAGGAAGAAAAGGAGGCGGCCAAGAAGCGTCTGGGTCCAAAGATGGATTGGGAGAAGAGCAGAGTATGGATTGTACAACAACCTGATGGTGGAGCTCAGGAACGAAGACACTTGGGCATTCCAGAACTTCATGAGGATGCCTCCAGCCATGTTTGATGAAGTTGTGCAGCGGCTGACATCCAGGTTGACCAAGGCAAACACCAACTTCCGGCCCAGCCTGGAACCTGGGCTCAAGGTGGCACTCACTCTGCACCACCTGGCCTCAGGGACCATCTACAGCAGCATGCAGTACGGCTGGAGGGTGCCACACAACACCATCAGCACTGTGGTCAGAGAAGTGGTGCAGGCCATCATCGAAGAATACAAGGAGGAGCTCTTCCAGTGTCCCTCCACTGATGAAGGATGGAAGAAAGTTGCAGAGCAGTGGTATCAGAGGTGGAACTTCCCACACACCGTTGGAGCCATAGATGGCAAGCACGTGGCCTGCAAAGCACCAGCCAACTCGGGCTCCACTTATTTCAACTACAAGGGCTTCTTAAGCATCGTCCTCTTTGCCATGGTCGATGCTGACTACAAGTTCATGTACATCGATGCTTCAGGCAGCGGCTCATGTTCAGATGCCCAGGTATACAATGCCAATGACCTCAAGGAGGGGCTGGAAGGCAACCTCATCATGGGCTTTCCAGATCCAGACCCCCTGCCCAACGACACACAAGATGTGCCCTACTTCATTGTGGGGGATGATGCCTTCTCCCTCAGAACCTTCCTCATGAAGCCCTACACTTCCAGATGCCTCACCCGTGAAGAGAGGATCTTCAACAACAGGCTGTCCAGGGCAAGGCGGGTGGTGGAGAACGCCTTTGACATCTTGGCCAACAGGTTCCAGGTACTTCTCACCACCATGCAGCATCGCCCAGAGATCATGAGCAGGATCGTGGAAGCTTGCTGCATCCTGCACAATCTCATGCGCACCTGCTACCCGGTCTTGCAGAACAGGCTCGTGCACCTCCAGCAAGGCAATGGGGACATGGAGCCTGGGGAATGGAGGCAAGGGCGAAACCTGATAGACACTGAGGATGTGCAAGGCCCCAACAGAGCCTCACGTGAAGGGAAGAAGCAGCGCAACCTCCTGAGACACTGGTGCAACTCCCCAGCTGGAGCAGTGGAGTGGCAGGACTGGATGATAGATGATTAATGGGTGCTTCCTTCAGCCTGTCTCATCACATGGATGAGATTGGGCCATGTATGTGGGGTGGGCCTACAATGAACAGGGTGTTTAATAAAGAGTTGTGTTTGTGTTGACATGTGTGGATGATTATTATTGATAATAAAGGGCCATAGGTGTGGCACCTGGGAGGGTGGACCATACAGTCCCACTATGCTTGCACTGGAGGCTTAGCTATCCCACTGCTATCCTTACCCATCCCACAGCTATTACCCATTCCACAGGTATCCCTGCCCATCCCACTGCTATCTTAACCCATCCCTCAAGCATGCAAAGGCTTAAACCAATTCTAAAAGTTTTCACCAATACTTTATTAAAAAAAAGAAATGAAGCAAGTGTGTGAATCAAAGATAAACTTTATTGAACAACAAGCTGTAAAAGAAAAATGACCCAAGTCAAGTGTCCAAATAAAGTCCACAGGTAGCCAGCTACCCAGTCTTTGGCACTCTTATTGGCCACTTGGAGGTGTGCCCAGTCTCAGGGGTGAAGGATCTAGGTGTTGTGGAGGTGGATGGTGCTGGAGTGCTGGTCTGTATCATCATTGAGGTGCCTGGCCCTAAGAGGACAACAGGGGACGGTGTGTTGAGGAAGCTCTCAGACAGCTGGCTCAGCCCCGTGATGTTTGATAGCTCCTTCCTCCATGCGTTGGGGTGTCAGCCCCAGTACTGACGACAGATGTACTGAGGCCGGGCTTGGCTGTGTGGTGGAGGAAGGAGTAGTGTAGTGGGGCTGTCTGGTCTGCAGCTGGGTGAGGACTAGCATGGGTGGCATCGCTGTCGTCGGTGGCATCATTGTCGTGGGTGGCATCGGTGGCATCAGTGGAACCGGTGGCAATGGTGTCATCCGATGACTCTGTGCCTGGACTGGGAAGGGCTGCTGCCTGTGCTGCTGGACTTCCTGGTAGCCATAGCCCTGGTTGGTGAGGGGCTGTGTGAAGCCTTGAAATGGGAGGGACATCACCTGGGATGGAGGTGGAGGAGCAGACCTGGACTGGGTGGGAGCAGGTTCCTCTGGATCTGGAGGGTTGTGAAGCAGCTCGGTGATCCGGTCCTTCACCACCTGGTACTCGGGTTCCTCCATGTTCTTGAGGGTCTGGTTGACATAGGTGAGGAAGGGCTTGCAGTTGGAGGATGAGGAGTCGGTGTTGACCAGCTGAGAGAGGAGATCTATACTGGTGCGGATGGTGTCCCTGATCTCCAGCAGGACAGTATGACTCTGCCCCTCATGCTGTCTTGCTCTCTGCCTTTCTGTGGAGGTGGAGCTGGGGGGTGGTGGATGCGGCTACGACTGTGGTGGACTCAATGTCTCCTTTCTCCCACCGCACCAGGGAGTCCTCCACGTGCTCCACCATGGTTACAACAGCTGTCCGCGGGTTCTCCGCCGTGGCACGCTCCACAGAAACCTGCCTGGACATAGGGACTGACTCTCGGCCGGAAGAGGACTGGCTCTCAGCAGGCTGCCGGAGAGAGAGGGTTGTGAGAGGGGCTGCTGGTGCTCTCGGTGGTGGATCTCACCCTCCAGGAAGCTGCACCTGGCCATGATGCAGGTCTCTCTGTCCGTCAGCTTAACTGTGGCCTGGCCAGATTTCTTCAGGTGCAGCTTCCCGTACCAGGTGTGCATGTGCTTCCACCAGCCGAGGAGCACCTCCAAAGTGTAACCCATACTCTCCGCCCTCTCTCTCCAAGCAGCCTGCTTCCTTTTGGTGTCCCTGTACAGCCGGTGTCCCTTCCGCCACAGATAGTCATTCTCTCTCAGCCACTCCAGCACCTCATCCTCGTGTTCCTCCTCGATTAAGTATTGCCTCCTCTTCCGTCCCCGTATATGCCTCTTCCTCCCTTTGGCAGGACCAGATGGGCCCTCATCAGAGAGGCTCCCAGGTGGTAGGGGCTGCTCCTCCACACCACCACCAGCAGCAGCACCAGGAGGATCATCATCATCATCATCATCATCATCATCACCAGCAGGATCATAATCATCATCATCAGCAGCAGCAGCAGCAGCAGCAGGATCATCATCATCAGCAGCAGCAGCAGCAGCAGGATCAGCAGGACCAGGATCATCAGCAGCAGAGTAAGTACCAGGAGCCCCAGCAGCACCAGCACCAGCAGCACCAGCAGGACCAGGAGCACCAGCAGGACCAGCAGAACCAGCAGGACAAGCAGGATGAGCAAGGCCAGGAGCATGAGCAGTACGAGCAGTACGAGCAAGTCCAGGAGCATGAGTAGGACCAGCAGGACCAGCAGGACGAGAAGGACCAGGAGCAGCTTCAGCAGAGTACGCAGCAGCAGAAGCAGCACCGCCAGGAGCAGCTTCAGCAGAGTACGCAGCAGCAGAAGTACGACCGTCAGGAGCAGCTTCAGCAGAAGCTCCAGCACCAGAAGAGCGAGCCTGAGCAGCAGAAGCCCCAGCAGAAGCAGAGTCAGGGACAGGGGGCGGGAGGGTGGCCCTGTCCCTCTTGCCAGGGATGGTGGCAGGTTGCTGAGACGTTTGCTTCTCCCCCATGGTTGTGGGGTTGCTGGCTGGCAGGGAGGCTGGCAGGCAGGCTGGAAGTCAGGCTGGCACCAAGGCTGGCAGGCAGGCAGAGAGCAAGGCTGGCAGGAATGCTGGCAGCAAGGCTTGCAGGCAGGCATGCATGCAGGGCAGGCAAGGACTCGATGTATCCTGCAGCAGGTCTTTCCTTCGAATGCTGGCCATGTGCGAGCTGCTTCCCTTTATATCCGCATGGCTTATGCAATGCATCCCCCCTGCATGCGCAATTAATCCCAGTCATCCGTTAGGCTTCCGCTGTGCATCCGCTAGGCTTCCGCTCTGCATCCGCTTTATCCGCTGTTCATCCGCTGTGCATCCGCTTCATCCATTCTGCGTCCGCTTTGCTGAGGCCTCCCAGAAGCCTAGCGGATGTGCCATCCACTCCCATCCGCTTCCATCCGCTGGGCTTCCGTTCCGCATCCGCTTTCCATCCACCCTGCGTCCTCCCCGTGTCCATGTTATCCGCTCCGGTTATGCAAATTTTTGCCCCTTTTGAGAGCAGATAACAACGGATGGAACATTTTGCTCATCCGTTGTGTCCATTTTGCATCCGTTGGGCAGTGTGAGAGGGCCTAAAGATTGAAAAGCAGTTTTATTGTTTTCCTAGAAAAATGCTTATAATTTATGCCCATGTCTATTATGAAAAAAAAAACCAATTTATAGGAGTCCAATGAGACTTGGTTTAATATTTTGTGATGTGAAAAGGAGAAATGAAAATATATAATTGAATATCATTGTAGCCATCAATTTAATGAGAAATTGGTTGTATCTTTTAACATAATGCTTTTGTTTATAAAATGAAGTTTATAAACCCATACCTCAATATATTAAACTGGAATCTGATTTTTTTTCCATTTTAGAACAGTGAGACTTTAAAACTTCCAAATCAGAATAAATTATAAATCTCAAATGTAGTAGTAGCATAATATTAGGCTTTGGTATAGAACATTGTAAACAAGATGGATTCTTAGAATAGCCTCTATATTATATAATATTCACCAATATTAAATTGTAGGCAGTTTCAGATTTCTTACAAATCAATCTGCAAGAATCAAAGAAGTGAAAACACACATTTGTGGTATTCATATGTTACATATTGAAGTACACTTAAATATCCTAAATAGATCCCTTATGTATAATAAGCAAAATGGAAATGATCATTTTTATTTTGTTAATTGTGATACAGATAAACAGCTTTACTTAAAATAACCCTATAATGCTAACTTTAAAATCATATAATTTCAGGCTGCAATTAAATGTTCGAAACACCCAATGCCTCTCCTGTACTCAATCAGAATTTATTAAAGAATGACATGGACACTAATGGCAAATATGATTGAAGAAAAATATATGCATCTACCAGCCTGAGTGACATTACCTGCCTATTATTTTTGATGATAATGAAATAATTAAAAGTAATGGAAAACTAGGAATTATGGTTGAAATGATTGGATATATTTAACTAAAGCCCATGTCACACTGCCCAACAGATGCAAAAAGGACACAGCGGAACAGCAAAATGTTCCATCCGTTGTTATCCGCTCTCAAAAGGGGCAAAAATTTGCATAACTGGAGCGGATAACACGGACTCATGGAGGACTCAGGGCGGATGCAAAGCGGATGCGGAACGGAAGCCCAGCGGATGGAAGTGGATGGGAGCGGATGGCACATCCGCAGGGCTTCCGGGGGGCCTCAGCAAAGTGGACGCAGAACGGATGAAGCGGATACAGAGCGGATGCACAGCAGATGAAGCGGATGCACAGCAGATGAAGCGGATGCACAGCGGAAGCCTAGCGGATTCCTGGCGTTAATTGCGCATGCGGGGAGGATGCATTGCATCAGCCCCGCAGATATAACAGAAGCAGCTCGGAAGCAGGTCACCATTCAGAGGAAAGACCTGCTGCCAGACACATCGACTGCCTTGCCTGCCCTGCCTGCATGTCTGCCTGTCAACCTTGCTGCCAGCCTTGGTGCCTGCCTCCCTGCCAGCCTTCCTGCCAGCCTTGGTTCCTGCCAGCCTCCCTGCCAGCCAGAAACCCCACAACCATGCGGAAGCACAGCAAGCCTCAGCCATCTGCTGCCAGCCCTTGCAAGAGGGACAGGGCTACCATCCCACCCCCTGGCCCTCACACTGGTTCTGCTGGGGCTTCTGCAGCACGGGTTCACTCTTCTGGGGCTGGGGCTTCTGCTGCTTTTGCTTCTGGAGGAGCTGATGAAAAGCACTCCAGCACCAGCCACCTCCACAGCACCTTGACCCTTCACCCCTGAGACTGAGCGACCCAGAGGAGTGCCAGAGACTCATTTTTGTCTTATAGCTTGTTGTTAATAAAGTCTATTTTTGATTCACACACTTGCTTCATTTCTTCTTTTTAATAAAGTCTTGCTGGAAACTTTTAGAAATGGTTTAAGCCTTTGCATGCTTGTGGGATGGGTAAGGATAGCTTTGGAATGGGTTAGGATACCTGTGGGATGGGTAATAGCTGTGGGATGGGTAAGGATAGCAGTGGGATAGATAAACCTCCAGTGCAAGCATAGTGGGACTGTATGGTCCATCCTCCCAGGTGCCATACCTATGGCCCTTTATTATCAATAACGATATAATCAATCATCCACACATGTCAACATAAACACAACTCTTTATTAAACGTCCTGTTCATTGTAGGCCAACCAAACATACATGGCTCAATCTCATCCATGTGATGAGACAGGCTGAAGGAAGCATCCATTAAGCATTTACCATCCTGTCTTGCCACTCCACTGCTCCAGCTGGGGAGTTGCACCAGTGTTTCAGGAGGTTGCACTGCTTCTTCGCCTCACGTGAGGCTCTGTTAGGGCCTTGCACAATCTCAGTGTCGATCAGGTTTTGCCCTTGTCTCCATTCCCCAGGCTCCATGTCCCCATTGCCTTGTTCACAGTCCACAAGCCTGTTCTGCAAGACTGGGTAACGGGTGCGTATGACATTGTGCAGGATGCAGAAAGCTTCCACGATCCTACTCATGGTCTCTGGGCTATACTGCATGGTGGTGAGAAGTACCTGGAACCTGTTGGCCCGTCTTGCCCTGAACAGCCTGTAGTTGAAGATCCTCTCTTCACGGGTGAGGAGTCTGGAAGTGTAGGGCTTCATGAGGTCGATTGTGAGGGAGAAGGCGTCATCCTCCACAATGAAGTAGGGCACATCTTGTATGTCGTTGGGCAGCAGGTCTGGATATGGGAAGCCCACTATGAGGTTGCTTTCCAGCCCCTCCTTGAGGTGACTGGCGTTGTATACCTGGGCATCTGAAGATGAGCCGTTGCCTGAAGCATCGATGTACATGAACTTGTAGTCAGCATCGACCATGGTGAAGAGGATGATGCTAAAGAAGCCCTTGTAGTTGTGATAAGTGGACCCCGAGTTGGCTGGTGCTTTGCAGGCCATGTGCTTGCCATCTATGGCTCCAACGGTGTGGGGGAAGTTCCACTTCTGATACCACTGCTCTGCAACTTTCTTCCAGCCTTCTTCAGTGGAGGGGCACTGGAGAAGCTCCTCCTTGTATTCTTTGATGATGGCCTGCACCACTTCTCTGACAACAAAGCTGATGGTGCTGGGTGGCATCCTCCAGCCATACTGCATGCTCCTGTAGGTGGTCCCTGAGGCCAGGTGGCGCAGAGTGAGTGCCACTTTGAGCTCAGGTTCCAGGCTGGGCGGGAAGTTGGTGTTTGTCTTGGTCAACCTGGGTGTCAGGCACTGCACAACTTCGTCAATCATGGCTGGAGGCATCCTCATGAAGTTCTGGAATGCCCGAGTGTCTTCTCTCCTGAGCTCCACCATCAGCTTGTCGTACAGTCCGTCCTCTGCTCTTCTGGTGAACCATCTTTGGACCCAGACTTTTTTTGGGTGGCTCCTTTTCTTCCCGTAGTAGAGTTCACAGAGCCTGTAGATGATTTCACACTGTTGCAGAAGGATGGTGGCTGCCAAAAGGACTTTGTCACAATCCACAGTGGACATGACTGGATGCTGTGGAAGAGGAAGAGTCAGATGAAGGCTGCAGAGGTCTGCACAGCTGGGCTGCTGTTCTGTAAGTGAGATGCAGGCGAGTTGCTCCCCCTTTTTATAGGCAGTGTAGGTGTCCCTTTGCATCCTCTAGGCATCCTCTAGGCATCCTGCAGACATCCTTAATATCCAAGATAGGTCCCCTCTGCGAACGTTTTTTCCGTTTTAAACGCTTTGTTTCCGCTTGGCATCCATTCTGCATCCGTTCCGCATCTGTTCTGCATCCGTTCCGCTTCCTCCCTGCGTCTGAGCGGATGCGAGTTGCGCGGATGCGGAGCGGATGCCTGGCGGATATAGCGGATGCGTAACGGATGCGTAGCAGATGCGTAGCGGATGCATGAATGGACGAACTGGATACATTTTCCACGCAAAAGTTTTTGGTAGCCCAAAACTTTTGGAGCGGATGAAATGTCAATAAACGGATGCTGGACGGATAGAGAGGAAGCCAAACGGAGGCAGTGAGTACATCGCGTTTTCAAACGGATGGCAAGTTTTTTTGGCCGTTTTATATCCTCTTTGCATCCGTTGGTTAACTGTGACATGGGCTTTAAGCAGAGATTATTTTGGAAAAGATAAGTTTTTATAATACACACTTCTAATACATGTCTTATAATTATATGCTTTTATTTACTCCAAAACAAGAAACTTCCTCAAATATACATTCTTTTTGTCTGCACCTTTCTAAAATATATACTTTTTATGTTCAATCTGAGCAAACAGATTCTCCAACTCTACATGTACCAGAGCTAGAATACAGAATAACAGAGTTGGAGGTCTTCTAGTACCCTGCTCAAGCAGGAGTCCCTATGCCAATCCAGACAAACTGGGCTTTTATAATATCATTTTTTCAGACTTTCCCAAGCTTCTTGAGTAGATTTCCTCTTTCAGAGTTTTACGTTTTCTCTAAGTTTGTTGAAATCATATCTTTTAAAATCTAAGACATTAGTTTGACTTTGCCTTATTACTTGTGCCTGCATTATGTTGAATTCTAATATGACATAGTCATTCTCCCCAAGGATCCTTCAGCCTTAATCCTTCTATTATTTCATGTTTGTCAGTAAGAATTAAGTTCACTACAGCTGACCTTCTAGTTCTCTCCTCTTCCTTTTGGGTGACAAAGTTATCTTCTAGGTTCAAGAGGTACCCATTTGGCTTCTCACTTGGTGCAGTTCAATTTAATTATATGATTAGTTAGTTTCCTTCCATTACAACCTATTATGTCCATACATTATATTATTTCCTTTGAATTTTCAGGATATGCTGGAATGTTTCAATATTAAACCATATTCCCAAACAATGCAATGGTGAGACGAAGATAGAGGTTGATTTCATAGTAACTATAGATGCCACAATATTGATCTTGGACTGAGGAAACTCCAGTTCATGTTTCCTCTGGAAGCTCAATGGAAGAAAAATTCTGTGTATACTACATTGAACTCTGGAGCTCCTAGAGAAAAAGCAGAATATATATTTATCAAATAATACATTGGATTGTATGTATATGTGAAAATCAAACTCAAGATATGGTACATCATCACTAGACTTCAGTGTTATGGGAAGATTTTTAGTGCCCTATGACAAGATTCAGTTTGGTTCCTAATATCTCAAAACCATTTAAGACTTGGAGCCAATAAGCTACCCATTTATTTTCAAGGTTCATATTTTTAAGTTTACAATCCTCTTTAAGCAAGATTTAATCAAAAATGCTTATGTTTTGAGTCCTTATGGTTATTCAAGGAGGTTTATCTTTCATTGTCCTCAATGATTCCCTTTCACCATGTTTTCTGGAATTTTTTTGAACCAGCATTATCCAGTGTTGTAAATGTAGTTGTTGGTAAGGATGCCAGGATGAAAAAATAAAATTAAAAATTAAAAAAAATGAGACATGGTGGTGCAATGGTTAGAATGCAGTATTGCAGACTAATTCTGCTCACTAGCAACTGCCAGCAGTTTGGTAGTTTGATACTCACCAAATCAAGGTTGACTCAGCCTTCCATCCTTCTGAGGACCCATATTGTTGGGGACAATATGCTGACTCTGTAAATTGTTTACAGAGGTCTGTAAAGCACTGTGAAGTAGTGTTGCTATTGTTATTTGGGAGGGAGAAAAAAGGAGACAAGGGATTTCTGCATATCATAACTTCACACGAAAGATGCAACATATTTAATTTGCATATCTTACGTAGGGTGCAATTATGTGTTTGTGATATCATAATGACTTCTCTCCAAGACCCTATGTAAACACTATCAAAAAGACCCACACCCAGCCAATATTACTGAAATATAACTTTCCTGCAGATAATCCATTTGTTACTATATTGATAGGAGAAAAGCCTTCACACATACAATTATATCCACGTTGATTCATGAACGCAAAATTCATGTTCTTCAGTTTCCAAGTTCTTCATTCTAAGAAGGCCTTTCTGTAAGTATCTGTAAGATTAAGTGATTGCCTGAAGCAACCAGATATTATCTGAGTAACAGGACATATTGACATGTTCATTCATTGAGCTCTTTTAATAATGCCTGAATTGGATTTTTTTAAACTAATATCCTTCATAAATTCTACCTTGCCATTCTGCAAGAGAAGACATATGATGTAATAAACTATGTTTATCATTTTTTTTAAAAAAATACTCAGCTTCTTCTGCTAAGTAAATCAAAATGCTATATTTCAAAGAGATTTAATATTCCATAATTCTTAATGCTGTGGAGATTCTGGTTCCTTTTTCAACATGCTGTTATGTTAGCAGAGGTAATAATCACTGATACTGTAAATACAATATAATAAAAGGTTTGGGGGCAAGGGCTAAAGTCTCAAAAGAATTCAATCTCCCTTTTAGAATGCTAAATACATACCTGAGGCACAGATCTACACAATGAGTTTCACAATCTTAGCAATGGTCCTTAAAGTATATATAGACACAAGTGTAGACACAAGTGTAGAACAAAAGTAGAAAAGCTTATTTTCTAACTCAAACTTTTGGAAAAACAATATCATCCAATAGAGCTTCTAATTAATAATGTATGTGTTTATGTGTATACACAGGCATGTGCAAATGTGTGCCTAAGTTCATATAAGTTTGAATGTGAAATATTTTCTGGTAGAACATTCCCGATCTATGAAATCAGAATTATTGTCTGGAATGCTTTCAAAACAACTGATTTCCAAATATTTATTCTCAACACTTATTCCCAAGAGCAATTCAAAAAGAATTTAGAAAACAAAGCAAAGAAATACATCAGTGAAACCAAACCCTGTTAAAATATTCTTTTTCTAGACCAATGAGAAATGGAAACTAGGACAACAAAACATATTAGCAACTGTATGTTAAAAAATATTTAGAAATATGTAATGTATTTTACAAAGAGTTAAAGAAGTAAAGTATATACATTATTTCACAAATAAATATGGAAATTGTGTTCTTGATTTTGAATTATATAAGTTCATTAGCTTTATTTCATCATATTTCAACTATCAAAAGTTCTTTTCATACACTGAGTGGAAGCAGTCAAGCATCTGCTTAACATTGTGGGCTAAAACTTAATTAATCTCTGATTATTGCCCATGCTAGTTGGGCTTGTTATTCAAAGTCTAAAAAATGTGATTCAGTGGTAAGAAAATCTAGGTTTTACACATAGGCAAGAAACACCAATCATACAAGTATAGAATAGGTGGTACCTGACTTCAAGAGCAGAAACTGCAACAGGGATCTAGGACCTAGTGGACAACCATTTAAGTATGGGGCCAGCAATATGCTATAGTTGCCTAAAAAACCAACACAAGGTTAGGCTGCTTCAACAGAGGGATGATATCAAGATTACATGAAGATTAATACTGCTGTATACTGTTTTGATAAGACCATACTTGGAATACTGCATCCAGTTCTGGGCATAATGATACAAAAAAGATAAAGTGCACAGAACAACAAAGATTATTTGGGGTCTAGAGGCTAAAGCACATGATGAACAGTTGCATGAACTGGGGATGTCTAATGAAGACAAGGACTGGGAGAGTGATATGATAGCAGTCTTACATTACTTAAGAGACTGTGACAAAGGGGGGGGGGTCAACTTATTCTCCAAAGCACCAGAAGGCAGGATAAAAAACAATGGATGGAAACTTTATCAAGGAGAGGACCAACCTCATGAGAACAATTAACCAGTGGAATAACTTGCCTTTAGAAGTTATGGAAGCTGTATCACTGGAGAATTTTAAAAAGAGATTGGAAAGCAATTTGTCCAGAATGGCATAGGGTTTCCTGCTTGTATAGAGGTTGAACTAGAAGACCGCCAAGGTGTAAGGCATCCAGAAAGTATCCATGATATCAATCACTCTGAGACATTTTCTCTCCAATTGATTTAATTAGAAACAGATCTGGCATGTCCAAGGCAATTTCCCAAAGTGAAATTATTTTCACGCATTATACAGAATCCACCTTCTCTCCTCCCACTTCTACACTTCATAAATCACGAGAACCAATTAACTGTGTTTAAGTAAGTCCCTGTTAGGAGAATGAGCACATACTGGGAGACATATTTGAGAGTAGTGTTTGAATAATACACACGCATAATACACACAGATAATAATACACACAGATACACTGTACATTAAATGTAGGCTTTTACTTCCAGAAAGGTTTAAAGCAAAATTCAAAACAAACAGTCCAAAGTCATTCACAAGTTAAATCAGTCAGTTTTCAGTCCATGGATAATCTAATAACAAAGTCCAATGTCAAAAACAGTTCAGTATCAGACTTACATCAGACTTATAAAGCTTTATGCTTTATAGAGCCTTGGGCCTTTGTAAAATGATCTGCTATATTGTTTTCTGACATACAGTATTCTGTATATTCCTGCTTTGCACACATTGTTTCACATTTAAATATCTTAAATCTGTGTGTTTCGTTCTTCTCTTAACAGCAATATTTGAAGCCATCTGTATTGCTGATTGATTATCTTCATAAACAACAATAGAATATGTTACACCAATTCCCATGTCAATTAGTAGTTGCTTATACAAAACTAAATCTGTACATAAGAAAGAAAAACATGAGAATTCAGCTTCCACTGTTGACAGACTTAGATGTTTGTCTAAACTTAGATATTAGACAGATGTTTCTGTCTAATAGACCTCCATCCAATCAACACCTTTCCCAATAATACTACAGCTCCCAATGTAGATTTTCGTGTATTTATGTCTGTAGCAAAACATGCATCAGCATATGCAGTTAAACTCAGTTTCGTCTTTAGGCTCCAAATACAATGCATAATGCATTGTTTGTTTCAGATATCTTAACACACGTTTAGCAACTTGCCAGTGCCTTTCAGTTGGCTCAGCATTAAATCTCGCTAATTGATTAACACTGTATACAATATCTGGCCTTGACCAATTACTGAGATAAGATAAACTACCAATCAAAGATTGATAAATATTCTTATCAAAAATAGGACTTTGAACATCACTATGGCAAAATTCTTGGTTTATTGGTGTCTTTGCTGGCTTACAAAGTTCCATTTTAAAACTTTTTAGTAACTGGTTAATTTAATCTGCCTTTGAGATCTTATATCCTCCTTTAGTTTTATCTATCTTTAATCCAAGATATTGTTTGATTTCTCCTAACTGTTTTATCTTAAATTTCTTCTCTAACAGTGAAATTATTTTAGTAGCTTCTTGTTCAGTTTTGGTGATTAATGCGATGTCATCAAAAAATAACAGCAACAATAAAATTATACCATTACTTTCTCTTTTAAACAAAAATGGTCAGCCATGCCAGCTACAAAACCTATCTCAGTTAATTCTTTAACTATACATTGGTTCCACTCATATCCTGATTACTTCAAACCATAAAGACTCTTTTTCAATTTCCAGCAATCAGTTGTATTATCATTTTTGAGACCTAAAGGTTTCTTTAAATATATAGTGTGTTGCAATGGTGCATGCAGATATGCAGTCTCTACATCCAAATGATTTATAATATACACTTCTCAAAAAAATAAAGGGAACACAAAATAAGACATCCTAGATCTGAATGAATGAAATATTTTTATTAAATACTTTGTTCATTACATAGTTGAATGTGCTGACAACAAAATCACACAAAAAATATCAATGGAAATCAGTTTAGCAACCAATGGAGGTCTGGATTTGGAGTTACACTCAAAATTAAAGTGGAAAAAAATACTACAGGCTGATCCAACTTTGATGTAATGTCCTTAAAACAAGTCAAAATGAGGCTCAGTAGCGTGTGTGGCCTCCACGTGCCTGTATGACCTCCCTATAATGCCAGGGCATGCTCCTGATGAGGTGATGGATGGTCTTGATTGATTGTCAATCAGTGTTGCTACCTAAGTGGACAGTTTGATTTCATAGAAGTGTGATTGACTTGGAGTTACATTATGTTGTTTAAGTATTCCCTTTATTTTTTTGAGCAGTGTATTTTTTTTTAGCTGCCCACACTAATCTTGCCCTTAATGTAGTAGTATTCAGACTAGTTGCAAACACCTCATCATAGTCATTTGCTGTCTGATTGAACCCTTGTGCTACTAATCTGGCTTTATGGGAAACAGTCCCATCTACACTTGTCTTTAGGTTATGAATTCATTTACATCCTATAGCATGTTTACCTGGTGGTAACTTAACATTTTCGTATACCTCCAATTTTTTTTAATGATTCCTATTCCTTATCCATTCCTGATCCTTAGCATGATACAGTTTCAGTTAACTATCATTGCTTGGAACTGTATTCACTTAGCATACAACACTAGCCTGATATTTATCAGGTGGTCATGTTACTCAGGTTGAACGTCTTGGTAATATAGGGCTTACTGGTGGACTCACATGTGCCACCTGCTCCCATTCTCCTACCTCCTCCTGTGCCTGTTCTCCTCCTTCCTTCTGTGCCTGTTCTTCTTCTTTAATGGCTATTCATGGTTTACTTATTTTATTTTTTGGGACTATTTGGGTGTCAATAATAATATCATTGCTGGATTCCTGTTCCAGTTTATCCCACCCAAAGTGCTCAAGAAATTTTGCACTAGCACTACAATAAACATGAGCTGTGCCTTGATCCCAGAATCTAAATTATCTATGGATGGCCTCATAACCCACCAAAAATAACTTCTTAGTTCTTTGTTGCCCTTTCAGTCTTACTTGTGAGGGAATATGCACCCATGCTGGAGCTCCAAATGAGTGTAAATAACTTAAATTTGGCTTTTTGCCATGCCAATGAATGAATGGCAATTCTCCAGATGTTGTGTTAACTATATTGTTTAAATCTGATTACTGCTCATTATGGCCTCACTCCACAGTGTTTCAGGCAAACCTGAATCGGATAACATAGTGCGAGCCATGGCTTGTAATATTTGTCCTCTTCATTCTACAAATGAGTTATGTTATGGTCTGTAAGGTGCAGAACGTTTATGCTCAACACTAGCCAATTTTAGCATAGTTTGGAATTTTTGTTAAAAAACTCAGTCTCATTATCAGTAACTGAAGAAATTACTTTACTTTTCATTTTTCTCTCAGCAAACCTAAGCCAGTTAAAGAAATGTTGGAATGTTTCTGTTTTGTTTTTCATAAGATAGCAGAAACCATATCATGAGTAATGGTCCATAATACTCAAAATATAGCAGGCACCTCCTAAACTAGGTTTCTTAGGACCAATTATGTCAGCAAAAACAACCTCTAAAAGTTCTTTGGTCTTAAACCCATTTAGTCTGTTTGCTAGAGTAATATTGCTTTTTTCTTGGCTACAAGCATTACAGTTTACATACTGGCTGCAGGGTTTCAATTTTACTCCCTCTGACAATTCAACAATTTGTTTGAGCATTTTGAAATTAATGTGCCCTAGACGTCTATGCAGTAAATGTATACATTCATCATGTGGCTTAACATTGTTATAAACTGAGTTAGCCATCTGCAACTGGTCATCATGTATTACATATAAATCATTATCTAATGTAGCAGTAACATTTTTACCCTCTTTCTCTATTCTACATTTATCTCCCCTAAAGGTTACTACATAACCAATATTTACTAAAGCCCTTACTGATAGCAAATTAAATTTCAGTTTAGGTACATATAACATAGTTAAATGTTCATTTATACAAGAACAATATGCAGTACCTTCTCCTGATGCTTTAATCTTCCATCTATTTGCCAATGATAACATATTGTTTATTCATAGACATCTTTAAAAACCTGTTTCTATCTTTCGTAATGCACTGTGATGCTCCACTATCAACAACCCACAAATCATGATTGACAGTTGAATTTATAGACATAGCTAAACTAACATTCTTCCTGGCCTTCTGGTGTTTGCCAATATTCTGTTTTTTTCCCTTCTTACAGAATCTAGCTATTTGTCCCCTAGCCCCACAAGAAAAACATTTTCTAACAGTATAGGCAGTTGAAGATAAATCATCTCCTTGTGGTTGTTCCTTCCTCAATTGGTCCCTATCCAGCTGTCTTCTTGCTTTTTCTAACAGCCTTCCAGTCAATGTCAGTTTATCTCTGGGCAGGACTTCCAGTGAAGATATGTAATCATCATAATGATGATTTCATGATGATGATGATGATTTCATCCAATGAGGAAAGAATGATGTAAACTTGATGCAGGTCCGAAAATATCAGTTCCTTTTCATGTAGCTCTTGAAAAGTTCTTTTCAGGAAGTTCAAATGAGCTAACATATTTCTACCTTTCAGAAGACGTGCTCTAAACAGTTTACATATAAGATGTATGTGTGCACCCACACTGTCACGAACATAAATCCTCTTCAAATTCTCCCAACACTTAGCAGCAGACTCTTCTCCATGAATAAGGACTAGCTGCTGCTCACTCAGTGTTACTCTAATTATACAAAGAGCTCATTCGTTGTTCTGTTTAAAGTCAGCAATCTTCTTGGCATCATCCTCATTAGCTGGATCCCAAGCATGTACATCCGGTGAGTCTTGAACTACATTCTGTAAACTTTGTCTATGCAGAAGTAGACTACATTTTATAGACCAGGAAACATAGTTTGTTCCATCCAACCGGGTTATCAGTGACAGACTTGTTGATGGGTCTTGTGCCATGTTTACCAGAATAGTAAACCACAATTAAACAGTAAACAGCTGTCTGTATACAGTACTGTGTATTCACACTAACTCTCAGTTATCTGAGCCTGATATGGTCTGGGCACATAACCAGTGTTGAGGTAATTCCCTGTTAGGAGAATGAGCGCATACAGGGAGACATATTTGAGAATAGTGTTTGAATAATACATACACAGCACATAGATAAACTGTACATTAAATGTAGGTTTTTACTTCCAGAAAGGAAGTAGTTTTTACTTCCAGAAAGAATTTAAAGCAAAATTCAAAACAAACAGTCCAAAGTCATTCACAGGTAAAATCAGTCAGTTTTCAGTCCAGGGATAATCTAATAACAAAGTCCAATGTCAAAAACAGTTCAGTATCAGACTTACATCAAATTCATGAATAACAGTCAATTAGAAGGAATGGCAATACTCTCCAACAGAAGGAAAAAGAGACTCACTCAGTTCTGAGATGAAGACTAAACAACCCATGTTTCTGGTTCCATCCTGTGGCCGTTTGAGAAACCACACCCAACTACAGTTCTTCATTTTCTGAAATATACAGTTTTAAAATGTTTATCCTGGTTTATATATTTTCAACCCAAATAGCTGTTAGGTGACTTATATTCCTAACAATCTGCAACTGGAATTTCTTAATACAACATACAGAATAAACTTGAACTTTTCAACTCCTCCACCCCCCGTTCCATGAAATGTGACAGCTGAATTTTAAAGCTGACAGACATCCCTCCCTTGAAAACTCCTTGATGTAGTAGCTGGTTTTTGTAAACTACAATGGAATACTGGATGAATTTTCCCCAATATTTGAGGAAGACTTAATTGGACAGTGACTGGATCTTTGAAATTGGGAATGGACCCAAGAATTTTGGACCCAGCTTCTTACTGGGCAGTTTCAACCAAAGATACTTGGTTGATAAATATACTTTTCCCCCTACTTTAAAAAGCGGTTGAAGGGATCTATGTTTATCCGCCTGTTTTTTATAATTTTTTGCATCTTTGGTTAAAGCTTTTTTTGTATCTTCTCATCTTTTCTTTGATGAGTTCATCCATTCTGTTAGGGACATGGATGAGGAAGGTTGTCTAGGTAACTCTGGCATCGGGACAAAATCCATTCCAGTGTTGATTTGGAATGGAGTCAATCCCATGCTGCTATGTACAGCATTATTGTAAGCAACCTCTGCAAAAGGTAATAACTCAGCCCAATTTTCTTGTTGATCATTTACATAGCATCTAATGTATTGTTCAATCATGGCATTAGCCCTCTCCACTGCTCCGTTACAAGCAGGATGGAAAACTAAGAATAACCCTTGAGAGGAACCAGTGGATTTCAGAAATTCTCTCCAGAATTTTATGGTAAATTGTACCACTTTGTCTGATATTATTCTATGAAGTACTCCATGTAGTCTATAGATATGTTTCACGAACAGCTTTGCAAGTTTTTTCGTCAGGTTTGCAAGTCCTGTGAAGGCTATAAAATGGGCCTGTTTAGAGATGAAGTCAATTATAGTCCAAATGATTGTATTTCCTTCACTCTTAGGTAATTCAACAATAAAGTCCATTGTGATCTCTTCCCGATCTGTTGGGTTGGTTTGGCAACTTGTAACAGGAGGCCAGGGAATTTTCCAGTTCTTTGTTTCATTGTGGCACAAACTGAGCAATTTTTTACACAGTACTTGACATCAGGTTTCATTTTTGGCCACCAGAACTGTCTTCTCAGTAAATGTAGGGTTTTTAGGAATCCAAAGTGGCCTCCCAGACAGGAGTCATGGCTATGCTTTAGTACCAGTAGTCTTAGGTTTGTGGGTACATAAAGCTTTCCAAGCTAGTCCATCATTCATTGTTAACTCGGTTTGATGGTCCAGGAACCAAGGAGCAATAGGATCAATAGGGCCATGATGGTCAATAGGGCCATTTTCAATTATGCAGTCAGCTTATTTCCAAGTGTTTGGGGTTCTGGTTGGCTTGGGCTCGAGTAGTCACTTGGCCTGCCAATTGAGCTTCTGAAATTAAGGCGTCTACTATTTCCTCTCAGGCTGTCAAACTGAGGTTTTCTGGACAGAGCGTCCACCAGTACACTTTTCCCTCCAGGGATATATTTAATGTTAAAGTTGAATCACTTGAAATATTGGGCCCAGCGGACTTGTTTGGATGATAATCTCCCAGGGGGTCTTTAGAGCCTTGAGGTTCTTATGATCAGTCCATACCTCAAAGGCCTCTGGCACCCTTCTAAAAAATGCCTCCAAGTCAACAAATCCCATCGTATGGTGAATGATTCTTTCTCCCAGATGGCCCACCTTTGCTCTGTGTCTGTCAGCTTTTTGGACACATAAGTGCAAGGCATCAGTTGGTCTTGAGAGTCCTTTTGAAGCAAAACAGCTGCTACCGCTACATCACTTGCATCCATTTGGACAATAAAAGGCTTGGTCATGTCTGGGTGCTGGAGGATGGGCTCAGCTGTGAAGAGGCATCCTCTTTCTCCTTGGGGAAAAGGAAGAAAGGCATGGATGCTGAAAGTATCACTTTCCCCGTGTGAGTTAAAGTGTCTGAAATGAGAAAGTGTGCAGTCTGACAGAGGGGATGGGGATGAATTGAGCCTTGGAGGACTTTTGCAACGTAAAATAAATGCATTTTGGAAGCAGGTCTTTTAAAAACTTTTCCAAAGATTCCCTATGAACGCTGCAAGTATCGCTTTCCCCTTGTGAGCTAAAGTGCTGGAGTGAGAAGGAGTGCGGGTCTGATAGAGGGGGTGGGGGAATCCACTCAAACCTTGGAGAAATTTAAAGAAGTTATTTCCAAAATGCTTGTCTGTTAAGTGCTCTCTCTCTCTCTCTCTTTCTCTCCCCCCCCCTCTGTGTGTGTGTGTGTGTGTATGAGAGAGAGAGAGAGAGAGAGAGAAATAAATAAATAAATAAATAAAGAAAGAAAGAAAGAAAGAAAGAAAGAGAGGAAAGGTAGAGAAAGAAAGAAAGAAAGAAAATAGGAAGATAAAGAGAAATAAACCTCTGTGCTATTATTTTTAATTGTTCAATTATTTATCATGTGTTAATATTTTACACTGTCCCTACACCTAGAGTAATTTTTCTGCCTTTCTTTTGCCCAGGGCTACCACATATTTTTCAGGGTTTACATACATTAAATGTCAATAGTCCAGAGCATAAAATACACATGTGTTTAACAAGAGTTGAAAGGGACCTTGGAGGTCTTCCGGTTCAACCCCCAGCTCAGGCAAGTAAAGTGAGGATGCCAAACTCTGAGTAGAAATCCTGGGAAAGGTATCAGAATAATACTTAGAAGAGACCTTGGGGTGAACCCTAAATCATTTCAGAGAAATGGCTGTCCAGTCTTTTCTTAAAAACTTCCAGTGATTGAGCACCCAGAACTTCTGGAGACAGGCAGTTCCACTGGTTAATTGTTCTCACTGTCAGGAAGTTTCTCCTTAGTTTTAGGTTGCTTCTCTCTGTTCAGTTTCAATCCATCTACTTCTTTGGGAAATACATTGTTCCCCTTTCTTTGTGGCAGTCCCTTAAAAGCCTGTTGCCTATCACACTCTTGAGTCAAGCATGTGAGCCATTTCCTCCTTTCAGTGGTCCATGAAAGTATATTTATAGTATGCAGATAATAAAGTCAAAAAAGGTGAACAACGTTTTTACAGAACTATAGATAAGTTGAGGTTGGGTGACAAGGAATGACTGGGAGGGGAGGGGCCAGGTGAGGCACCCCTTGATGTGAGTGACATTGAGTTGGCCATGCCCACCTAGTCACATGACCACCAAGCCATACCCACCCAGTCACATGACCACCAAGTCACATGACCATACCCACCCAGTCACATGATCACACTCCCATCCTGTCACAAGACCACTAAGCCACACCTACCCAGTTACATGACCACAAGCCATGCCCATCAAATAAGCCACGCCCACAGAACCAGTAGTAAAACAATTTGAATTCCACCACTGTTATGGCCGTAACCAAATCATGCTCTGTGGCATATTGATCTCCAAATTATTCTACATGGGATCGGATTTGAGTGAGGAAGTAATTGAAATATTCATGGTTGCCATCAAATATGGCCTTAAAGGGTATTTGGTCTGGCCTGGGTTGTGGCTGAGGAGGTGGCACAGGCCAGGCCCCTGAAGGTTGTACTGGAATGAAAGGAACTGGCCTGGTAGCATACATAGGTTGGGTAGGCCCCCTGTATCTTGGCTGGGTGGTGCCTCTCTGGAATAGGGTTCTCTGTGGCCTCACTGCTGGTTGGGGCTGCATTTGTGGTTACCAGGAGGAAGATGGGTATGGTCTGGTTCCCTGGTCAGGTGGAGGGGAAGTGGCTGCTGTCTGTTGTCAGGGCAACCCCCTTTCAGACCAGGGCTGTGTGGGTGCTGGCTGCCATTGGCATTGAATCCACTCCTGGCCTGGATCAAATCTTCACCCTGGAAGGATACTCTCTGCAGGGGGCAAAACTCCCTCTGGAAAATGAGGGGATTGCCTCAGAGGCTGCATCATACCTCTGTCAGTTGATGCATCTTTCTGGCTTCCTCCAATTGGCATCTATATAGTCTCCTCCCTCCAATCTGGCAGCATAGCCATATGCCTGGGGCTTGAGAAAGATTTCTCTTCAAACAGCTGGGTTACCTCTGGGTTATAACAATTTCTTGAATTGAAATGCTTCGGTATAGCTCCCAAACCTCTTCCTCTACTGTCATTCTGAAAGCATCCATCATCTCCTCCTTGGGCTTGCAGATTCAATTAATGTTCCAGAGGGAGGGTCACCATAATCTCCCCCCTGCATATCTCCAACTTCGCCTGATTTTTGTTCTTTCTCCATCTCTGGGAAAAGAACTCTGGGGTATCAGCCAATTCCCTTCCAAAAATAAAAGTGCACTCTGGGAAATAAATGTAAGGCATCCAGAAAGTATCCATGATATCAATTACTCTGAGACATTTTCTCTCCAATTGATTTATTTAGAAACAAATCTGGCATGTCAAAGACAATTTCCCAAAGTTAAATTATTTTTGCTTGTTACACAGAATCCATCTTCTCTCCTCCCTTCTCCGATCCCACTTCTACACTTCATAAATCATGAGAACCAATTAACTGCAACTGGAATTTCTTAATACAACATACAGAATAACCTTGAACTTTTCAACTCCACCATCCCCTCTTCCATGAAATGTAACAGCTGAATTTTAAAGCTGACACAAGGTACCTTCCAATTATGTTTTCAGTTTCTGAGTATAACCTACATTTATCTCAGTCAAGTTTTTCACAATCCTATAAAGTAGGACAGTGTAATAAAATCTGTATATTGTAGATGGCAGATTGAAGGTGCACAAATAATAATTTGCTTTCAGGAGCTGGTAGAAATCCATGTGGCGCATCATTAAATTACATTTGGCCATTTTCTCTGTGAAATATGTTTGAATCAAGTAGGATTTTTTTTTTTAAAAAAAGATCTTTGACATAGTCCTGCATCCTTGCAGTGCTTTTACTATTTGAAGTTAACTATAATTTCTTTCTTTAATCTTTCTTTCAAGTGAAACAAATCATTTGAGAGAAAATAGCCCTTTCAACTACTTCTTAGAGGCACTTATTCCTGCCTGATTTTGGTTTACTTCAAGTGCCTAATCTTGACAACTGTGAAGGTCAGTTATGATCTGGAAAATGTCAGCATATGTCCTATCTATCACTGACTGCTGTAGGTCAGCTCTGTGGTCTTCCTAAGATTAATAGAACTGTTGCTACACAAAGGTAGCAAATAAAGTTGGAAGCAACAATCATTATTTTATATTTAAAAAAACATTTATTCAACAAATAATATGATGATCTCATTCTTTTCTCACCTTGAGCAAGGTGAAATTCTAGAAAACTAGAAAATTCTTCAAAGCAATATGGAATATAATTTGAAGGTTATAATGAAACCAGTCAAGATAACTTGGGATTCTTTTTGTTCTACACTGAGAACATATAATTTGAGGGTAAAGATTCATTTTCTGAACTTGTGGGTTGGTTTCTGAACATTTTATTACCAGGCTAGGTAACATCTTCAACAGAGTTTAGGATATTGAAGACTAAAACATATGAAGAACAATTACAGGAACTGGGCATTGCTAGTCTAGTGAAGAGAAGGACCAAGAGAGAGATGATAGTAGTGTTCCAAAAGTCAGACAAGGAATAATAGATGGAAACTGAACAAGGAGAGATTTAACCTGGAAATAAGGAGAAACTTTCTAACAATGAGAACAAACAACTAATGGAACAGCTTGCCTTCAGAAGTTGTGGGAGTTTCATCACTTGGGACTTTCAAGAAGAGATTGGATTGCCATTTGTCAGAAATGGTATAGGGTGTCCTGTTTGGGCAGGGGGGTTCGACTAGATGACCTACAAGGTCCCTTCCAACTCTGTTAATCTGTAACTATATATGACTAAACTCCTAGACATCCCCTAAACTCTGCTGAAGATGTTACTTAGCCAGGTAATGAAATATCCAGAAACCAATCCTAAAAGTTCAGAAGATGAACCTTCACCCTCATTCATCACCAGAGCTACAGATATTTGCCACCATTGCAAAACATATATTGTTGTATCAAAAATTATTATTTTTGAGCTCTAATTCCAGAAAATGGCTGTATAGTAAGCCATCCACAAATTCTCAGAAACAATTTGTTTTAGTCAGGGTGTCTGTGCTGAATGCTATTCAGGGAAAATCCATATTTTCTCATAAGTACATTAAAGGGCTATCCAGCAGTCCATGACCTGGTAGAAAATGATACAGGCAAGTCATTTGCTATATCTTTACTTACTGCGAAGAGGGCACATTAAGGACAGGCATTAGTTGATTTCCATGTTTTTACTTTTTTTCCTTCAACCAAACATTTCTCACCACCTCTAATTTTCTTTTCACAGAGCTCTTCAAGAGTGGGGAGAAATATAATGTAACCATTTAAAAAGATATTTTGAGATTAATTATCTATCTCCTCTCAGTTTCTGAGGCTGCTCAAATCTTTGATAGGAGCCTAATTTATTTCAAGTTGCTTTGCGTAAAACCAGCTTCATCTACCTCATCTATGGATTTGAATATTTATGCATTTGAAGCAGACACATATTTTAAACACACAGCTGGAGAGTTGTGCTCAAAGAATAAAATTCAGTGCCAAAATAGAAGAAGGTTTTTAACACATAAAGAATTACATCTGTTGTGCTGGAATATTTGAACAATGAGAAACAAGTTTCTCTCAGGATAGATATAGGATTCATATGCCATTTTTGGTTGTCTTAAAGAATAATGTAGTGGGTTGAACTTTTATTTTTTTGTTTTGAAGAGTTAAGGCTAGGTCCCATTGGATGACAAATGCAAAATGTATGCATAAAGGACACAGCGGATGAGCAAAATTTTGGGGGTGGCTCCATCCGTTGTCATCCGCTCCAAAAAGTGGCAAAGAATTGCATAAACAGAACGGAAAACAACAGAAAAGAACAGATCGGGGTAGTACGTAGCGGGGATGTTAAGTGGATGTTCATAAGAATTCTAGCGGATGACAGTGGATGGAAGTGGAAGACACCTCCGAAAGGGTTCCGGGGGAGAATTGCGAAGCGGACACAAAGCGGAAGGGGCGGATGCATGGCGGATGACATGGATGCATCATGGACGCCTATAGGAAGCAAAGCAGATGCCACGCGGATGTATATCGGATGCAAAGCGTTCACTGCGCATGTCGGGAATATGAATTGCGTCAGCTCTGCAGATATAAAAGGATGCAGCACGCATGCAGTCAGCATTCAGGGGAAAGACATGCTGCCACATACATCTTCAAGGAACACCATGGTTCGTCAGTCAGGGAAAAAGAGGAAGCCTGTGCCTACTCGTTCCAGCCCTGGCAAGAAGGACAGATCCAGTATCCCACCCCTTGGCACTGACTCTGAACCTCCTCCTCCTCCTCCTCCTCCTCCTGCTGTTGTGGTGGACTAGCCCCAAGGCCCTCAAAGCCCTGCTGCTGAAGGCCCTGCTGCTCCAGCCCCTGAAGGCCCTGCTGCTCAAGCCCCTGAAGGCCCTGCTGAAGCCCCTGCCAGAGGGAGGAAGAGGCAAGGGAAGGAGAAGGGAGAGAGGAAACAGTACACCGTTTTCGAGGACCATGAGGATGAGGTGCTGGAATGGCTGAGGGAGAACGAGTACCTCTGGAGAAAGGGCCACAGACTCTATTGCAACACCAAGAAGAAGCAGGCAGCTTGGAGAGACAAGGCAGAGAGCCTGGGGTACACTGCAGATGTACTCCTGGGATGGTGGAAGCACATGCACACCTGGTATGGCAAGCGATACCTCAAAAAAATCCAGGCAGGCCTCTGTCAAGCTCACTGACTGGGAGATGTATGTCATGGCCAAGTGCAGTTTCCTGGAGGGTGAGATCCGCCACCGAGGAGCAGCCCCTCTGACACCCCTCTCCCTTAGACAGCCCACGGACAGCCAGTCCTCTTCCAGCCAGCAGCAAGTGAGCCTATCCAGGCAGGTGTCTTCAGAGGACCCCACAGCAGAGACCCCCCCAACAGCTGAACTCCCTATGCCGGCGGAGTTGGAGGATCCCCTGTCACAAATGGAGGAAGAAGCAGCAGCTACCAGAGGCCAACCCACCCCCACCCCCAGATCCAGAGGATGCAGGCAGAGAGGCAGACTGGAGGGCCAGGACCACAGTGTGCTGTGGGAGTTAGGGACACAATGAAGACCACCATAGAACTTCTCTCTCAGCTGGTCCACTTGGACAGAGGATCCTCAGGGCACCACACCTTCATCACCTACGTGAGTAACACCCTCAGGGACCTGCCCGAGGCCCAGTACCAGGTGATGAAGGAGAAGATAACAGCACTTCTGCACAACCCTCAAGGCTCAGCTGGAGCTGCTCCTACCCAGTTCAGGTCTGCTCCTCCACCCCAGGCGATGTCACAGCCCTTCCACAGCTTTCAACAGCCCCTCACCTACCAAGGCTATGACTACCAGGACTTTCCACAGCAAAAACAGACCTTCCCAGTCCAGGCCCAGGTTCATCGCCTGCCACAGACTCCAGTCCTCACCCAGCTGCAAACCAGACAGCCCCACTAAACTCCTCCTTCCTCCACCCCATAGCCAAACCCGTCAATGGACAATCTGTCATCAGTCTTTGGCCTGACATCCCAGGTCCTTGATGAAGGGCCTCTCAACCTGACGGGACTGAGTCAGCTCTCGGACAGCTTTCTGAACACACCATCCCCTGTTGTACTCTCGGGGCCAAGCACCCAATGGTGCCTCAGACCAGCACTCAAGCCACAGCCACCTCCACAGTCCCTGCCCGCTTAACAGCTGAGACCATGGACATGACTCAGAGTGATTGAGAATAGTGCCAGAGACTGAGTTGTTTACTTGTTCACTTTATCTTTGCTTAAGACACTTTACTTGGTTCATTTTGTTTATTTAATAAAGTCATACAGTTTACCTAAGACAGTTAATAAAAGTTATCTTTGCTTAAGACACTTCGTACATTTTTTACCTTAGTAAAGTGTTGGTGAAAACTTTTAACAAATGGTTAAGCCTTTGCATGCTTGTGGGATAGATAAGGATGGTTGTGGGATAGATAAATCTCCAGTGCAAGCTCAGTGGGACTGTATGTTCCCCCATTCCAGCTGCCACACATATGAATGTCCAGTGTCTATCAGGTTACGTCCCTGCCTCCATTCACCAGGCTCCATGTCCCCATTCCCTTGTTTATGGTTGACAAGTCTGTTCTACACTGGGTAGCGGGTGTGCATGAGATTGTGCAGGATGCAGCAAGCTTCCATGATGCTCCTCATAGTCTCTGGGTCATGCTGCATGGTGGTGAGAAGTATCTGGAACCTGTTGGCCAGGATGCCAAAGGCGTTCTCCACCACCCGTCTTTCCCTGGACAGCCTGTAGTTGAAGATCCTCCCTTCACGGGTGAGGTATTTTCAACTGTATGGCTTCATGAGGTAGGTTCTGAGGGAGAACACGTCATCACCAATGATGAAGTAGGGCACATATTGTGTGTCATTGGGTCTGGACCTGGAAAACCCATGATGAGGTTGTGTTCCAGCCTATCCTTGAGGTCACTTGCGTTGTATACCTGGCTATCTGAAGCTGATCCATTGCCTGAAGCATCGATGTAGATGAACTTGTAGTCAGCATCAACCATGGAGAAGAGGATGATGCTGAAGAAGACCTTGTAGTTGTAATAAGTGGACCCTGAGTTGGCTGGAGCTTTGCAGGCCACATGCTTCCCATTTATGACTCCAATGGTGTGGAGAAAGTTCCACCTCTGATACCACTCTTCTGCAAATTTTCTCCAGTCTTGTTCAGTGGTGGGGCACTTGAGGAGCTCGTCCACGTATTCCTCAACGATGGCCTCTACCACTTCTCTGACCACTTTGCTGATGCTGTTGTGTGGCACCCTCCATGCATACTGCATGTTTCTGTATGTGGTTCCAGAGGCCAGGTGCCGCAGAGTAAGTGCCACCTTCAGTCCAGGGTCCAGGTTGGGACGGAAGTTGGTGCTCGGTTTGGTCAACCTGGGTCTCAGACGCTCTACAAGTTCATCAAACATGGCTGGTGGTGTTTTGTTCGGAAAACACACGAGGTAGACCGGGTTCCAACAAGAAATACTTTATTCTTCAACTAGTTAGTAAATAGGAATGCTTGGCTGAAGCTGAGGCCAGCCTTTTATACAGGCTGGCTTGCCTGCTTGCAGCCAATGGCAGTTGTTTAGATTTGCCGCCTTTTAGCAGCTCTTTGGATTGGTTCGTAGTGAACCAATCCAATGTTTATTTTATTTGACCAATCAGGTTTGTTGATTTGGAGTCACCCACTTTACATATAGAACACCCCTCCCCCCTTAGTTCAGTCCTACGTGGTGACGTAGTCTCACAGGTAGGCGGGGCTTTTCCGGACTCGACTTGACTTGCGCGGTTCATTCTTAGTGCAGACTTCGACCGGTTCGGATGGGGCTGCTGTGTCATCCGTCCTTCTCCCTGGAACCGTCTGGAATGGTGAGTCAGCCATTTTACCACTGCCTGAGTTTCTTAGGCTGGCGGTTTTGCCGCTCCCTCCTGTTTCCTCCGGGCAGGTCGAGTTGGCCTGGCTGGCCCCTTCCGATGGGCTCTTCACGCAAGTCTCTCCAAACAGTGAGTCTTTTATTTGCTCTTTTTATTCGTATGTTTCATTGGGTTTGGTTTTAAACAGTTCTTTATTTATTTCTCGTCTTTCCCCCCCCACCTTGGTTTGCAATTCGCCAGTTTTTTCGGTGAATGTTTGTAAGTCTGTGGTTCTCTCTATAATTCGGGATCGAAGCTGGTCTATGTTCCGCTTCCATTCCCTGCCATCCTCTATTTTTAATCGGTAGGATTTGGGGCCTGTGATTTGGGTAATCTGTCCTGGTAGCCATACCGGGTCCCCGGTGAAGTTTTTAGCGTATACCAAATCGCCTATTTCGAATTGTCTAAACCGTGTAGAGGAGTCAGGGGGGTTTTCTGGGGTAAAATTTGGGTGTAACATATCAAGGTGAGATCTTAACTTTCGCCCCATAAGTAATTCTGCTGGGGATTTATTGGTTATGGTACTGGGCGTTATGTGCTGGAGTGTGAGCAAACGGTTTACTTTCTGTTGGACATCTCCAGCGTCCATTCATTCTAAACCTTCTTTAGTAAACCAGACCATTCTCTCAGCCCTGCCGTTCGCAGCCGGGTGAGCCGGCGCCGTTAGGGCATGTCTTATACCTAGGGAGGCTAGGTATTGCTCAAATTGTATGCTGGTTAGCTGTGGCCCATTATCTGAGACAAGAACGTCCGGTATGCCATGGGTGGCAAAAAGGTTGTCCAGCTTTTTAATTACAGTTTCTGTTGTCGTTGATGGCATAACTTTTACTTCAAGCCAATTCGAATAGGCATCAACGACAATCAGAAAGGTATGCTCCTTGGTAGGACCTGCGAAATCAATGTGTATTCTTGACCAAGGTCCCCGAGGGGTTTCCCAGTCCTTAACGGGTGCTTTTGGTGGGGACGGTCTAATTGCCTGGCATTTGTGGCATGAGCTTACCCAATACTCTATGTCCTTATCAATACCCGGCCACCAAACATAACTTCTAGCAAAGCTTTTCATCTTAACCATTCCTGGGTGCCCTTCATGTAACAACCTAAGTACCCTGGATTGTAATTTGGCAGGGATTACCACCCGATCACCGCACAACAAACACCCCTTTTGGATCGAAAGTTCAGTCTGTCTGGACCGGAAAGGTTTAAAGTTTTCAGTTTTTTGATTCTCCGGCCAGCCTTTACCTACCCAGCTAAGAACGCGGGCAGTCAATGAGTCTTTTGCGGTGGCTCTGGCGACATCATAAGCTGATATGGGAAGATCGGGGCAAGTCTCGATTTGTAGCGTTGTCATCGCTGGTGCCGGGTCTTCGTCGGTTGCTGGTAAGGGTGCTCTGCTCAGAGCGTCCGCATGGGAAATTTGTTTACCTGGCCGATGTGTCAGAGTGTAGGAATAAGCTGCTAGGAACTCTGACCATCTAGTCATTCTTGGGGACAGTATTTTAGGTGTTGGCTTGTTTCCCGCCAAAATCCCCATTAGCGGTTTGTGGTATGTTATGATTTGAAAAGTCCGCCCATATAAGTATTCATGGAAGCGTTTTACTCCAGCGACAATTGCTAGAGCTTCCCTGTCCAATTGGCTGTAATTCCGCTCGGTTTTTGATAGAGTCCTAGAGTAATATGCGATGGGTGCTTCTCTGCCATCAGGTAGTTGGTGGCTCAGGATGGCACCTACTCCATATGGTGAGGCGTCGCAGGTCACTCTTAATGGCAGAGTGTTGCTAAATTGGATGAGAACGTTTGTTGATGTTAGCAAGCTTTTAATATTTTGGAAGGCTTTTTTTTCTTTGTAACCCCAAGTCCAAGTTGCCTTCTTGTCTAGCAGACGGTGTAATGGTTCTGCTATAGTGGCCTTGTTTGGCAGGAACACATTATAAAAATTAATTAGTCCTAAGAATGCTTGTAGTTCGGTTTTATTTCTTGGTTCAGGAGCGTCTTTGATTGCTTTAACTTTTTTGTCTGTAGGGTGGATACCCTCTCCGTCTATTGAGTAGCCCAGGAATTCGACGCTATTCTTAATTAAACAGCACTTTTCTCTTTTTACCTTGAGGCCAGATTCCCTAAACTTAGTTAATACTTCTTTGAGTCTGTTCCTTAATTGAGTTTCATTTCTGGCCGAGATTAGGACGTCGTCAAAATAGGGAACGACTCCTTGTATGCCATTTAGAAGGCGTTCCATCAGACTCTGGAAAATGCCAGGGACCACGCTTACTCCAAATTGGAGCCGGTGACATTTGAATGCGCCCTTATGGGTGACTATAGTCTGTGCTTCTGCTGTTTCTGGGTCCACTGGGAGTTGTTGATAGGCTTGTGCCAAGTCGAGTTTGGTGAAAACTTTGCCTTTTCCCAGGGAATGCAGCAAATGCTGGACGACTGGCACCGGGTATGCGCTTGGTTGTAATGCGTGGTTCAGGGTAGCCTTATAGTCACCACAGTTTCTAATGGACCCGTCAGGTTTTATGGGTGTGACAATAGGCGTTTCCCACTTGGCATGGTCCACAGGTTCTAACACCCCTTGGGCTATTAATTTGTCCAGCTGTTCCTCTATTTTTGCCTTTAGTGCAAAAGGAACTCGCCTGGCTTTTATTCTTCGTGGGGCTATTTGGGGGTTTAGATTGAAAGAAATGGGATTTCCCCGATATTTGCCAAGTGAGCCATCAAAAACGTCCTGGAATTCTCGGATGAGGTCGTCTTCCCAGCCGGTTGTAGTCACTCGATCGACCCCGGTCATCGCGATGCCCAATGGCGTGAACCATTCAATGCCCAGGAGGCTTGGTCTGTCTTGGTCGACTATGGTCAGTGGAAGCACCTTGACGTGATGTTTGTAGGCGACTCGGAATTGTCCCATGCCTACCACAGGGATTTGGTTTCCCTGATAGTCCTTGAGGGTTAGGTGCTGCTTCTTCAATTCTTTGGGTTTGATACCTGGGACTAGCTGTTTTATTGTGTCCCACGATACCATGGAGAGGAAGGACCCCGAGTCCACTTCCATCTTGCAGTGTTTTCCTTCGATTTTCACGATGACTTTAATTTTTTTTCCACTTTCCGTCTGAGCGCTCTGTATAATGACAGTTTGGTGTGTATTGGCTCACTTCTCTTGTTGCCACTTTCTCTCGGCTCATTTAGGCTCAACTCGTGTTGGGGAATTTCTGCGTCTCGTCGGGCTGTAGTATTTTTTGTTCCTGCAGACCTTCTCGATGTGCCCTCGTTTTTTTCAATGCTGGCAGATGGCATCGAGAAATCTGCATTCGGCTCGGGGATGGTTTTCTCTGCAGCCAGCGCATTCCCGCCAATTTCTTCTTTCGTGCTCTTTTCTGTTTGTGAGCAAACGGTGGACCTCGTCGTCTTCTTCGCTCGATTCAACTGTTTCGCCCGACTCTTCATAGTGGGTTGTGGTGGCAGGCTGCTTTCTGTCTTTGGTTGGTGTTTCTTCGCTGTGTGTGTTCATCTTTTTCATGGCTACGGCAGATTTTTTCGCGGCTTCAGCGGCTGTGGCTTCCGCGATGGCTTCGGTAACGGTGATGTTGGGCTTGTTGAGTAATTTACTCTGTGTGGTCGAGTCTCTCAGGCCCAACACCATGCGATCCCTCATTTCTTCGTCAATGTTCAAAAATTCACAGTCACCCCTTAATTGTCTGAGGGCAGCGATGAAATCGGCGACGGTCTCTCCCTCTCTCTGGTCTCTGCGGTAAAATTCGTGTCACTTTATTAAGTTGGACACCATCGGAGCATAGTGTGCTTTGAGGACTCTTTGCAATTCTGTCCACGTTAGTTGTTTAACGTCCCGGGGCTTCGCAAGGGCCTTTGCCATCTTGAAAACTGTTGGCCCGCAGTGCGTCAGGAATACAGCTCTCTTGCGTTGCTCTGAAATGTCTTCCATTTCATTGCTCTCCAAATACATTTGGAAGTGATCAGCATAGGAATCCCAATACTCTTCATTGGGATTGAAGGGTGCGGGCGGTGCGTTGTTTCCAGACATCTTAGTTGTCATCTGGACTTCTTATCACCACGTGCAGGTTTTTTCCGTTCAGGACGATCCCATCGTCGTCGCCAGTGTTTTGTTCAGAAAATACACGAGGTAGACTGGGTTCCAACAAGAAATACTTTATTCTTCAACTAGTTAGTAAATAGGAACGCTTGGCTGAAGCTGAGGCCAGCCTTTTATACAGGCTGGCTTGCCTGCTTGCAGCCAATGGCAGTTGTTTAGATTTGCCACCTTTTAGCAGCTCTTTGGATTGGTTCCTAGTGAACCAATCCAATGTTTATTTTATTTGACCAATCAGGTTTGTAGATTTGGAGTCACCCACTTTACATATAGAACAGGTGGCATCCTCATGAAGTGATGGAATGCACGAGGGTCTTCATTCCTCAGCTTCACCATCAACTGGTCATACAGTCCAAACTCCATTCTTCTCACGATCCATCGTCGGACCCACACAGTTCTTGGATGTCTCCTTCTTCTCCTTCTGTATAAAAGGTGAAACAGTCTGAACAGGTTTTGGTTCTGGTGATGAATGATTGCAGTTTCCATACGAACTGTGTCATGATCCATGGTGGAGAACAATGGATGATGTGGAAGACCAAGACCAAGGGTGAAGAGGTCTGTGTACCACGGCTGCTGGACTCATACTGAGATCCAGATGATTTTCTCCCCCTTTTTATCGGAAATATCGGTAGTCCACTAGGTGTCCTTCTACATACCCTAGATATACTGCAGACATCCTAAATATCCGAGATGCATCCCAGATACAAACGTTTTGTCCGTTTTAATCCTTTATATACGAGATGCATACACCTACATCCTTTCTATTTCCGTGCTACTAATGCTGTGTAGACGTTCCGTGCACCTTTCGTTTCCTCCTTCTTTCCATTTTCAGCTGCAGCAGATGTGAGTTGAGGGGATGGCCAGAGGATGCTGAGAGGATACAGCGGATGTTTAATTGATGATAACGGACATGGAACATTTGTTTCCTGTATATGTCACGGATGTACATCATACGCGGCGGAAAGTTCATCTGCTCACAAAGTTTTGTGCAGCTCAAAACTTCTTGCGTGGATGAAATCTCAGTGGACAGATGCTCCAGGGGTAGAGTGTATGAAACACATATGCAGTGAGTACACAACGAATTCATAGCATTTTCCAACAGATGGCAAGCTTTTTCTAACGTTTTACATCCTCTTTGCATCTGTAAGTGCAGTGGGACAGGAGCTTTATATAGGATCTATACTTGCTATTTACCAGGTTATATATATCACCCTTCAAGCTTCCACCTCCACCCCAGATCTGCATAATCCACAATAGTTTCCCCATAAGTGAACTCTTTTGGCACATTACCTGAGCTGCCAGGGAGTAGATTTGGAAATCATCAAATCTGCAGACACTAAAGTGGCAGGAATAGCCAACACCCCAGAAGGCAAGCTCAAGATTCCAAAAGATGTTGATGTCAAGCCCGAAACTGCCATATGCATAGTAATTTTATTTAGCCCTATCATTTATTACTTTCTTTCTCTTTGCTGGTTACGGAGGGAAGGGTGTCGGGCTTGCCACATTCCTAAGGTGGGAGGAATGGAGATAGTGAGGGTTGTTTAGGCTAGGTGATTTTCCTTCCTGTGGGAACAGAAACTGACCCTGCTGACAATTGGAGGTGGAGAGTGATGACACCAGGCAACATTGATTTACTTCTGTTGGGAAATGTGACTTTTGGGGTTTGTTTCTAATTTCCAATATTATGTGGTGTAAATCTGGGTTGTGTCAGATCCAGAATTACAACAGAGTTTGCCAATTTGATGTTTTCCTAAATAAAGGAAATTGTTTTAGAAGAAAGACTTTGCTCTTTTCTTTTTAAATGGATTTCATCACTTGGAAGCCTGACAGTTGATTGACTTGAACACTGGGCCCTATCTAACAAAATGAAGTTCAATGTGGATAAAAGTAAGGTTTACACTTTGGCAAGAAAAACCAACTGTATAGGTACAGAGTAGGTAAAACTTGGATTCATGCCGGTAACTGTGAAAGGAATCTTGAAGTCTTTATGGACAATCACTTAAATATGAGCAAACAGTGTGTGGCAACAGCGAAGATTTAATCCAATGTAATCATAGGCTGCATTAACAGAGGGATACAATCAACATCACGTGAAGTTCTAGTACTGCTTTACAAAGCATTAGTAAGACCCCACTTGGATTACTACATCCACAGTATAAAAAAGATGTTGAGACTCTGGAAGGAGAAAAGAGCAACAAAAATTATTAGAGGGGTAGAGGCTAAAACATATGAAGAATGATTCCAAGAATTGGGTATGTCTAGTCTCATGAAAAAAGGACTAGGAGAGACTTGATAGCAATGTTCCAATATTTGAGGGGCTCCTACAAAGAAAAGAAGGTCAAACTATTTCCAAAGCACCAAAAGGCAAGACAAGAAACAATAGATAGAAACTAATCAAGGAGAAAAGCAGCCTAGATTTAAGGAGAAAATTAGAGCTTTTCAATTAGACAATTAACAATTAGAGCAATCAACCAATGGAATAGCTTGCATTCAGAAGTTGTGGGTGCCCCTTCACCAGAAGTTTTCAAAAAGAGACTGGATATCCATTTGTCTGAAATGGTATACAGTCTCCTGCTTAAGCAGGGGGCTGGATTAGAAGACCTACAAGGCCACTTCCAACTCCATTATTCTATGTTCTACAGTATGTTCTAAATGGGAACCAATAATTAGTATTCATTTGTTTAACCCAAACTGCCTCCCATTTTGTGATAGTTAGAGTCAGAGTAATCCCAGTAGGGTAAAGTGCTTTAGAGAAAAAGGTCTTTCTTTTCTTTTGCATACTACTTCCTTATTAGTAGTCATTTTCTCTCACTTAAACTTCTATTTTTGCTCCATTTATTTTCTTATGCTACCTTTTTCTAGGATATTCTTCTCCTGTTGTTCTTTCCCAACCTTTGCTCCTTAGGCTAAATTTCTTCTGTTCCTCTTCTTTTTCTTTATCCCATTTCTGTACATATTACACAGTTATGTATATTTTTCCCAAGTTTCTCTGTTTTTTGGACCAGCTTCCTCCCATGTTGGAGATTCCTAGTTTTGATTTTTTACTGACTCCAGGCTGCCCACCTTTAAGCTTCCTATCTCCCCACCACCACCGTTTCTGTCCCATTGTTTATCTGCTATCTCCAAAGGTTCCATTTTCCATCCAGTAATTTAGATTAATGTAATTTAAGCTTCTCTTGCTTGCATCAGTTTTATTATAACCAAATGGATGGCCAACTTGTCAATCATTGCTTTGTCTAAATTAGTTTAATAGTTCATACTTCTACTATGATCAGTAAAAATAGAAAAATACAATTTAGTAAAAGGATTAGAATAAAAGGAAATATATAATTGCAATAAAATATTAATAATAAAATATTAAAGGAAACTTGAAAGGCAAAAGCTAATTTACTGGGTTATTAAAATGATGAAGCAAATGATCAATTACTAAAATATAGAGGTGGTAAAAAACATTCTTTTAAACTACTTAAGTGATATCCTTTGGGAGATAGGTATTAATGAGTATTAATTTATTTAGTATTGCTATTACTTAACACTGTGAAACTATAAAGTTTTAAAACTATAAAGTTTAAAAATTTTTCTGAGGGTCATAAAATTATAAATGAGGAAAAATTATATTACCTAGCAATGAACAGCAATGACAGTCAAGCAGGATTTAACTCCACTGCTGGAGGTCATCGTTAGTCAATCTTCTAATCCTTTGCAGGATTGAAACTGACAAATGTATGCTACACTGCTTCCATTTTCCATCTCAATTATTTGCCACGAATTGGAGGATGAATATCAATATCAGATATCCTGCTTTAGTAAAGTTAGCTTTATTTAGAAATCTGGCCTTCCAGACTTCCTATAATTCTTTAGAAACTTATTGCTGCACTTGTGCTAAGTCATTTTTCTCCTCCTGCTCCATTCTGTAACCTTTTTACCTTTTTTTTTTCCAGAGTGAAAAAGCCAACCTGAAAACATGCTTTATTACCAAGAAACTGCAATGGGAAAGCAAAACCAAGCAGATTCTTCACATGTGTGGAATATGCTGCCTTCTATTACCTACACATACTGATTTTGAGTGATTCGCCTATACAAATCTAGTTTCAGGCAGTATATTTGAGCTCTTCAGGGTAGTGTTTTATTTATTTATTTTTGGAATACAAGCTTTCTAGCAGATCAGAGAAAGTTAGAAAAAAACATGGTAAATGACATGAATTGCATCTATTGAATCAAGACGGGGAAAATGGGGAAAAGTGGGACTTCAGCCATCATTTTACCTGGAAAGTGCATCTTTTTGGTATCAAGGGAACTGGAATTTGGAGATTACAATAGACAACTCACTTCATCTCTTTCTTCTCTTTTTGTCTCACCCCCCCCCTCCCAGTTTTATTTACCATTAATGTTGTGTAAGAGAAAGATAATTATTCCTTTTGCACCAAGCCTCTTGGAGCCATCACTCTTTGGTTTTGGATCTTCAGGTATTTTGCTGCTTGCAGTTATCACCTAAGGGGCACTATCATTGGTGGGATTCAAAAATTTTTACTACTGGTCCCCACTCCTGGAGGAAGGTTACTGCAAAATCCCCATTCCCTGCTTACCCTATTACCCTGCTTTCCAGCTCTGTTCTCCTGTGCAGGGCAACAAAAAAGGATCCAGACATTCAGTTGGGACTTGGGAGGCAGAGAATAGGTGGGAGCAGGGCCAGTCAGAGATGTACTACTCAAAATTTCCACTACCAGTTCTCCAGAACTGATCAGAACCTGCTGAATACCATCTCTGGGCACCATCCTCTCACAGCTTCTGGTACAGAGAGATCCCTTTTTCCGCTTCATTGCTTATTCAGTACTCATTGAGAATAGTGGTTGAAAGTGTGGTCAATCCATTTCTGACATTGATTTTTTTTTTTTTTTTGGCCAGGACCATCACCAGATGACAGAGCCCTTAGTATGTGGATTGTACTATTTAATGGCAGCTTCTCTCCTTGGTAATAAAAGACTCTTTTCTGCTTCCTTTTTTTTTTTGTCCTAGCTTTCATTGTGTTGGCAACTTGGCTTTTCCCATTGTATTTCTGATGGTGTCTTCAGAAATCAGAAGCAAGCAGATTGTAGCAAGCTTGTACTGTTTGTTAAACAATATGAAATATCTCAATGTTAAAGAGACTCATTTTGAAACTTGATAAAAACTGCTGGTCGTTAGCATTGCACATATTTTGAAATGAAGTTGTTCAGCTGAGCTGAAATTTACTAAATTTGAACACTTAGCCATCTGGAGCATTAGATGCTTAATTACCACAGAAAGAGTTATGAATTAACAATTTGAGACAGCTTCCACTTTCGAGTGAAGATTTTGATGAGATTTGAGTCTTTTATTCTGCACAAAAGGAAATATGCAAGTAGGTCATGCCATGCCTGTAACTAAGGCTTTCTTTCAGATGCTTTTTCTCCCCCACAAAACCTTATCTTTGTCAAAAAGCTTTATGCAGAAGCAGTTTTAAAAAAATCCTATCTTTCAGAATAAAGCAGTGAAAATGACAATTATATAGAAATGGTTTTATAGAAACCAAAGACCTGTTAGAGTATTTTATTACTCCCCCCTTTCCTTTTCTCCTTTTCTCCTTTTTGGGCTTTCACTGTTAACCATTAGTCTTCCTGGTGCATGATTTGCTCCTTGCAACAATGCACACTTGAAGGGCATATACTGAACGAAACAAGAAAACCTCTGTACTTCATGCCCAAGGGAAGCTAAAGGAGAATACCCTACACTGCTTTGCCAAGAGGCCTTCAGTCTACATTCCTAAGCTAAGAGGACAGTTAGGCCTTTGAGGCATTTAACTGTGGCTTTTCAAAGAGAGAGTGCATTGAGATACAAGAACCAGGCATTGGATTTTCCTGCTCTAGGAAGGTAAATTTGCAGCCAGTTGCATTTCACTGTTTTTGGTGCAAGTTTCTTTCTTTCTTTACTCCTTACCTAGTGGTGTTGCACTGAGGATAGAACTTACTAAATGCTTGCAATGGGCATTTGAAGTACTCTTTGAATGGCAAGACTGTTCTTTAACACAGGGGTCGCCAACCTTTTGGACACCAAACTCATAATTTTAAATCCCACGGACCACTAATATGAATTTTGACTCACAGTGGCTTGCTGATATTGGTGGGAAAGTCAATCCCATATTCCAGAGCTGCAGGAGTCACAGAACTGGCCCTTTGGTCATGTTGGAGCAGCTGCTCCTCCACCTGGGTGCATCAGCCTGCCATGAACTAGAGGATGACCAAAGGGCCAGTCCTGTGACTGCTGCAGCTCTGGAATATGGGACCAACTTTCCCACCACCCTGGGGCAGATTTTCCTCCCCTGTTGTTGGTCTTACCTTCAAGTTCGAGCTCGTGTGGCTCTATTCAAGGTAAGGTTTGCACTCGGCTGAAGGGTGGGGCCATCAGGTGGGCAGGCCATGTGGCCAGCACAGCCTTGTGTTGCCACACAGCTTGGATTAATTGCTATGGGGGGAGTGCTTTAGGGGGGACATTTCTCTGAGAACCACCAAAATTTTCTTATGGACCACCAGTGGTCCCCGGCCCACTGATTGGCAACCACTGCTTTAACAATCAAAACAACAGGGTTTTTTTTCCCTCTAGACCCAGCCTGTAGGTATGCCAGAGTAATTTCAAGGATTTCTTTCCTTCCGTTCACTTCCTAAATTATATGACTCATGGATCACAATAAATGCAATTATAACCACTACAAACAGTGTACCCAGTGTGTTTCATGAATATTTACTATGGAAAGTTGCTTCTTCCATTCCCATCCAATGATAACTGGTATAATAGTCATTTCCAATCAGTACTAAGTATATGTTGGCTTCTATCTCCTACAGAGGAGTTAGCATTTGATTGATCTTCATCTAGTAGGTGATTTTGTATATAGGAGCTATCACGCAGCTCTAGGAAATTATTTTTTCCATATCTGCCATCATTTCATTCTGATGGTTTACATCAGTTCAAGGAAACAGTCCTAAACTGCTCTGCCAGTATCCCTGGATGATTTAAAATGACATACTAACAATAACTTGAAAATGCTATTTACTTATATATAGTATTAATAATGTACTTTGTATAAACATACCAGTCATAATTGCACTTAACTATCTCTTGTCCTTTTCCTAAAAAGCAGGATGTATTCAGGATGGAGGTTCAGTGGCAAAGTTATAAGGCCAGTTTGGATACCACACTGAGTAGCCCAGGTTATCATTTAACCCTTAACCCGAGAGTCACAGAAAATAACATGTCACATCAAAACTTAGGTGGTACATCAGTAATCTGCAATGAAAAGAAACCATCACAAACTTCCAAACTTGTATTTTCTATGGTGGAAGACTATATGGATTGAATCTATCAATGTTTAAGTTAAGGAAATTTAATTGTTCATTTTCAGTTTGATTTGTGGATTCAAGTTTGTTACATCTGCATATATAATAATTTAGTATTAAACAGATGCTTTGTTTTATTTTGAAGGAGTGGACAATAGAGATAGTGGCTTATCTTAAATTGTTCAGTCTCCACTTTTCCCACTTTTTAAGTTTCTATCTGTTTATCTTTTCATTTTTGCAATAAACAATGTGTAGTTATTTCAAAAAAGGAAGACATTATTATACGTTAGTGACAGGATGCAAAAGTACATATAACCCAAGATCACACAGAAAAGGTATTTTTAAAATTCTATGACAGTAGAAATTATTATTCTTGCTGCTTCTTTTTAAATAAACAACTGTATTTCTGAGTAATTTATGCCTTTTTGGAAATATACTTTTTACCAAGCTTCATGAAATTTGTATTAATATGCTTTTCTCTAAGCAAATCATAAATATTATAAATACTTACCACACCATTTACTTCAATTCTATTTTATCTTTGAAATGGGAAAATATGCATGTCATTATTTGTTTGATCACAGTGACTTGGCAATATATATGCTGTGCAACATATTTTTTAAAAATGTAAAAAATTGGGATATTATCAGTGCTGTAATGCTGATGTAATCAGACTTAAAATAAAATGAAATTTTGTGCATTTGGTAACTAGCAGGATTGATTGCCCAACACCATGCTTGATTGCCCTACACCATGCTTGATGATATTTTTGAAAAGGCCAAGATATTTTTCCAGGAAAATCATTTGGTAATAGTGGTAAAAATGATCAGTGCTTTGGCCATCCCAATTTTAGACCAAATTCTGTATGAATTTGTTAAATTATTATCTTTGAAAAATGAACTCTTTTATAAGCATTTGCTGTTGTGCTACCTCATCCATCTAAAATTATAGGCTCGGATAAACAATCTACTGATTGAATTCAACTCATCAAGGGACAAGATTCCAATTTTGATGGAAATAAGAAGGTTGAGTAAATTAGTTCTTAATGCCAGGATAAATTAGCTTTATACTGCAAATCTAGGTGCATTCACAATGGCCTTTTAATTCTGAAAAAGAAATAGGGAGTCACATCAATCCTCCCTTCGATTTTTCAATAAAAATGAGACTCTTGCTGGCATCAGGGTATCATTTCTATAACCGTGACCTCTGCAATTCTGTGTTTCATATGCATCGAGCTCTGCAGTATTTTAAATCAGGATTCATGCAAGCCAAAGCATAGAGGAAAATCCCTATTTATTTTGCAGTCTAATGTAGCTATGTGAGATATTTAAAAAAAAAAAAGAGCAGGAAAAAGTAGAACTCATGCATTAATGTATTAATATTTATTGTTCCCTGTGGTTTTTCATATTTGTGACCACCGCTGCTGCTAAGCTGTTTCCTTGGTGTCATTCACTGGATGCTGCCCAATAGAAAGAATGGAAATTGCTGTAGCAGCAGGGCAGATTTAGTTGCAGTAGGATTACCAGATTTTCTGTAGCACTTCTATGAGGTTGGTTGTTCTGTTCAGATGGGATGGAAGACAGGAATGATCTGCTTAAGAGAAAATGGCTCCATTTAGCTTTTTTCCTACCCACCTCCCTGTCTTCTTTTTGTGTCTCTGCAGGACACAAAGTCCTTACTTGTGAACCCTCCCCCCCACCTAAGTTTTATTTTTGCAGCACCCAGCTGTCTTGATTCTAGTGTTGACAGACATCCTGTTTGAAATTGGAGATTGTTCAAAGCATAGAATTTATCCTTCATTCTATAATAGGAAAACAGCTCAAACAAATCACTCTCTTGATTATTTTTCTTATGTTCTAAGCTCTCTGGGTGTATTCCGAAAGCTTTCAACAATCTCTTAGCTTATTTTAAAATAGAAATAGGTTATGAAAAAAATATTCTATGCAAAAAAACAACCATCACCTATTCAGGTTGAGATTATGCTAATGACCAGAATAACCACTACAAAACTGGAAAAGGAGGAGAGAAAATGGGGAAGCAGACTTAATTTGCAATTTAGGATGCTTGTTTTTGTTAGTATCATTAGCTTCCTATACAATATTTTCTTCTGCACAGTACTTTTCCATTTTTCCATTCCTACATGACCACAGAAACAATGCTGGCTCCTTCAGCTAAGAAATAGAGATGAGCACCAACCCTCATGTCAGACATGACTGGACAGGAGAAATTTTACCTTTATGTAAAAGGTATATAGGTAACCTTGTTAACTTAAACATGAGCCTGCAGTACAATTAATATAGCTGTTAAAAATAAAATAAAATAAAATCAAGGGATATTAATTGTTCCACTCTGCAGATCCATTCTGACATATTCAGATACTGGGCTTCCCTAAGGACCTGAAGACCTGACTCTGCCAGTTGTCTGAGAGCCCCAAAGGTGGAGTATCACACTGGAGGAAGTTGATGGACCAATAACAAATCCCACCTCACCCAGTGTAAATTTTACTCTCTCCCTCCCCATTTTCTTTTCATGATTTGTAATTTATTGTGATTGTATGTGGGGGGGGGAGCATGGTGCTGTTGTTTTTAAAATTGTAAGCCTCCCAGAGTCACCTTGTAATGAAATGGGTGTCGAATAAATTTAATGAAATTAATGAATGAATATTTAAAGTTACTTTTCCAGTTCTAAGTTCCACAGTTAAATCTTGATAAATTGGAATGAATTCAGAGAAGAGCTGCTCAGGTTATGAGTAATTTGGAAACCAAGCCCTACAAGGAATAGTTAAAGGATCTGGAGATGTTTAACCTACAGAAAAGATAACTGAGATGATATTGTTAGGGATAACATTGTTTACCCTAACTGGTTTAGGTGAAATAATA
>BLBF01000004.1:73255794-73278301 GCA_015471245.1 Laticauda colubrina | reverse complement strand
CAAGAATATAGTTTATTCCATTATAAGTTCATGGCATAGTCAAATATTAGTCCAATAGTCATTTACCATGTAGTCAGTCCATTCAGGGATATTCAGTTAGCAAAGTCCATGTAGAATATCCTATGTCAGTTCACTTACAAATCAATCCTTTGTTGTCTCTCCCGTTCGAGCAATGAAGTCTTGATTCCAAGCAGTAATCAGGGATCATCAAAGCCAGAGAGAGCAAGCTGTAGACTTGCTACTTTTATAGTGTTTTCATAACCACTCCCTTAATTACTTTTCCACAGTTAAAGCTGCAGACACTTTAACATACACAACTATGATTCATAGTTATTATTTCACCTAAACCAGTTAGGGTAAACAATGTTATCCCTAACACTGCACAATCTCACGTGCACCCACTACCCCGTCTTGCAGAACAGGCTCGTGGACCTCCAGCAAGGCAATGGGGACATGGAGCCTGGGGAATGGAGGCAAGGGCGAAACCTGATAGACACTGAGGATGTGCAAGGCCCCAACAGAGCCTCACATGAAGGGAAAAAGCAGCGCAACCTCCTGAGACACTGGTGCAACTCCCCAGCTGGAGCATTGGAGTGGCAAGACAGGATGATAGGTGATTAATGGATGCTTCCTTGAGGCTGTCTCATCACACAGATGAGATTGGGCCATGTATGTTGGGTGGGCCTACAATGAACAGGGCATTTAATAAAGAGTTGTGTTTATGTTGACATGTGTGGATGATTGATTACATTATTATTGATAATAAAGGGCCATAGGTGTGGCACTTGGGAGGGTGGACCATCCAGTCCCACTATGCTTGCACTGGAGGTTTATCTATCCCACAGCTATTACCCATTCCAAAGGTATCCCTGCCCACCCCACTGCTATCTTAACCCATCCCACAAGCATGCAAAGGCTTAAACTATTTCTACAATTTTCCACCAAGACTTTATTTAAAAAAAAGAAATGAAGCAAGTGTGTGAATCAAAAATAGACTTTATTAACAACAAGGTATAAAAGAAAAATGAGTCTCTGGCACTTCTCTTGGTCGCTCAGTCTCAGGGGTGAAGGGTCCAGGTGCTGTGGAGGTGGCTGGTGCTGGAGTGCTTGTCTGATCCCCTGCATCATCAGCTCCTCCAGAAGCAGAAGCAGCAGAAGCCCCAGCCCCAGAAGAGCGAGCCCGTGCTGCAGAAGCCCCAGCAGAACCAGTATGAGGGCCAGGGGGCGGGATGGTAGTCCTGTCCCTCTTGCAAGGGCTGGCAGCAGATGGCTGAGGCTTTCTGTTCTTCCCCATGGTTGTGGGGTTGCTGGCTGGCAGGGAGGCTGGCAGGAACCAAGGCTGGCAGGAAGGCTGGCAGTGAGGCAGGCACCAAGGCTGGCAGGCAGGCATGAACCAAGGCTGGCAGGAAGGCAGGCACCAAGGCTGGCAGGAAGGTAGGCACCAAGGCTGGCAGGAAGGCAGGCACCAAGGCTTGCAGGCAGGCATGAACCAAGGCTTGCAGGAAGGCAGGCACCAAGGCTTGCAGGCATACTGGCTGGAAGCAAGGCTTTCAGGCAGGCAGACAGCAAGGCTGGCAGGGAGGCAGGCAGCTAGGCTGGCAGGCAGGCAGACAGCAAGGCTGGCAGGGAGGCAGGCAGCTAGGCTGGCAGGCAGGCAGACAGCAAGGCTGGCCAGGAGGCTGGCAGCAAGGCTTGCAGCCAGGCTGGCAGAAAGGCTTGCAGGCAGGCATGCCTGCAGGGCAGGCAAGGCTGTCAATCCGTCCGGCAGCAGGTCTTTCCTTTGAATGGTGACCTGCTTCCGAGCTGCTTCCCTTATATCCATGGGGCTTATGCAATGCATCCTCCCCGCATCCGCAATTAATGCTAGGCATCCATTAGGCTTCCGCTGTGCATCTGTTAGGCTTCCGCTCTGCATCCGCTTCATTCGCTCGGTGTCTGCTCTGCATCCGCTGTATCCGTTCTGCGTCCGCTTTGCTGAGGTCCCCCGGAAGCCTTGCGGATGTGCCATCCGCTCTCATCCGCTTCCATCTGCTAGGCTTCCGTTCCGCATCCACTTTCCATCCGCCCTGCGTCCTCCCCGCGTCCGTTCCTTTCCGTGTTATCTGCTCCAGTTATGCACATTTTTGCCCCTTCTGAGAGCGGATAACAACGGATGGAACATTTTTCTCGTCCGTTGTGTCCTTTTTACTAACGTTTTGCATCTATTGGGCATTGTGACAGGGCCTTAATATTATAACAAACGGGAATATACCCGCCCAATAAAAATAGAAAAAGGAGTTAGACAAGGCTGCCCACTCTCACCCCTGCTCTTCATACTATCATTAGAAACATTATTAATGCGAATTAGACAGAACCCAGATATAAAAGGATTAAAAGTTAAGAAAGAAGAATACAAGTTGTAGGCGTTTGCTGACGATATGATCTTTTTCATTGAGGAACCAATAGAAAGAGGACAAAAATTGATGAATGAATTAGAACAATTTGGAGCAGTAGCAGGACTCAAAATTATTAGGAAGAAAACAAAATTAATGACTAAAAATCTAACAGAAAAACAGAAAAAATAATTAGAAGAAGTTATGAGAATACAAGTGATAAAGAAAGTTACATACTTAGGAATATGGTTGACAGCACATTGCAAGACACTTAAGGAAAATAATTATAATTAATTGATGCAACAGCTGAAGAAGGATCTAGAAACATGGGGTAGGTTGCAACTTTCATTATTAGGCAGGATCGCTGCCATTAAAATGAATATTCTTCCAAAATTTCTATATTTGTTTCAGATGATCCCTATCAAAATACACAAAAAATTGTTTTGAAGATCTTAATAAAATAACTTAAATTTATTTGGCAAGGGAAAAAACCTAGAATAAATTTAAAGGCAATGCAGCATATGAAGAGCAGGGGACGGCTGGCACTTCCAAATTGGGAGTTGTATTACATCGTTGCCTCTCTAGTATGGCTAAAGGAATGGGTGAATTTAATCAACAAGAGAATATTATTTTTAGAAGGCCATGATTTGCAGAGGGGGCGGCATGCTTTTTTTATGGGAAGTAGGGAAAGTTAGTCAGAAATGCTTCCATAGTCATCTAATTAGAGACTCATTATTAACTAATTGGAAAAAAATACGGAAAAAACACTATTTAAAAGAACCAATTTGGATTTTAAAATGGAGGCGACGATTCATCCAAACAATCTAGATATCACTAAAATGATTAAATATAAGGATCTATATTCCTTGTGGATACACAAGGAAATTTGAAATCGCAGCAAGAACTTCAAGAGCAGGGATTAAAAACTGATCAGTGGGCATACCTTCAAATTCAAAGTAGATATAAACAGGATAAGAAAGAATTCGGAATCAACAAACTCCAGCAATTAGATAAAATTTTGTTAGGATCAGGCAAAAAAAATAATAACAAAATTTTATAATTATTTAGTAGAAGCCTGGAGTAGGAATGTAGGATGTAGCATCACTTTAATAGAATGGGAAAAGGTTTGGGGTAGAAATAATAAGATTACAAAATTGCCAGCATGTAAAGAAAACGCCTATAAAATGTTTTATAGATGGCACCTTCCCCCTTTGAGTTTAGCGAAGATGCGCCCCAATATAAGTCCAAAATGCTGGAAATGCAAAAAAAGAGGGAACTTTTTTTCATTTGTGGTAGTCCTGTACAGAAGCCCAAAAATATTGGCATAAAATTAGAAATTGGCTGGAAGAAATAACAAAAGAACAGATCGTGTACAAACCAGAGTCCTTTCTGTTAGGGATTTTTGATAAATAAATACAAAAAAAAGTGAAATACATAACAATGCACATTTTGACAGTGGCCAGATTTGCATTTGCCCAATGTTGGAAGCAGCCTCATATTCCACCAGAGGAGATGATCACTCAAAAAATTTAAAGCTGTGCAGAAATGGACAAATTAACCCTGGCATTAAAAAATAGACACCTCAATATACTACAATAGCTGGAATTGCTGATATAAATGGTTAGATCAAAGATAGACTTTACACTATAAGGCAAAAGAGAATAGGATAAATTCATAGGAGTGATATACAGATATATGTAAGGATTAGGTGTGTGTATATGGCATAAATTAAGGGAAAAAAAGATCTTACAAACTGTTGAAAATGACAGTGTTTTTAATTGTTTTCTATCTTTTTTTTCTTTTTTCTGCTCCTTTTTTCTTCTCTTTTCTTTCATTTGTGTATGTGTTGTTGATTTGTTTTAATTGTAAAATCAATAAAATTTATTTATATAAAAAAAAGAAAGTAAATGCAAGTAGATTAATAGGTACCACTTTGATGAAGTGGAAACAACATTCCACAACATCATGCTGGCAAGGAAACATCTTCAGACAGTGCTGGCTCACAGCCTTGAAATGAACAATGCTCCATCCCTTATAGCAAAGTCATAGAGTAAACTAGTAGAGTAAATATGCAGGGACTCCTTTCTTTCAAATATATAAAGAGAAAATAGACTTATTGTCTCTCCCATTAAAGGACAGGACCAGAATCAGTGGATTAAAACTGTCAAATATGTTTTAGTGGAACCTCTAGTAAGCCTGGGGTTGGGTTATATGACCACTAATAATGTTCCAACTCAGTGATTCTATGATTCTGATTTGGATGGATGTGAGCAATTTTTTTTAAAAAAGATATATAACTCAAGACTTCATTGATCTCTCTCTCTCTCTCTTCTAGACCAAATGCTTTTGTAAATGTAGCTTTAGCATTGAATATAAAAGTTAATTCTCTTCTGCCACCAAATGTAGGAAACTCCTCAGTTTCTCAGAGAAGAGGAAATCAGTTATCTGCAAGAATCTCTCCATTTTGTTCACAATGCATCATTGCTGTGCTGACATGTTCGCCTTCACCCATACCATCCCAGTCTTGGCCATCCCTGAAATATTGCAAATTCCTCTTTCAGAGTGGAAAGGTTGAGACATATTTCCTCATTTTGTATCTGCCCCAGTCCATTTGCCTGTGAGTTTTATTTTCTTCTCTTTAGTTCTTTCACCTTAATAGATGTTCTTTAAAGCCATCTCTAGATGATGGCCTCAAGCAGCTACTCAATTATTTAGGACGCCAATGAAAAAGCAATATATCCCAAAGAGGATGTTCCATGAATTAACTTTGTTGTGTGGAAGGTACTTTTTACATTCATTGATAGCTTAAATGTGCTTTTCCCAAATCAACTGTTTCTTGCACTGGGGCATGGAAAATTGGCTTGATATAATAATAGCATTCATAAGAGGCTGAATTTGCATTTTACTTCATGAAACGTTTTCACATGAAATTACATTTTCTTTTTATTTTGTGTCAGTTTTATGTGATAATAAACTTTTTCTAGCTTCGGTGGGCACTGCTACTTTTTTAAAAAAATTCAAGAGCACAAGATTAGTTATGGTTCCAATTCATTAGATGAGCCTGTATGAATATGTTTCAAATAAGTTTGATATACTTTAATTTTCTTCAGTTTCAGGGAATTATTTATCGATAGCCTTCCTTCTCAGAGATCACAAATCCCTTACTTCATTTTCTATCAACAAATATGTGGCTCAGGTTACTCAGTCCTAAGCTACAAATTCAGTAGATGAAATTCAAATGAAGACATTGTCTTCTAATGGTAACCCAACATATTTCCTTTGCCTCTTTAACAGATGACTTGTTCAAATGTTCATAAAGGTGAACGCTTCACATTTCCACCACTCATTTTTTCAATTAACAAAATGTCAATTGTTCTTTTGAACTGTTTCTTCTATGTTAATCTAAGATAGCCTACCTACCTGAGCACAGCATTTGAATATGGAGTTGAATCTTCCTCTTTGGTACAAGTACGTGCAAGTACAAGAAATTCCAGACCAGAATTCCAGATCTGAGAAATGTACCTGAATGAACATCTTTCAAAGCATAAAGTTGCAGATCTGTAAGAATAATTTTTGTCTGGTTTTTATTCTTGAGTTTATAAATGATACATTAAGATAATTTTCACAATTCCAATTAGTGTTTACAAACTTTTTGATGCTTTTAAAAACAATCTAATTTCTACAATAGTTTCAGTTAGGAAATATGATTATCTTTAGTTACTGAGGTTTTCAGAGTCCATCTCATTTTGATTTTTCTGTTTGTAATTATTGTAACATTATCATACATCACTTGTCCAGTTAGGATTCAGATATTGGAAACACTTAGTTCAGTAACAAGTCAACACAGTTTAGAGATCTATCATTATCATGATGGGTTTTTTTTCCCCAATATGTCAGAAAATAAGAAATGTAGGTTGGCTCAGTCTATCCCATTGCATATTAAGGACATTATGATGTTTCCTCCTGCTTTATAAGCCATGATTCAAATTTGATTTCGACCATAACTTTGACAATGATTCAATATACCTGCCTAAACTCAATAAATACTTCAGCTTTATAGTAACTGGATCTGCATGTGTATGCTTGAAATCTTGAAACAAAACAACATCTTTCTATATTTTTAATTATTTCCCAAAATGATTAAGAAATGAGGTAGACAGAACTTAATATCCATATAAGCTACATACAGTTAGATCCCAGGACTCTCAGTCACACAATTCTCAAGCTTACAAAAACTTTCTATTTGTAGAGTTTACAACAAGGAGATGCTGTCTGAATTTCATATGGGTTATTCCACTATCTCCCTTTAATTCAGGAGATTATACCATCCAAAATCCATTTTCCAGATAGTTTCAGTTTCTCTTTGCTCCTTTGGAAACATCAGCATGTAATAATTCCTCACTGTAAAGCCCATGTCCCACTGCACCAACGGATGCAAAGTGGATGTAAAACAGACAAAAAAGCTTGCCATCCATTGGAAAACGCGATGGATCCATTGTGTACTCAATGCATACGTGTTTAATACGCTCTATCCGTCAAACATCCGCCCACTGAGATTTCATCTGCTCAAAAAGTTTTCAGCTGCACAAAACTTTTTGAGCGGATGAACTTTCTGCCGCGTACGATGTACATCTGCGACACATACGGGCAACAAACAATCTATGTCTCTTATCATCCATTAAATGTCCACTGTATCCTCTCAGCATCCTCTGGCCATCCTCGCAACTCACATCTGCTGCAGCTGAAAATGGAAAGAGGGAGGAAGCGAAAGGTACACAGAACGTCCACACAGCATTAGTAGCACGGAAATAGAAAGGATGTTAGCGGATGCATCTCGTATATAAAGGATTAAAACGGACAAAACATTCGTATATGGGATGTATCTCGGATATTTAGGATGTCTGGAGTATGCCAAGAGAATGTGGAAGGACACCTAGTGGAAAACCGATATTTCGTATAAAAAGGGGGAGGAAATCACCTGGATCTCAGTATGAGTCCAGCAGCCGTGGTGTACAGACCTCTTCACCCTTGGTCTTGCTCTTCCACATCATCCATTGATCTCCACCATGGATCATCACATACTCCTTATGGTAGCTACCATCATTCAACACCAGAACCAAGCCCTCTTCAGACTGTTTCACCTTTTCTACAGAAGGAGAAGAAGGAGACGTTCAAGAGCTATGTGGGTCCGACGATGGATCGGGAGAAGAGTGGAGTTTGGACTGTATGACAAGCTGAAGGTGGAGCTGAGGAATGAAGACCCTCATGCATTCCAGCACTTCATGAGGATGCCACCAGTCATGTTTGACAAAATTGTAGAGCGTCTGAGACCCAGGTTGACCAAACCAAGCACCAACTTCCATCCCAACCTGGACCCTGGACTGAAGGTGGCATTGACTCTGCAGCACCTGGCCTCTGAAACCATATACAGAAACATACAGTATGTCTGAGGGTGCCACACAACACCATCAGCATTGTGGTGAGAGAAGTGGTGCAGGCCATCATTGAAGAATACCTGGAGGAGCTCCTCCAGTGTCCCACCACTGAAGAAGGCTGGAGGAAAGTTGCAGAACAGTTCCATCAGAAGTGGAACTTTCCCCATACCCTTGGAGCCATGGATGGGAAGCACGTGGCCTGCAAAGCTCCACCCAACCCAGGGTCCTCTTATCACAACTACAAGGGCTTCTTCAGTATCATCCTCTTTGCCATGGCCGTCGACATGTTGACGACAAGTTCATGTACATCGATGCTTCAGGCAATGGGTCAGCTTCAGATATCCAGGTATAGAACGCCAGTGACCTCAAGGAGGGGCTGGAACACAACCTCATCATGGGTTTCCCAGATCCAGATCCCCTACCCAATGACACACAAGATGTGCCCTACTTCATCATGGGTGATGACACGTTCTCCCTCAGAACCTACCTCATGAAGCCCTACACTTCCAGATGCCTCACCCGTGAAGAGAGGATCTTCAACTACAGGCTGTCCAGGGCAAGACCAGTGGTGGAGAACGCCTTTGGCATCCTGGCCAACAGGTTCCAGGTACTTCTCACCACCATGCAGCATCACCCACAAACTGTGAGGAGCATCGTGGAAGCTAGCTGCATCCTGCACAATCTCATGCGCACCCGCTACCCTGTTGCAGAACAGGCTTGTGGACCATCAACAATGGAATGGGGACATGGAGCCTGGTGAATGGAGGCAAGTACTAAACCTAATAGACACTGTGGATGTGCCAGGCCCCAACAGAGCTTCACGTGAAGGGAAGAAGCAGCACAACCTCCTGAAACACTGGTGCAACTCCCCAGCTGGAGCAGTGGATTGGCAAGACAGGTTGATAGATGGTTAATGGATGCTTCCTTGAGCCTGTCTCATAACACTGATGAGATTGTGCTATGTATGTTGAGTGGTCCTACAATGAATAGGGCATTAATAAAGAGCTTTGTTTATTTTGAAATGTGTTGATCAATGAATAAATTGTTATTGATAATAAAGGGCTATATGTGTGGCAGCTGGGAGGGTGGACCGTATAGCCCCACTATGCTTGCACTGGAGGTTTATCTATCCCACAGCTATCCTTACCCATCCCACAGCTATCCTTACCTATCCCACAGCTACCCTTACCTATCCCACAGCTATCCTTACCCATCCCAAAACTATCCTTACCCATCCCACAAGCATGCAAAGGCTTAACCATTTTTTCAAAGTTTTCACCAACACTTCATTAAGTAAATAAAATGAACCAAGTGTGTAAAGCAAAGATAACCTTTATTCATAACTGTCTTAAGTAAAATGTATGACTTTATTAAAAAAGCAAAATGAACCATGTAAAGTGTCTTTAAGCAAAGATAAAGTGAACAGGTAACAACTCAGTCTCTGGCACTATTCTCAGTCACTCTGAGGCATGTCTATGGTCTCAGCTGTCAAGCGGGCAGGGTCTGTGAAGGTGGATGTGGCTGGAGTGCTGGTCTGAGGCGCCATTGGGGTGCTTGGCCCCGAGAGTACAACAGGGGATGGTGTGTTTAGGAAACTCTCAGAGAGCTGACTCAGTCCCGTGAGGTTGAGAGGCCCTTCATCAAGGACCTGGGATGTCAGGCCCAAGACTGATGACAGATTGTCCGTTGACGGGCTTGGCTGTGGGGTGGAGGAAGGAGGAGTGTAGTGGGGCTGTCTGGTCTGCAGCTGGGCGAGGTGAGGCATCTGTGGCATGCGATGAACCTGGGCCTGGATTGGGAAGGGCTGCCTCTGCTGTGGGAAGTCCTGGTAGTGGTAGGCTTGGTAGGTGAGGGGCTGTTGAAAGCCACGGAAGGGCTGTGACATCGCCTGGGGTGGAGAAGCAGACCTGGACTGGGTCGGAGCAGGTTCAGCTGGGCCTGGAGGGTTGTGCAGAAGTGCTGTGATCTTCTGCTTCATCACCTGGTACTTGGTGACCTCATGGCCTCGGGCAGGTCCATGAGGGTCTGGCTCACGTAGGTGATGAAGTGCTTCCGGTTCGAGCATGTTGTGTCACTGTGGACCAGCTGAGAGAGAAGATCTGTGCTGGTCTTGATTGTGTCCTTGATGTCCAACACGACAGTGTTGCTCTGGCCCTCCAGTCTGCCTCTGCCTCTCTGCCTGCTTTCTGTGGAGGTGGAGCTGGGTGTGGGTGTGGGTTGGTCTCTGGTGGCTTCCGCTTCTTCTTCCATTTGTGACAGGGGATCCTCCACATCCTCTGGCATGGGGAGTGCAGCTGTCGGGGGCATCCAGGAAGCTGCACTTGGCCATGACGTCCATCTCCTGGTCATTGAGCTTGACAGCGGCCTCGCCAGATTTCTTGAGGTGTAGCTTGCCATACCAGGTGTGCATGTGCTTCCACCATCCCAGGAGTAGGTCTGAAGTGTAGCCCGGGCTCTCTGCCTTGTCTCTCCAAGCTGCCTGCTTCCTCTTGGTGTCGCGATAGAGTCTGTGGCCCTTTCTCCAGAGGTACTTGTTCTTCCTCAGCCATTCCAGCACCTCCTCCTAATGGTCCTCGGAAAGGGTGTACTTTTTCCTCTCTCCCTTCTCCTTCCCTTGCCTCTTCCTCCCTCAGGCAGGGGCTTGAGCAGCAGGGCCTTCAGGGGCTTGAGCAGCAGGGCTTTGAGGGCCTTGGGGCTGGTCCACCACAGCAGCAGCACCACCAGCAGCAGCAGGAGAAGCACCAGCAGCACCAGCAGCACTAGCAGCAGCAGGAGGAGAAGCACCAGCAGCACCAGCAGCACCAGCACCAGCAGAACCAGCAGCACCAGCAGGATAAGCACAACCAACAGCAACACCACCACCACCAGCAGCAGCAGCAGAAGCAGAAGCACCAGCAGCTTTAGAGTCAGTGCCAGGGGGTGGGATGATGGTTCTATCCTTCTTGCCAGGGCTGGCAGGAATAGGCACAGGCTTTCTCCTCTTTCCTGACTGATGAACCATGGTGTTCCTTCAAGATGTATGTGGCAGCACATCTTTCCTATGAATGCTAACTACTTGCGAGCTGCATCCTTTTATATCTGTGGAGCTGATGAAATTCAACCTCCCCTCATGCACAGTGAATGCTTTGCATCTGCTATGCATCCGCTATGCATCCGCTATGCATCCGCTATGCATCCGCTATGCATCCTATAGGCATCCATGATGCATCCGCGTCATCTGCTACACATCCGCTCCTTCCGCTATGCGTCCACTTCACTATTCTCCCCCGGAAGCCCTGTGGATGTTTCATCTGCTTCCATCCACTTCCATGGAGCCACCCCCGAAATTTTGCTCATCCGTTGTGTCCTTTTTGCATACGTTTTGCATCCGTCATCCAGTGGGACCTAGCCTTAAGTTCCACAGAGAAGGATTCCCATCTCAACTACTGTAAGCTCATTATTATTAACCCTAACAATAAACTGTAGTGAACTCAAACTCTAGCTGGCTAATCATTAAAAGCTTTGCTCTTATTAGTATTAAATTTCAGCATAACTTTAAAAAAACAAAGTAAATATACCACAACTGGTTTGCATTCACCTAGATATGCAACATTCTTTGTTTTTTGGGAAATGTATACTCATCCTGCTTTTCCACCCATAAATGCCAGTTTAACTATAAGTGGCTGCTAGCAAAATTCTAGGTTTTTGCTAGAGGCTACCAAAGAAGTTGCCTTATTGTTGATGAAATTAAAGTTCCATTTCCTACTATCATGTTTTGCCTGTTTGAGGTTGTTTATTTCTTTCTATTTTTTTTTCTCAAGGTACTGAGAAACAATCCAATAATCTCTCTCTCTCTCTCTCTCTCTCTCTAGCTCTCTCTCTCTCTCTCTCTCTCTCCCTCCCTCCCTCCCTCCCATCAATTGCTCTTTGATGAGCAATACAAAAATATCCATAGCTGTGTCCAGAGCATTTATTTAATAGTTATTTAAAAATACATCTGAACTGACATCTACACATGAGCTTCTAGAGCTAGTAATTAGACTTTTAAATCTACTGTAACTTCACACAGTTATGGAAGCTTTAAAAGCCTAGCCTACTAATGCTCTTGCATGATACAGTAAGGCTTGTTCACAAAAATGAATTTTTGTGGCTCTGTGCATTCTAAAGTGTGGATGGTGTAGAAGTCCCATACTACTGAGAAGCTATATTTACAAATGGACTTGTTGAAAATGAAAATCCAGAGAACCATATGGAAAAGATGAATAAATGGAAGCATCCAAATATAATGTACAAATTGACCACAATGCTCTATGGAATGTACTTTTTTTTCTTCTTGGCCAAGATATAATTAAATGGAAAAGCAATACTAGTAAAAAGAATAATCTTTCACTCTTCAAATGAGCTTTGTTCTGTGTTTGATGTATTTCTTCATGTTTCAAGTAACATTATTCAAACCATCATCTCCCCTCATCTCATATTTAAAACTTTCTTTAAAATGCTAGTTCTTCTCAAAAGGAGCTTGACTTGCCTGGCATAACTTCTTTTAGTTTTTAACATATATTTTGCCCTTCTGGTTCAATGGAAGGAAAAATCCTGATTTTACAGAAAGAAAATTTCCAGATAAATAAAATAGATAACAATGTGAGTTGTTTTTTCAGTCTTCAAACAACAAAGATTTAAGAAAACTTCAATGAACAAAAATTAGGATTCATAGTTCCAATGGCACATGTTTAAGAAATTTAGTATGTTTTGCCATCCACAAAATAGGCTGCTTGATTTCCCCAGCTTCTGTGATAATCTCCTTAGTGTTTCCTCAGCAGTGGAAGAAAGCTGTGGAAGAAACAGGTGGGCTTCTTATTCCAGCTGATGAACACCCTGCTTTTTACTTCTGCCCAGTCAGCTGTAGTGAATAGTCTAAGGATTGACAGTGGCTGTTAGAGAAGGAAAGAGCAGCTGAGATAACATTCAGTCTATTTACAAGAAGCTAACTGCATGGAAGGACTAGTTAAAAGATCCACAGTGTTCTCATTCTTGGCTGCCTTTTATTAATTCCCAAATAGCTAGATAATTATTTAATAAAAGATCCAGTCAGTGTGTAAGGTATGCCATGCAAGTTGGTAGACTATAATGGGAAGAAGAATGACAGCTTGTTACTATAAATGAAGAAGGTTCGTCTCTGAAAGAAAATTGAAGAGCAGCAAAAAAATGTGTTTTGAATAGAAGTATTTGTCTTCCAATCCAAAGGCTCTTTTCTATGTGTATACATACAGATAATATAAAAGAATAGCTTTTTTTGAACGGATAGATTTTCTTCAGAGAAAAGGATTGTTTTGTCAGAAGATGGGAATTTGTGGTTCTAGCATATAGTCACAAAGCTATGAAAATCATTTGCTACTACTGACCCATAATTTTTCCTCTTCAGTTGGAACGAGCAACACAGTTAGAATCAGCAACACAGTTGAAGGATTCTTTGGGGTACTTCTTCCCCAAAGGAATTTGTAATGGGTTATAATTGTTATTTCAGGTAGTCCTCAACTTAAGACTGATCACTTAATGACAATTTGAAGTTAAACAAGCATTTTTAAAATTATAATTTTATTTAATTTATTTAATAACACACCCTCAAGGTTATGATGACCATGAGCCATGGTGGCTCAGTGGTTAGTGTACAGTACTGCAGGCTACTTCTGTGACTTCTGCCTTCAGATCAAAACTCACCAGGTCAAGGTTGACTCAGCCTTCCATTCTTCTGAGGTGGGTAAAATGAGGACCAAAATTGTTGGGAACAGTAATATGCTGACTCTGTACAGCACTTAGAGAGGGTTGTAAAGCACTTTAAAATGGTATATAAGTGCTATTGGTATTGCTATTGCCACACCATCCTTGCAGTTAGTTATATGTTCACATTTTGGGCACTTTCCAACTGCCTCACATTTATGCAATTTTCCAGGATCATGTAATTACATTGATGTTTTGTTGTGATGTTTTTCTATCTTTCCCATTGGATAAGCTGTATTCAGACATACAACTTCATGATTTACTTAAAGAATATGGTGCCTTACTTAACTAAAAATGGTTGTAAATTGAGACTAATCACATGGTGTCTATGTATGTTGTTATTTTTGCAAACCATTTAGTTAGTTCTTCTTAACATTTCAGTAAAGCAAGCAGTTGAAAAAAATCTAATCTTTATTCTATAACTTTTTTGTTCATATGCCGAAAAAAACATAATAGTGGTACTGAACTGGGATTTTTTAAAAAAAAAAAAAAATCCAAGCATCATGTTATAAATCTGTTGTGAGTAAAGACAAAAGGAAAAAAAGATACATTAAACTTTATTTTTTCATTTTTTTTGATGCCTTTGAGACAGTCTTGACTCCTGGCAACTGCTTAGACTAATCCCTGCTGTTTTCTTGGCAAGATTTTAAAAGTGGTTTACTATTGCTTCCTTCCAAAGGTTGAGAGTGAATGAATATCGCAAGGTCACCTAGCTGCCTTCATGCCAAAAGCAGGACTAAAACTTGTAGTTTCTAGCCTGATGCTTTAATCCCTACATCAAGCTGGCTCTCAACTAGCTTTATTGGGCAGATTAATATCTTTGATGTTATCAAGTATGTTTGGGCATTATATACAGAAACTGGAACAATTTATGAGACAAATAATGTAATTACTGAAAAAAAGATTCCTGCTTTACTGAGTATTATGAAAGAAAAAACAGATATTAAACAACTTAGAGACAAACAATTTAACAATTTAACAATTTACCTTTATACAATTGGTAAACATATATGGCCATACAATGCTAAAAGCATTGTTGATTGAATAACATTTCATGTTTCATAAACGCAAGCAAAAAAGAGAGTCCATCACAATGTATGTCAGGGTTATCAAACTCACTTTCATTGAGGGCCACATCAGGGTTGCATTTGATCTTTGGGAGGCGGGGTATGTGTGTGTGATCAGGAGGCATGACCAGCTCGACATCACTTGTCAAGGTTCCATTTTCAGATGTGACAGCCTCCTGCAGCCTTCTGCCAGCAAAAAATATTGCTGGCAGAGGGCTGCAGGAAGCCATCATGGCCAAAACAGAGCCTTGAATTGCTACACAAAGTCCTCCTGACCTCCATTTTTGGTGGCAGAGGCAACACAGGCCTTTTTACTGTTTCCAGGGTGGCCCTGCTGGCCAGCTCTAAGCATCCCATAGTCCAGATCCAGTTTGAAGGCCTTGAGTTTGACACCCCTAATGTATGCAAATGAATTTTTTTAAAAATTCTGCATAAAATTGAGCAGTATTATAGGGATGCTAGAGTAAAGTTATCAGAAATATAATAAAAAATGGATACAGTACAAAATATTGTTTATATTGGAGTGATATCTATAATCCCAAAATTTAATAACCAGCACAATAACTTGTACTTAAATATTTGAAAATGGGTGGGACATATTTCTATGAATGATTACTTGAATGAAAGTCTTGACAGTTTGAAGTCCCATAATTAACTTGTGAGCTACCATTCCTTTCATAGGGATCATTAAAAATAAGTTGAAAATTATATTGGATGCTGCTGCAGCTATGTTCATAGATGGCATCAACATATCCAAGCACATCAAAGGTAAGAATTATAGAAGAATACCCCATTCAAATGTTCACAAAGCACATCCAGCATCCATACTCAATAACATAGAAACTGAACTGAATCAGGTGCAAATTAAAAGAATCTTTGCAAAAATTGTTTGGAGATCACTGTGGATTAAGTAACTAAAAAGAATTGAATTGTCAGAATTTGTTATTTTAAAGTTCCTATCATAACACCATTATTTTTCTTAAAGCTGAATATAAGTTAGCTAACTTCACTCAGGAATATTTTAGCAAAATAAACAGTACAAAAACTTGATTAGAGATGGAACTAGAAAAAGATTCCAAGGTTTTCTCACTATAAAAACACACAAGGAGTTATACTATCAAACAAACAACAAAACAACAACAGTGGCAACAACAAAACACCACTTTTTTTTTTGAAAGAATTTTATTAATTTTTTAAAAACAACCATATACAAACAAAACACAAAACATAAAGAACATAAAACATCTTTTTGGAAAGCAGTTTGATCCCCCGTTACATCTTTTTGTACAGACATAAATTCAAGTTCATGCTTACTTTTATGTAGCATTCCATATCTTATTTACCATTTCACATTTTTTATATAGCTTCTCCCTCTTTTCACTCTCTTAATTCTATTTTATTTATTTCATCTCAATTTAAATCATTATACTTATATTCTTTGTCTGTCCTGTTTCAGCTGTCTATTATCTTTTCTCATTAAAGCAAAATTTCTTCTGTAACAACTTTCTGCTAAGTTTAACACTTAAAATAATACCTAATTTTCATTTGGATTCTGCGTAGTACATTCTAAAGCTATATTCAATATTTTAAAATAGGAAATTTTTTTTAAATATATAATATAATTAAAACAACAATCCATAGCAATTGAAATTATATCGTTAAAATTGATATTCATTTAAGTCTTAAACATTTTACATATTCCTTTCCAAATAAGTATCCTGCTTCGATGGGAACATTTATAGATTTTGATTAGTTACTTTCCCCCCATTTCACTTATAGTTTAAAATATTATGTAATGACAGTGTTCCCATTCCTTTTTAGTTCAATTCTCTCATATTTCATGTCATTTATTTTATTCAAGAAAAAAAATATTCGCTAAGTTACATTAAATATTTTATCCCATTTTATAATCAAATGTTGTTCCAATTATCTAACATTATTTCTAATACAAATACAACAATACAGTCTTATGTACCTTTGCAGAATCTCTTTTTCAGTTATATTTTTACCCATTATCTCTAAATAAATCCTGTTTCTTTAAGGCTCTGTCACACTGCCCAATGGATGCAAAACGTTAGTAAAAAGAACATAACGGATGAGAAAAATGTTCCATCCGTTGTTATCTGCTCTCAAAAGGGGCAAAAATTTGCATAACCAGAGCGGATAACATGGAAAGGAACGGATGCGGGGGGGACACAGAGCAGATGGAAAGCAGATGCAGAATGGAAGCCTAGCGGAGGGAAGCGGATGGGAGCAGATGGCACATCCGCTAGGCTTCCGGGGGGGCGCAGCAAAGCAGACGTGGAATGGATACAGTGGATGCAGAGTGGACATCGAGCGGATGAAGTGGATGCACAGCGGATGCACAGCGGATGAAGCGGATGCACAGCGGAAGCCTAGCGGATGCACAGCGGAAGCCTAACGGATGCCGAGCGTTAATTGCACATGCGGGGAGGATGCATTGCGTAAGCCCCGTGGATATAAAGGGAAGCAGCTCGGAAGCAGGTCACCATTCAGAGGAAAGAACTTCTGCCGGGCAGACTGACTGCCTTGCCTGCCCTGCCTGCATGATTGCCTGCAAGCCTTGCTGCCAGCCTCCCTGCCAGGCTTGCTGCCAGCCTCCCTGCAAGCCTTGCTGTCTACCTGCCTGCCAGCCTTGGTACCTGCCTACCTGCAAGCCTTGGTTCCTGCCAGACTCCCTGCCAGCCAGCAACCCCACAACCATGGGGAAGAACAGAAAGCCTCAGCCATCTGCTGCCAGCCCTGGCAAGAGTGACAGGGCTAAAATCCCACCCACTGGCCCTCACTCTGCTTCTGCTGGGGCTTCTGTAGCATGGGCTCGCTCTTCTGGGGCTGGAGATTCTGCTGCTTCTGCTTCTGGAGGAGCTGATGCTGCTGCTTCTGGCGGTGGTGCTTCTGCTGATGCTAACTGTGCTGATGCTGCACCCCAATGGTGCTTCAGACAAGCACTCCAGCACCAGCCACCTCCACAGCACCTGGACTCTTCACCCCTGAGACTGAGCGACCAAGAGGAGTGCCAGAGACTGGCTGGCTGGCTACCTGTGGATTTTATTTGGACACTTGACTTGGGTCATATTTCTTTCATAGCTTGTTGTTAATAAAGTCTATCTTTGATTCACACACTTACCTCATTTCTTTTTTTTAATATAGTCTTGGTGGAAACTTTTAGAAATGGTTTAAGCCTTTGCATGTTTGTGGGATGGGTAAGGATAGCAGTGGGGTGGGCAGGGATACCTTTGGAATGGGTAATAGCTGTGGGATAGATAAACCTCCATTGCAAGCATAGTGGGACTGTATGGTCCACCCTCCCAGGTGCCACACCTATGGCCCTTTATTATCAATAACAATTTAATCATTGATCCACACATTTCAACATAAACACAACTCTTTATTAAATGCCCTGTTCATTGTAGGGCCACCCAACATACATGGCCCAATCTCATCCGTGTGATGAGACAGGCTGAAGGAAGCATCCATTAATCATCTATCATCCTGTCTTGCCACTCCACCACTCCAGCTGGGGAGTTGAACCAGTGTTTCAGGAGGTTGTGCTGCTTCTTCCCTTCACGTGAGGCTCTGTTGGGGCCTTGCACATACTGAGTGTCTATCAGGTTTTGCCCTTGCCTCCATTCCCCAGGCTCCATGTCCCCATTGCCTTGTTGGAGGTCCACAAGCCTGTTCTGCAAGACTGGATAACGGGTGCGCATGAGATTGTGCAGGATGCAGCAAGCTTCCACGATCCTCCTCACGGTGTGTGGTCAATGCTGCATGGTGGTGAGAAGTACCTGGAACCTGTTGGCCAGGATGCCAAAGGCGTTCTCCACCACCCGCCTTGCCCTGGACAGCCTATAGTTGAAGATCCTCTCTTCACGGGTGAGGAGTCTGGAGGTGTAGGGCTTCATGAGGTAGGTTCTGAGGGAGAAGGCGTCACCCCCCACAATGAAGTAGGGCACATCTTGCGTGTCGTTGGGCAGGGGTTCTGGATCTGGGAAGCCCACAATGAGGTTACATTCCAGCCCCTCCTTGAGGTCACTGGAGTTGTATACCTGGGCATCTGAGGCTGACCTGTTGCCTGAAGCATCGATGTACATTAACTTGTAGTCAGCATTGACCATGGCGAAGAGGATGATGCTGAAGAAGCCTAGTTGAAATAAACCCCTAGTTGAAATAAGTGGACCCTGACTTGGCTGGAGCTTTGCAGGGCACGTGCTTGCCATCGATGGCTCCAACAGTGTGGGGGAAGTTCCACCTCTCATACTACTGCTCTGCAACTTTCTTCCATCCTTCTTCAATGGTGGGGCACTGGAGGAGCTCCTGTATGAATTCTTCAATGATGGCCTGCACCACTTCTCTGACCACAATGCTGATGGTGTTGTGTGGCACCCTCCAGCCAAACTGCATGCTCCTGTAGGTAGTCCCTGAGGCCAGGTGGCACAGAGTGAGTGCCACATTGAGCCCAGGTTCCAGGCTGGGCCAGAAGTTGGTGTTTGCCTTGGTCAACCTGGGTGTCAGCCGTTGCACAACTTTGTCAGACATGGCTGGAGGCATCCTCATGAAGTTCTGGAATGCACAAGTGTCTTTGCTCCTGAGTTCCACCATCAGCTTCTTGTACAGTCTGTACTCTGCTCTTCTCCCGATCCATCTTTGGACCCAGATGCTTCTTGGCCGCCTCCTTTTCTTCCCGTAGTAGAGTTCACAGAGCCTGTAGATGGCTTCGCACTGTTGCAGAAGGATGGTGGCTACCAAAAGGAGTTTGTTATTATCCAAGGTGGACATGACTGGATGCTGTTGAAGAGGAAGAGTTAGATGAAGGCTGCAGAGGTCTGCACCGGAGGGCTGCTGGTCTGAAAGTGAGATCCAGATGAGTTGCTCCCCCTTTTTATAGGCAGTATAGGTTTTCCCCTATGTGTCCCTTTGCATCCTCTAGGCATCCTCTAGACATCCTTAATATCCGAGATAGATCCCCTCTGCGGATGTTTTTTCCATTTTAAGGCCATGTCACATTGCCCAACGGATGCAAAAAGGACACAACGGACAAGCAAAATGTTCCATCCGTTGTTATCCACTCTCAAAAGGGGCAAAAATTTGCATAAGCAGAGCGGATAACATGGAAAGGAACGGACGTGGGGAGGACGCAGAGTGGATGTATAGAGGATGCAGAGCGGATGTATAGAGGATGCGTAGAGGATGCGTAGAGGATGCAGAGCGGATGCAGAGTGGATGCATAGAGGATGCGTTGAGGATGCAGAGCGGATGAGTAGAGGATGCACAGCGGATGCAGAGCGGATGCAGAGCGGATGAGCTGCATCCGCTTTCATCCTTTCTCCATCCGTGCTACTAACACTGCGCGTCCGTTCTGCTTCCTCCCTGCGTCCGTTTACCACTGGAATGGATTTTAGTTGTGCGGATTTACAGCGTATGCCTAGAGGATATAGCAGATGAGTAATGGATGCAGAACGGATATCCTCCGTATGCCTGGAGGATGCAGAACGGATGCATTGGATACATTTTCTGCTCAAAAGTTTTGGGCAGCTCAAAACTTTCTGAGTGGATGAAACGTCAATAAACAGATGCTGGACTGATAGAGAGGAAGCAAAAAGGAGGCAATGAGTACACCATGTTAACCAACGGATGGCAAGCTTTTTTGTCCGTTTTACATCCTCAGTCTTCTTGTCTTAGCCTTAAGCCCATGTCACACTGAACCAACGGATGCAAAGAGGATGTAAAACGGACAAAAAAGCTTGCCATCCGCTGGTTAACGTGATGTATCCGTTCTGTACTCACTGCCTCCATTTTGCTTCCTCTCAGTCCGTTCAGCATCGGTTTATGGATGTTTCATCCGCTCCAAAAGTTTTGGGCTGCCTGAAACTTTTGCACGGAAAATGTATCCAGTTCGTCCGTTCTGCATCCGCTACGCATCCACTACGCATCCGTTACGCATCTGCTATATCCGCTAGGCATCCGTTCCGCATCCGCACAAGTCCATCCACTCCAGCGGTAAACGGACGCAGGGAGGAAGTGGAATGGACGCAGAACGGATGCAGAACGGATGCCTAGCGGATGCAGCACGGAAACAAAGCGTTTAAAATGGAAAAAAACGTTCGCAGAGGGGACCTATCTCGGATATTAAGGATGTCTACAGGATGCCTAGAGGATGCCTAGAGGATGCCTAGCGGAAAACCTCTACTGCCTATAAAAAGGGGGAGCAACTCGCCTGCATCGCACTTTCAGAACAGCAGCCCAGCGGTGCAGACCTCTGCAGCCTTCATCTGCCTCTTCCTCTTCCACAGCATCCAGTCATGTCCACTGTGAATTGTAACAAAGTCCTTTCGGCAGCCACCATCGTTCTGCAACAGTGCGAAACCATCTGCAGGCTCTGTGAACACTACTGCGAGAAGAAAAGGAGCCACCCAAAAAGAGTCTGGGTCCGAAGATGGTTCACCAGTAGAGCGGAGGACGGATTGTACAACAAGCTGATGGTGGAGCTCAGGAGCGAAGACACTTGGGCGTTCCAGAACTTCATGAGGATGCCGCCAGCCATGTTTGATGAAGTTGTGCAGCGCCTGACACACAGGTTGACCAAGGCAAACACCAGCTTCTGGCCCAGCCTGGAACCTGGGCTCAAGGTGGCACTCACTCTGCACCACCTGGCCTCAGGGACCTCCTACAGGAGCATGCAGAACGGCTGGAGGGTGCCATCCAACACCATCAGCATTGTGGTCAGAGAAGTTGTGCAGGCCATCATCGAAGAATACATGGAGGAGCTCCTCCAGTACCCCTCCACTGAAGAAGGATGGAAGAAAGTTGCAGAGCAGTGGTATCAGAAGTGGAACTTACCACACACCGTTGGAGCCATAGATGGCAAGCACGTGGCCTGCAAATCTCCAGCCAAGTCGGGGTCCACTTATTTCAACTCCAAGGGCTTCTTTAGCATCATCCTCTTTGTCATGGTCGATGCTGACTACAAGTTCATGTACATCGATGCTTCAGGCAATGGCTCAAATTCGGTTGCCCAGGTATACAACGCCAGTCACCTCAAGGAGGGGCTGGAACGCAACCTCATCGTGGGATGGTGGCCCTGTCCCTCTTGCCAGGGCTGGTAGCAGATGCCATAGGCTTTCTCTTCTTCCCCATGGTTGTTGGCTGGCTGGCTGGCTGGAGCTGTGTCTGGCAGCAGGTTTTCCTCTGAATGGTGACCTGCTTGCGAGCTGCTTCCCTTTATATCTGCAGGGCTGACGCAATGCATTCTCCCTGCATGCGCAGTGAATGCTTTGCATCCGCTAGACATCCGCTCGGCATCCGCTCTGCATCCACTCTTTCCGCTGTGCTTCGACTTCACTGTGTTCCCTCGGAAGCCCTGTGGATGTGCCATCGGCTCCCATCTGCTCCCATCCGTTTCCATCCGCTAAGCTTCCATGGAGCATCCATTTTACATCCTGGCTACGTCCTCCCCCCGTCCGTTCCTTTCCGTTGTTGTCTGCTCTGCTTATGCAAATTCAGGGCACTTTTGAGAGCAGATAACAATGGATGGAACATTTTCTCGTCCGCTGTGTCCTTTTTACAAACGTTTTGCATCCGCCGGCCAATGTGACAGACCCTTTAGTGAATCATGTGGATGTTAAGTGAATCTAGCTTCCCCTATTACTCTGTTGGCCAGAAACTTGCTGGGAATGTTACAAATGGCAATCATGTGATTCCAGGACAGTACAACTGTCATAAACATATGCCAGTTGCCAAGCATCCAAATTGTGATCACATGACTACAGGAATCCTGCCACGGTAGTAAGTTGAAAACTGGTCATAAGTTCTGTTAGGGATAACATTGTTTACCCTAACTGGTTTAGGTGAAATAATA
>BLBF01000004.1:73204552-73229630 GCA_015471245.1 Laticauda colubrina | reverse complement strand
TTTGACGAAGTTGTGCAGCGGCTGACACCTAGGTTGACCAAGCAGAGCACCAACTTCCGGCCCAGCCTGGACCCTGGGCTCAAGATGGCACTCACTCTGCGCCACCTGGCCTCAGGGACCATCTACAGGAGCATTCAGTACGGATGGAGGGTGCCACACAACACCATCAGCATTGTGGTCAGAGAAGTGGTGCAGGCCATCATCGAAGAATACAAGGAGGAGCTCCTCCAGTGCCCCTCCACTGAAGAAGGATGGAAGAAAGTTGCAGAGCAGTGGTATCAGAAGTGGAACTTCCCCCACACCGTTGGAGCCATAGATGGCAAGCATGTGGCCTGCAAAGCACCAACCAAGTCGGGGTCCACTTATTTCAATTACAAGGGCTTCTTCAGCATCATCCTCTTCGCCATGGTCGATGCTGACTACAAGTTCATGTAAATCGATGCTTCAGGCAACGGCTCATCTTCAGAAGCCCAGGTATACAACGCCAGTCACCTCAAGGAGGAGCTGGAACGCAACCTCATCATGGGCTTCCCAGATCCAGAACCCCTGCCCAAGGACACACAAGATGTGCCCTACTTCATCGTGGGGGATGACGCCTTATCCCTCAGAACCTACCTCATGAAGCCCTACACTTCCAGACTCCTCACCCGTGAAGAGAGGATCTTCAACTACAGGCTGTCCAGGGCAAGGCGGGTGGTGGAGAACGCCTTTGGCATCCTGGCCAACAGGTTCCAGGTACTTCTCACCACCATGCAGCATCGCCCAGAGACTGTGAAGAGGATCGTGGAAGCTTGCTGCATCCTGCAAAATCTAATGCGCACCCGCTACCCAGTGTTACAGAACAGGTTCGTGGACCTCCAACAAGGCAATGGGGACATGGAGCCTGGGGAATGGAGGCAAGGGCGAAACCTGATAGACACTCAGTATGTGCAAGGCCCCAACAGAGCCTCACGTGAAGGGAAGAAGCAGTGCAACCTCCTGAAACACTGGTTCAACTCCCCAGCTGGAGCGGTGGAGTGGCAAGACAGGATGATAGATGCTTAATGGATGCTTCCTTCAGCCTGTCTCATCACACTGATGAGATTGGGCCATATATGTTGAGTGGCCCGACAATGAACAGGGCATTTAATAAAGAGTTGTGTTTATGTTGAAATGTGTGGATCAATGATTACATTGTTGTTGATAATAAAGGGCCATAGGTGTGGCACCTGGGAGGGTGGACCATACAGTCCCACTATGCTTGCACTAGAGGTTTATCTATCCCACAACTATTACCCATCCCAAATGTATCCCTTCCCCTCCCACAGGTATCCCTGCCCAACCCACTGCTATCTTAACCCATCCCACAATCATGCAAAGGCTTAAACCATTTCTAAAAGTTTCCACCAAGACTTTATTAAAAAAAAGAAATGAAGCAAGTGTATGAATCAAAAATAGACTTTATTAATAAGAAGCTATAAAACAAAAATGAGTCTCTGGCACTCTTCTGGGTCGCTCAGTCTCAGGGGTGAAGGGTGCAGGTGCTGTGGAGGTGGCTGGTGCTGAAGTGCTTGTCGTCAGCTCCTCCAGAAGCAGAAGCAGCAGAAGCCCCAGCCCCAGAAGAGCGAACCCGTGCTTCAGAAGCCCCAGCAGAACCAGAGTGAGGGCCAGGGGGCGGGATGGTAGCCCTGTCCCTCTTGCCAGGGCTGGCAGCAGATGGCTGAGGCTTGCTGTGCTTCAGCATGGTTGTGCGGTTGCTGGCTGGCAGGAAGGCTTGCAGGCAGGCAGGCACCAAGACTGGCAGGCAGCAAGGCTGGCAGGCAGACAGGCACCAAGGCTTGCAGGCAGACTGGCTGGCAGGGAGGCTGGCAGGCAGGCAGACAGCAAGGCTGGCAGGGAGGCTGGCAGGCAGGCAGATAGCAAGGCTGGTAGGGAGGCTGGCAGGCAGGCAGACAGCAAGGCTGGCAGCGAGGCTGACAGGCAGGCAGACAGCAAGGCTGGCAGCAAGGCTGGCAGGCAGGCAGACAGCAAGGCTGGCAGCAAGGCTGGCAGCAAGGCTGGCAGCAAGGCTGGCACCAAGGCTTGCAGGCAGACAGGCAGGCAGACTTGCAGGCAGGACAGGCAAGGCAGTCGATGTGTCTGGAAGCAGGTCTTTCCTCTGAATGGTGACCTGCTTCCGAGCTGCTTCCGGTATATCCGCGGCACTTGCGAAATGCACCCCCCCCGCATGCGCAATTAATGCCAGGCATCCACTAGGCTTCCGCTGTGCATCCGTTAGGCTTCCGTTCTGCATCCACTTCATCCGCTGCGCATCCGTTCTGCATCCATTGTATCCATTCCGCGTCCGCTTTGCTGCGCCCCCCGGGAAGCCTAGCGGATGTGCCATCCACTCTCATCCGCTTCCATCCACTAGGCTTCTGTTCCGCATCCACTTTCCATCCGCCCTGCATCCTCCCCCGCATCCATGTTATCCGCTCTGGTTATGCAAATTTTTGCCCCTTCTGAGAGTGGATAACAACGGATGGAACATTTTTCTCGTCTGTTGTGTCCTTTTTGCATCCATTGGGCAGTGTGTCAGGGCCTTTATGTCTTCCATGTAACAGTATCTATAATTTTGCAACCTAGATTTAATCATCTTATCGAAGACATTTCTTCATATAACCTAAAATGCTGTAATGTTGAAATTTCTAATTTTAGGATCACTCACAATTGGCTGACTATGTAGGGGTATTTTGATCAAATTGGAGAATTTATTATCTGAAGTGATGATATTCAATGGACAATTACCTACATAATCCACCTGGATGGTTATTTTTCTAGATAATAACTTAATTATAGCATCTTAATTATACCACAGTCTGAAAAAGAAGTATCCTAAACATTTGTACCCAGATCAGTAGAATTTGTTCCCTTATACATGAGTTTTATTACAGTGTACATTATGTTAAATTTACAACTTGGAACAGGGTGATTAGGACTATCATCCTTATTTAGTATCAAATATGTAGGCTGCATAAACCAACCGCCATTTATTTAAGGTTTTCAGCCTTAAATTTGGCACATGTATTTGCATCAGTCTTAGTTAGACTACCATGTCTGAGCTGTAAAAATCCTATTGACTACTAAGTGGCAGCAACTCAAATCTCATATTCCTATTCTTCATTGGGGATGGTTTCACCAAAGCAACAAAGGGCAAACTCGTCAGAAAGGTTTCCTTACAATTACTACCAACCCCCCTTCCATCAAGGACCTGTATATTGCACGAGTCAAAAAGAGGGCTGTGAAAATATTTACAGACCCGTCACATCCCGGACATTAACTGTTTCAACTCCTTCCCTCAAAACAACGCTGTAGAGCACTACACACCAGAACAACTAGACACAAGAACAATTTTTTCGCAAACACCATCGCTCTGCTAAAAAAATAATTCCCTCAACACTGTCCAAATATCTATAAAGTCTGCACAACTATTATTATTAACCTTCTCATCATTCCTTATCACTCATCATCTCCCACTTGTGACTGTATGATTGTAACTTTGTCGCTTGTATCCTTATGATCTATATTGATTATTCCAGGTATGATTTGATTGTTTATTGTACCCTATGAGGATCATTAAGTGTTGTACCTTATGATTCTTGATTCTTGATGAATATATTTTTTTTAATGTAAACTAAAGCCCATGTCCCACTGCACCAATGGATGCAGAGAGGGTGTAAAATGGACAAAAAAGCTTGCCATCCGTTGGAAAACGCGATGCATCCGTTGTGTACTCACTGCAGATGTGTTTCATACGCTCTATCCATGGAGCATCCGTCCGCTGAGATTTCATCCACACAAGAAGTTTTGAGCAGCACAAAATGTTTTGAGCGGATGAACTTTCCGCCGCGTACAATGTACATCCGTGACACATACGGGCAACAAATGTTCTACGTCCATTGTCATCCATTAAATATACACTGTATCCTCTCGACATCCTCTGGCCATCCTCACAACTCATATCCGCTGCAGCTGAAAATGGAAAGAGGGAGAAAGCGAAAGAAACGCAGAATGTCCACAAAGCGTTAGTAGCACAGAAATAGAAAGGATGTAAGCGGATGCATCTCGTATATAAAGCATTAAAACGGACAAAACGTTTGTATATGGGATGTATCTCAGATATTTAGGATGTCTGGAGTATGCCAAGAGTATGCGGAAGGACACCTACTGGACAATCAATATTTCCTATAAAAAGGGGGAGGAAATCACCTGGATCTCACTATCAGTCCAGCAGCCATGGTGTACAGACCTCTTCACCCTTGATCTTGCTCTTCCACATCATCCATTGATCTCCACCATGGATCATCACACACTCCTGATGGTAGCTGCGATCATTCAACATGAGAACCAAGCCCTGTTCAGACTGTTTCACCTTTTCTATGCAAGGAGAAGAAGGAGACGTTCAAGAGCTGTGTGGGTCCAATGATGGATCAGGAGAAGAATGGAGTTTGGACAGTATGACAAGCTGATGGTGGAGCTGAGGAATGAAGACCCTCGAGCATTCCAGCACTTCATGAGGATGCCACCAGCCATGTTTGATGAAATTGTGGAGCGTCTGAGACCCAGGTTGACCAAGCCAAGCACCAACTTCTGTCCCAACCTGGGCCCTGGACTGAAGGTGGCACTGACTCTGTGGCACCTGGCCTCTGGAAAAACATACAGAAACATGCAGTATGCCTGGAGGGTGCCACACAACAGCATCAGCAATGTGGTCAGAGAAGTGGTGCAGGCCATCATCGAAGAATATGTGGAGGAGCTCCTCAAGTGCCCCACCACTGAACAAGGCTGGAGGAAACTTGCAGAAGGGTGGTATCAGAGGTGGAACTTTCCCCACACCATTGGATCCATAGATGGGAAGCACGTGGTCTGCAAAGCTCCAGCCAACTCAGGGTCCTCTTATTACAACTACAAGGGCTTCTTCAGTATCATCCTCTTTGCCATGGTTGATGCTGACTACAAGTTCATGTACATCGATGCTTCAGGCAACGGGTCAGCTTCAGATAGCCAGGTATACAACACCAGTGACCTCAAGGATGGGCTGCAATGCGACCTCATCATGGGTTTTCCAGATCCAGACCCATTGACACACAAGATGTGCCCTACTTTATCGTGGGTGATGACGCCTTCTCCCTCAGAACCTACCTCATGAAGCCCTACAGTTCCAGATACCTCACCCGTGAAGAGAGGATCTTCAACTACAGGCTGTCCAGGGCAAAACGGGTGGTGGAGAACGCCTTTGGCATCCTAGCCAACAGGTTCCAGGTACTTCTCACCACCATGCAGTATCACCCACAGACTGTGAGGAGTATCGTGGAAGCTTGCTGCATCCTGCACAATCTCATGCACACTCACTACACAGTGTTGTAGAACAGACTTGTGGACCGTCAACAAGGCAATGGGGACATGGAGCCTGGTGAATGGAGGCAAGGACAAAACCTGATAGACACTGTGGATGTACAAGGCCTCAACAGAGCTTCATGTGAAGGGAAGAAGCAGTACAACCTCCTGAAACACTGGTGCAACTCCCCAGCTGGAGCAGTGGAGTGGCAAGACAGGATGATAGATGGTTAATGGATGCTTCCTTGAGCCTGTCTCATAACACTGATGAGATTGTGCCATGTATGTTGAGTGGTCCTACAATGGACAGGGCATTAATAAAGAGCTTTGTTTATTTTGAAATATGTTGATCAATGAATAAATTGTTATTGATAATAAAGGGCCATATGTGTGGCAGCTGGGAGGGTGGACCATACAGTCCCACTATGCTTGCACTGGAGGTTTATCTATCCCACAGCTATCCTTACCTATCCTACAACTATCCCTACCCATCCCACAGCTATCCTTACCTATCCTACAGCTGTCTCCTGGCTGGAAGAGGACTGGCTGTCTGTGGGTTGTCTGAGGGAGAGGGGTGTCAGAGGGGCTGCTCCTTGGTCGTGGACCTCACCCTCCAGGAAGCTGCATTTGGCCATGACGTATATCTCCCAGTCAGTGAGCTTGACAGTGGCCTGGCCAGATTTCTTGAGGTGTAGCTTGCCATACCAGGTGTGCATGTGCTTCCACCATCCCAGGAGTAGGTCTGAAGTGTAGCCCAGGATCTCTGCCTTGTCTCTCCGAACTGCCTACTTCCTCTTGGTGTCGCGATAGAGTCTTTGGCCCTTTCTCCACAGGTACTCATTCTCCCTCAGCCATTCCAGCACCTCATCCTCATGGTCCTCGGAAAGGGTGTACTGTTTCCTCTCTCCCTTCTCTTTCCCTTGCCTCTTCCTCCCTCTGGTAGGGGCTTGAGCATCAGGGCCTTCATGGGCTTGAGCATCAGGGCTTTGAAGGCCTTGGTGCTGGCCACCACAGCAGCAGCAGCAGTAGCAGTAGCAGCAGCACCAGCAGCAGGAGAAGCACCAGCAGCACCAGCAGCAGGAGAAGCACCAGCAGCACCAGCAGCAGGAGAAGCACCAGCAGCACCAGCAGCACCAACAGCAGGAGAAGCGGCAGAAGCACCAGCAGCACCAGCAACAGGAGAAGCACCAGCAGCACCAACAGTAGCAGCAGCAGCAGCACCAGAAGCACCAGCAGCTTCAGAGTCAGTGACAGGGGGTGGGATGGTGGTTCTGTCCTTCTTGCCAGGGCTGCCCTGAGTAGGAACAGGCTTCCTCTTCTTCCCCATGGTGTTCTCTCAAGATGTCTCTGGCAACAGGTCTTTCCTCTGAATGGTGACTGCTTGTGAGCTGCATCCTTTTATATCCACAGAGCTGATGCAATTCATACTTCCTGCATGTGCAGTGAATGCTTTGCATCTGCTATGCATCTGCTATGCATCCTATAGGCATCCGTGATGCATCCGTGTCATCCGCTATACATTCGCTCCTTCCACTATTCGTCCACTTCGCAATTCTCCCCCGGAAGCCCTTCGGATGTGTCATCCACTTCCATCCACTGTCATCCGTTAGGCTTCCTACGAATATCCGCTTAACATCCTCGCTACTTACTACCCCCGTCCATTCCTTTCCATTCTTTTCCGTTCTGTTTATGCAAATTTGGGGCACTTTTTGGAGCGGATAACCACAGATGGAGCCACCCCCGAAATTTTGCTCGTCTGCTGTGTCCTTTTTGCATATGTTTTTCATCCATCGGGCAGTGTGACCTAGCCTTAAGAACATTTGCACCAAGACAAATTCCTTGTGTATTCAGTCACACTTGGCCAAGGAAGAATTCTATTCTACTTTACTCTATTTTATTATAGCTTAAAAATAATCAAATCAAATCTTTCATCAAAACAAAATACAACATGCATTAGAGAAGGGAAGGACAGATTCATGAAAGAAGTGCAGCAATATTTGCTCAGTCTTTTTAGCATCACAGCCATTTGTCTCTGAGGTCTTTGAGAATGCAATTATTGAAAATGTCAAGCAAATCTAAAAAAGATGATAGCAACCAAGATCTCTGAGGAATCTGTTCTACATGAGAAACTGTCTTTATAATCTTCTGTTACCTGGCTAGATAGAACATTCTGAGAAGACGTTGAGATTTAAAGAAAAAAGGAAAAAATATGCATTATTCTCATATAATAAAAAGGGTTGCTAAAAACAGGGCATTGAGTTTTCCTTTTTTCTCCATTAGGGCTTATAGTGGACAAAGAATATAATGCTTACCCAAAAAAGAAATCAAATAATATTATCCAAGTGTCCATGCAGAAGAAGTTTTTTTAAAATTTGGGAAATAGATTTCCCCAGATTTAAATGCTATCTTCATTTACTCTGCTCTCAATACAAACACTCATAAAAAGCCAGCACAAAAAGCGAACCGTTCTATGTGTATGCATGAATACAAGCTTATTCATATCTATGGCGCAGAATGTTGTTTCTACCATCTGCATATGTTACATGGCAGATTTCACCACTGAAGTAGAAGAAATACTCCAAACATAATTTAGCTGCTCATTTGATTTTCCTTGCCCAAATCAAACACTTAAAAGATTTACAGGTACCCAAGTAGTCCTTTAATCCTGTATTGCAGCCAAGGCTTTTGTTTTTAATTGCTGGTACTTTCCAAGCCTTACTGAGCTAAATGAACAAATAGATTCATGTAGAATAAACTCCAGGGTCACTGAGATTTTGGGACATGGTTGGTAATAGCTGGCAAGAACAGCGACGCAAGAAATAATATAGTGAAAATGAGATGCAGGACCGTCACATTTTTATCTGAGTAGTGGATTCTGTTTCGCACATAATTAGCAGAATCAAAGGCAGTGTTTTTTTTATTCATTGTGCTATTTGTAGCTTTGCTGAAATCTGTAGTCTTTATAATTAGAATATTCATGCACAATTCTGTATTCTAAAGACACCATACAGCAGAATGGCTCAGAACTGCCTCAGATCTTGGAAAGCAGTTCTGAAGTGCTTTTGAGAGAGAAGCAGATTGACATATTTTGCCAAGATGCAAGAGAGAACAGCAAATGAGCAAAAGGCAATGACAAATTTGAATGTTTGTACTGATTGTTCATAAGTCATTTGGATAATTTATTCAAGTTCAGAAGACAGTTGGGAATTAGTCTCTTACAAATGTTTTGAGAAATGCCTCCTGTCAAGTATGTTCTTAACTTGAAAAGCAAACGTGAAGGAATTTCTGAAGTATATTGAAGCCATTCATCAAAATTAAGGTTCATCAATGAGACAGGAAGTGAAAAACACCTTTAACACAATCTTTTTTTCAAGCTTCAAATCAAACATACAGGACAAAATGTAAAATTTATCTTAAATGAATTTGAAATACAATAATTCTATAAACAGTCAATTGTTGTTGTTAGTTATCAAGTTGTGTCCAACCCATCGCAACCCCATGGACAAAGTTCCCCCAGGCCTTGTCCTCTACCATCTTCTGGAGTCCATTTAAGCTCACACCGACTGCTTCAGTGAGTCCATCCAACCATCTCATTCTCTGTTGTCCCATTCTTCCATTACCCTTAATCTTTCCCAGCATTAGGCTCTTCTCCAGTCAGTCTTTCCTTATCATTAGGTGGCCAAAGTATTTGAGTTTCATCTTCAGGATCTGGCCTTCTAAAGAGCAGTCAGGGTTGACCTCCTCTAGTATCAGCCAGTTTAATCGCCTTGCAGTCCAAGGGACTCACAGGAGTCTTTTCCAGCACCATAGTTCAAAGGCCTCAGTTCTTTGATGCTCAGCCTTCCTTATGGTCCAACTTTCACAGTCATAAATTGTAACTGGGAAAACCATAGCCTTGACTATAAGCATTTTTGTTGGCAGGGTGATCTGCTTTTTAGTATGCTGTCTAGATTTGCCATAGCTTTCCTCCCCAGGAGCAAGCAACTTTTAATTTCTTGGCTATAGTCCCCATCTGCAGTGATCTTGGAACCCAGGAAAATAAGATCTGTCACTACCTTCATTTCTTCCCCTTCTATTTGCTAGGAATTGAGAAGGCTGGATATCATGATCTTAGTTTACTTAATATTGAGTTTCAAGACAACTTTTTCACTCTTTCACCTCCATCAAGAGGATCTTTAGTTCCTCTTCACTTTCTACCATTAGAGTGGTATCATCTGCGTGTCTGAGGTTGTTATGATATTTCTCCTGGCAATCTTAATTCCAACTTGTGATTCATCTAGCTCTGCCTTTCTCATGATGTGCTCTGCATATAAGTTAAACAGAACTCCTTTCCCAATTTTGAACCAATCAGTGGTTCCCGTTCTCACTGTTCCTTCTTGACTGACATATAAGTTTCTCAAGAGACAAATAAGATGGTCTGGAACTCCATCTCTTAAAGAACTTGCCACAATTTTTTGTGATCCACACAATCAAAGGCTTTAGCACAGCCAATTAAGCAGAATTCGATATTTTTGTGGAGTTTAGTAGCTTTCTCCAGGATCCAGCATATGTTGGCAATTTGATCTCTGGTTCCTTTGCCTCTTCAAAATCTGCCTGTACTTCTGGTAGTTCTTGGTCCACATACTGCTGGAGCCTAGCTGGTAAGGTTTTAAGCATAACTTTGCTAGCATGTGAAATGAGTGCAATGATGCAGTAGTTTGAACATTTTTTGGCATTACCCTTCTTTGGAAATATTGAGTTTTCCAAATTTACTGACATATTGAGTGTAGCACTTTTATTGCATTGTCTTTTAAGATTTTAAATAGCTCAGCTGGAATACTGTCACATCCACTAGCTTTGTTGTTGCTCAGACTTCCTAAGGCCCATTTGACTTCACATTTAGGATGCCTAGCTTGAGATCAGTGACCACCCTATAGTGGTTATCAGGGATGCTAAACTCATTCTTGTATAGTTCTTTTGTGTAATTTTGCTACCACTTCTTAATCTCTTCTGCCTCTGTTAGGTCATTTTGGTCCTTTATCATGTCCATCTTTGCATGAAACGTTTTCTTCATATCTCCAATTTTCTTGAAGAGATCTCTGCTCTTCCCTATTCTATTGTTTTCTTCTATTTCTTTGCACTGTTCATTTAAGAAGGCAATTGTATCTCTTCTAGCTATTCTCTGGAATTCTGCATTAAATTGGGTGTATGTTACTTTTCACCCTTTCCTTTCACTTCCCCTCTTTCCTCAGTTATTTGTACAGCTTCCTCAGCCATTTTGTTTCCTTGCATTTCTTTTTCTTTGGGATGGTTTTAGGTGCTATCTCTTGTACAATGTTGCGAACCTTTGTCCATAGTTCTTTAGGCACTCTGTCTGTCAGATCCAATTCCTTAAATTTATTTGTCACCTCTACTGTATATTCATCAGGGATATGTTTTAGTTCATATCTGAGTGGCCTAGTGCTTTCCTACATTTTGCAACAAGAAGCTCACGATCTGAGCCACAGTCAGCTCCTGCTCTTTTTTTACTGACTGTATAGAGCTTTTCCAACTTTGGCTGCAGAGCATATAGTCAACCTGATTTCTGTGATGACCATCTGGTGATGTCCATGTGTAGAGTCATCTGTTGGGTTGTTGGAAAAGAGTGTTTGCTGTGACCATGATATTCTCTTGACAAAATTCTACCAGCCTTTGCCATGCTTCATTTTGTTCTCCAAGGCCAGACTTGCCTGTTATTCTGGTTATCTTTTGACTTCCTACTTTAACATTCCAATCACCCATGATGATAAGGACATTTTTTTTTTTTTGGTGTTAATTCTAGAAGGTGTTGTAGGACTTCATAGAACTGGTCAACTTCTTCCTCTTCAACACCAGTGGTTGGGGCATAGACTTGGACCACTGTGATGTTGAATGGTTTGCCTTGGATTTGAACTGAGATAATTCTGTCATTTTGGGGATTGTATCCCAGTACTGCTTTTCCTACATTTTTTATAGACTATGAAGGCTACTCCATTTCTTCTGAGGGACTCTTGCCCACAGTAGTATACCTAATGGTCATCTGAATTAAATTCACCCATTCCTGTCCATTTTAGTTCACTGATTCCTAAGATGTTGATGTTCAGCCTTGTCATATTTTGTTTCACCACGTACAGCTTGCCTTGATTCATATATCTTACATTTCAGGTTCCGATGGATTATAGATCTTTACAGCATTGGACTTTCCTTTCACCACCAGATACATCCATATCTGAGCATCCTTTCAGCTTTGACCTGGTTGCTTCATGCTTTCTGGCACTACTAGTACTAGCCTTCTGCTCTTCCCCAGTAGCATATTGGACACCTTCCAACCTGAGGGGCTCATCTTTCAGCATCATATCTTTTTGCCTTTTGGTATTGTCCATGGGGTTTTCATGGCAAAGATACTGGAACGGGTTGCCATTTCCATCTCCATCTCTGCTATGACCTGTCCATCTATGCATGCCCATTCATGATGACAAGGCAGTGATCCATGAAGAAGAAACAGTCAATACATCATTATTAATTCCAAAGTATTTAGCAGTAGCAGATATTTCCATGGAAGTAAAAGAAATACATCAAATAAAATTGTATCTATTAGGCATCTGAACTTAACATTTCTCATTCTACTCTAAATTCTGTATATCCAGAATTTTGACTGAAAATATATTGGTGAAAGAGAAGTTATGAAACCAACAAGAAACAAAATTTCCCCATGAGTCTGATATTAATCTTATTTTGAGTGCAGTGTCCTTCACTGTAGAATGGCTTCTTCAGTGGTTTCCAATGAATTTGCACTTTCTGTAGATGAAGAAAATACATCATGAAGAAGCTCTTCCCACTGGATTTTTTTCAGGTCAAGAAGCATAGCAGCATTTTCTGTCTTCTTCTTCTCTAACACCTAACTATTATAATATCACAATAATTTTAAATGAATTACAAATTACCCTGAGAATGAAGTAGAAAAATGCAAGACTTTTTTCAAAGAGAAGAAGCATGTCTATATGTATGTGAAAGAGACAGAAAATAAAAAACTGATTTGTGCATAATAATTCTTTTTCTTTCTACCTCATTCCCTACTGCTGTTGAAATCTATCTGTATCCCTACTTCTATGTCAGGAATTCATTGCCTTTTGAGAATCTGGTGGAACCAAGAATCTTTCTCAGAAAATGTATTTAAATCCAATCTAAAGCCCATGTCACACTGGCCAACGGATGCAAAAAGGACACAGCGGACGAGCAAAATGTTCCATCCGTTGTTATCTGCTCTCAAAAGGGACAAAAATTTGCATAACCGGAGCAGATAACACGGACGCGGGGAGGATGCAGGATGGATGCAAAGCGGATGCGGAATGGAAGCCTAGCGGATGGAAGTGGATGGGAGCGGATGGCGCAACCACAGGGCTTCCGGGGGGGCTCAGCAAAGCGGACGTGGAACGGATACAGCGGAAGCAGAGCGGACGCTGAACGGATGAAGCAGATGCACAGCGGAAGCCTAGTGGATGCACAGTGGAAGCCTAATGGATGCCTGGCGTTAATTGTGCATGCGGGGAGGATGCATTGCGTCAGCCCCGCGGATATAATGGAAGCAGCTTGGAAGCAGGTCACCATTCAGAGGAAAGACCTGCTGCCAGACACATCGACTGCCTTGCCTGCCCTGCCTGCATGTCTGCCTGCCAGCCTTGCTGCCAGCCTTGCTACCAGCCTTGCTGCCAGCCTCCCTCCCAGCCTTGGTGCTTGCCTTCCTGCCAGCCTTGGTTCATGTCTGCCTGCGAGCCTTGGTGCCTGCCTGCCTGCCAGCCTTGGTGCCTGCCTGCCTGCCAGCTTTCCTGCCAGCCTTGGTGCCTGCCTCCCTGCCAGCCTTGGTGCCTGCCTTGGTGCCAGCCTTCCTGCCAGTCTTGGTGCCTGCCTGTCTGCCTGCCAGCCTTCCTGCCAACCTTGGTGCCTGCCTCCCTGCCAGCCTTGGTACCTGCCTTGGTGCCAGCCTCCCTGCCAGCCTTCCTGCTAGCCTTGGTTCCTGCCAGCCTCCCTGCCTGCCAGCAACCCCACAACCATGTGGAAGAACAGCAAGCCTCAGCCATCTGCTGCCAGCCCTGGCAAGAGGGACAGGGCTACCATCCCACCCCCTGGCCCTCACTCTGGTTCTGCTGGGGCTTCTGCAGCACGGGCTCCCTCTTCTGGGGCTGGGGCTTCTGCTGCTTCTGCTTCTGGAGGAGCTGATGACAAGCACTCCAGCACCAGCCACCTCCACAGCACCTGCACCCTTCACCCCTGAGACTGAGCGACCAAGAGGAGTGCCAGAGACTCATTTTTGTTTTATAGCTTGTTGTTAATAAAGTCTATTTATGATTCACACACTTGCTTCATTTCTTTTTTTAAATAAAGTCTTGGTGGAAACCTTTAGAAATGGTTTAAGCCTTTGCATGCTTGTGGGATGGGTAAGGATAGCTTTGGGCTGGGTTAGGATACCTGTGCGATGGGTAATAGCTATGGGATGGGTTAGGATAGCAGTGGGATAGATAAACCTCCAGTGCAAGCATAGTGGGACTGTATGGTCCACCCTCCCAGGTGCCACACCTATGGCCCTTTATTATCAATAACAATGTAATCATTGATCCACACATTTCAACATAAACACAACTCTTTATTAAATGCCCTGTTCATTGTCGGGCCACTCAACATATATGGCCCAATCTCATCAGTGTGATGAGACAGGCTGAAGGAAGCATCCATTAAGCATCTATCATCCTGTCTTGCCACTCCACCGCTCCAGCTGGGGAGTTGCACCAGTGTTTCAGGAGGTTGCACTGCTTCTTCCTTTCACGTGAGGCTCTGTTGGGGCCTTGCACATACTGAGTGTCTATCAGGTTTCGCCCTTGCCTCCATTCCCCAGGCTCCATGTCCCCATTGCCTTGCTGGAGGTCCACGAGCCTGTTCTGCAACACTGGGTAGCGCGTGCGCATGAGATTGTGCAGGATGCGGCAAGCTTCCATGATACTCCTCACGGTCTCTGGGCAATGCTGCATGGTGGTGAGAAGTACCTGGAACCTGTTGGCCAGGATGCCAAAGGCGTTCTCCACCACCCGCCTTGCCCTGGACAGCCTGTAGTTGAAGATCCTCTCTTCACGGGTGAGGAGTCTGGAGGTGTATGGCTTCATGAGGTAGGTTGTGAGGGAGAAGGCGTCATCCCCCATGATGAAGTAGGGCACATCTTGTCTGTCGTGGGCAGGGGTTCTGGATCTGGGAAGCCCACCATGAGGTTGCGTTCCAGCTCCTTCTTGAGGTGACTGGCATTGTATACCTGGGCATCTGAAGATGAGCCATTGCCTGAAGCATCGATGTACATGAACTTGTAGTCACCATCAACCATGGCGAGGAGGATGATGCTGAAGAAGCCCTTGGATTTGGAATAAGTGGACCCCGACTTGGCTGGAGATTTGCAGGCCACGTGCTTGCCATCTATGGCTCCAACGGTGTGGGGGAAGTTCCACTTCTGATACCACTGCTCTGCAACTTTCTTCCAACCTTCTTCAGTGGAGGGGTACTGGAGGAGCTCCTCCTTGTATTCTTCGATGATGGCCTGCACCACTTCTCTGACCACAGTGCTGATGGTGTTGGATGTCACCCTCCAGCTGTACTGCATGCTCCTGTAGGAGGTCCCTGAGGCCAGGTGGCGCAGAGTGAATGCCACCTTGAGCCCAGGTTCCAGGCTGGGCCGGAAGCTGTTGTTTGCCTTGGTCAACCTGGGTGTCAGCCGCTGCACAACTTCATCAAACATGGCTGGAGGCATCCTCATGAAGTTCTGGAACGCCCAAGTGTCTTCGTTCCTGAGCTCCACCATCAGCTTGTTGTACAGTCCCTCCTCTGCTCTTCTGGTGAACCATCTTCGGATCCAGACTTTTTTTGGGTGGCTCCTGTTTTTCTCCCAGTAGAGTTCACAGAGCCTGCAGATGGCTTCGCACTGTTGCAGAACGATGGTGGCTGCCGAAAGGACTTTGTTACAATCCACGGTGGACATGACTGGATGCTGTGGAAGAGGAAGAGCCAGATGAAGGCTGCAGAGGTCTGCACCGCTGGGCTGCTGTTCTGAAAGTGCGATGCAGGTGAGTTGCTCCCCCTTTTTATCGGCAGTATAGGTTTTCCGCTAGGCATCCTCTAGGCATCCTCTAGGCATCCTCTAGGCATCCTCTAGGCATCCTTAATATCTGAGATAGGTCCCCTCTGCGAATGTTTTTTCTGCTTTGAATGCTTTGTTTCCGTTCTGCATCTGCTAGGCATCCATTCTGCATCCGTTCTGCATCCGTTCCGCTTCCTCCCTACATCTGGGCGGATGGAGTTCCGCGGATGCATAGCGGACGCCAAGCAGATATAGTGGATGCGTAACGGATGCGTAATGGATGTGTAGCGGATGCATAGCGGATAAAGAACGGACAAACTGGATACATTTTCCGTGCAAAAGTTTTAGGCAGCCCAAAACTTTCTGAGCGGATGAAACTTCAATAGACGGATGCTGGACGGATAGAGAGGAAGCAAAACGGAGGCAGTGAGTACATCGCGTTTTCGAATGGATGGCAAGGTTTTTTGTCCGTTTTACATCCTCTTTGCATCCGTTGGTTCAGTGTGACATGGGCTTAAGGTTCTCTGTCTCCTCTTATACCAGCAGTAAACAAAACCAAGGCGATGCCCTGATTGTTTTAAGGTTCTTTCCAAATAAATACATTTATTAAACTTTATAATTAAAAGGATAATAACTAATAGAAACTTAAAATATAAAAATGCAGAAAAGAAAAAATAGAAAAATAGAAAATAACAATAGAATTATAATAAAGAAAAAGAAAAATTTTAAATTTTCCCCTTATCAAAACATTTTAGTGATTTATCATTTTTTATCATACTCTTAAAGTACAACAAATGATAACTTCCTTCTCATATCTCATATCTCATCTCTTATCTATAAACAAACACTTAAAGCTTAGTGTTCAATCCTGGTTAGCAAAAGTTTATTAAGTCTGTTATCAGAAATAACAACATATCTATTTTAACTTTGATCAAATAAACCAATGTTATATTCCTGCCTTTTACTTTTAACAATCTGAATTTTTAATTCCTTCGAACAATGTCTATACTTGATTTCTTTCCTTTTATTTTCTTCGTCCCTTCTCACAAAATCTTCCAAAACTTTTAACACATTTGTCTTATAAATGAAACTTCTGAAAAAAAAACACCTCTTACTTTTTTTTCACCAAAGATCTCTTTTTTCTTTTCAAGAATTCTATAATTTGCCATCACAGTGACTAGATTTAATTGTTCATGAAAGGAAATGTTACAGCTTAGTTCTAAAGATGTCTTGTGAGACATCTTCAGAGAGATGATTAGATTTTTTCTTTTTATCTTTTCTTTTTATATATATGCTTATACATATATACATATGCATGTGTGTTTTGCATGTGCTTCAGTAGGAGATAAGAAGTAACAGAAAGCCTGTTTTCAAATGGATTTTACTCATGTTACTTTTCTGGTCTTCTTTTTATATCCAGGAAGACAAGGGTTTAATTAATATATATTCAATGGAGAACAATCTTTGATATCTGTAATAGCATGTCCTAATGTTTGGAATAAATAGTCCTTTGCATAAATTATTTCTAGCAATGGAATGCTGAGTGGGAAGATTGATGCCATCCTTACCACAGATATAAATATATTTTGTTGTTATTGTTATTGTAAAGTTGGTTAAATGAGTATTAAATCTCTGAAAAGGCATTGGGACTGATTTTCTAATGAATTATGCAGATCAGGTGAAATAGAAATGAAATCCAATGTCATCCAGCAGCATTCTTTTCTAGAAAAATAAATACTACAATAGCCAAATATGAGATGGTGATGAAAATTATGAACTGTTTATATGTGGACTTTAATGAGAATATTATAAAGATGTAAGCTATAAGCTCAGCAGGATATTGCAATTCTGTTTTTAAGAACCACAGTTTCCACTGATTAGGCAGTAATATTCACATTTTAGCTCTGTATATTGAGTCCATATTATTTTTAAGCTACTGCAACACTACTTCCTTCCTCCCTCCTTCCTTTTTTTTCAATTGTTTAGCAGGGCTGCTTTTATTGAGATAAAAGTTCAGGTAAGCCATGAGCAATAGAAATGTATTCCTATTCAGCCAGCAGATGTGTGTTTATCTCTCTTCTGAGTAATTCTTATGTCCTCTCATTATCTGTGTGATTAAACAACACAATGGTTAAGCCAGATTCAAAGGAAAAAAATTCACAAATTACCAGTTTTACTAGCAGGAGATGCAGATATTTGGTGTGATTGCTTCCTGAGTATTATTATATTATCTCATTTTCATGTACAAAGAGAAAAGGAATGATCTGCAGGCCTTATCTGTATGAAATGGGTCAGCTGGAATTACAATTAGCACAAGTCCATCTTTTTTACCCTCTGCTGTAATTCTATTGGCTTCTTCAGATCTATTCCTCATGTAAATGAGAATGAATTATATCCAATGTTGTCGTTTATATCTGAACAGTCAAGCTCACAGCTCTGCTTAAAGAAGGAAAAAAAGATATTTAAATGAGTTATTCCATTCCTGTTCTTTGAAACAACTAGACACTAAGTTACTCCTTGGCAAAAGGAATAAATAAATAAAACAGCCCAATTGCTGTTCCAATTAGTGGTGGGATGCCAATGGACAAAACTGCAAATAGAAAATATTAGTTATTATTGTCATCTATTTCTTAGTCATATTTTCAATTGGACTTCAGTTTTCAGAATCCTCAGTAACTTAGCTTTAATGGCTGAAAAGTCTGAGAATTGAAATTCAAAATATCAGGAAAAGTGTCAGAACAGAAAAACTGTTCTGAGACTCTATTGGCACTATTTTTGAATTTATAATTCTCAGAATATTTTCCTACATTGAAATGGTTTCTTCTGAGTTCCATCACAAGTGAAATGATTTGATTATTTATGTCAAATGAAGTCTGGCCCTTTGTTCTGAATGAGTAACCAGGTGATAACCAGTGGGCGGTTTTATCATGCTAACTTCCAGTCGATGAATTGGCAGAAAAAATATGCCAGTGGAAATTGCTTAACCCTAATTATCAAGCAATATATCTTTTGGCAATAAGTCAGGGGAGTTCTACTTTGAATGTGAAACAAGTTAAGAAAAATGTTTGGTAGATTCCTCTGACTCTCATTCTCCTTCCACCAATCATCATTTCCAGGTGCTGCCACCAGTCATTCTCCATAACATTTGCTGGAGCACAATTGGATGAGTATATGCAAAAGATGATGGATGAACCATCATACAGCCACAAAGTTGGGGACACTCAATACTTGTGATTTTCAATCAGGTAATTTCCAAACACAGGTCTAGTGCTCCTTTAAAAATATTTTAAACCTATGTTGAAATATAGTCTGATTTTCAGGGTCAGATATTGAAGACAGGTCACAAGATGAGCTAGTGGGATGGAGCTGGTACATTAGATGAGTTGCAAAGAGCATTGATGTTTTCTCTTGCTTTTCCCTGTCACTCTGGTCTAATATCTGTGACCATCAGTTAGGTTAGTAGTAATTGTAGAAAAGGAATATGAAGCGGTAGGAACAAGTGATAACAATTGGCACTATTTTCAATCACTGCTGCAAGGTGATTAGTTGTAAGTACTCATGGCCAACAGTACATGGAAGTAGCTATTGAAATAGGCAAAATGACACTGTTCCTTCTGAAGTAATAGCTATAGCTGTAAAATGTACATCTACAGGAAATCCTTCAACAACAGAAGCACATGAAAATGTAATATGACAAAACCAGCAATACAGCACACAAAACTCAGCATTTCTCCCCAGTTTAAGATTAAATTAGCAGCAAAACATTAGACTTCTCACCAGAGACATTAGCCCTGCTTTTAAATACTTTAAAATTATTTTAAAGGAGTGCTAAACTCATGTATTTAAAGAGCTTACTTAAGACCTAAAAGAGAATATGCATAGCCGGCTGTGCATCACTATGCTAAAATCTTTCTCTTGGTTTTGCAGTTTTCTGCCTCTGAGGGCAAAAGACTTTTTTTGCTTCACTAATTCACTCCCTTTCAAATGTTTTTTGTGGTGTTTTTGAGTCTTTGTGGCCTAAGCAATTGCTAACACCTCAACAACCTTGGCCACTTAACAGAGTCAGACCCAGTTAGTGGTTGGATAGAAGGTCAGCAAAACAATTGTACCAGGGGAATTAAAAAATAACAAAAAACAGAACATCCTGCTGGAAGAGTGGCAAACCACTTTTACTTTGTTGCCAAGAAAATTGCATGACACCCATGCAATCAAGAATCAACCACAACTCCAAAAGTCTTTGTTATGCCTTATTGTTTTGGGGAGACAGAGGTTTTGAGTTGCAAATTTATTTTCTGTTTTCATTCTGTAGTGTCTCTGACTCTCCATCTCAATGGAAGGAATTTTCCCATGATAATTTTCTTTGATTTTGAATGTGAGCGTGGGAAGGGAGGATGTATCCAGCTGAAGAGAATTGATAGTGAAACACAAAACAGTCCCTGTGTTATTATCCCCATTCCACACACATATCTCAAATACCTTATAACTATTATAAGGATAACATATGTTCTTTGGTTCAAAATAAATTCTATTAACTGTCTCCTTTGATATAAAATAAATTAGTTTGGGTTTTCCCCCAAACTAAATAAGAATAGTTAAAATATGCACAATATGACTATTTATTTTCTTGCTTTTTTCAGACAGCCAGTCTGAAAAAAGCACCAAATGTACTTTTTTAAAAAAAATACAATCAAATACACATAAGTAGCAGACACATGAATGCTATACATGTAAATATGTGCAGGCAATTTATTATGGCTTGTGTGGAATAAAAAATGCATGCAGAGTTATTTATTTCACATAGGCTCATGGCAGCTTACAAACAAATTTAAAACTTCTACAGGACAGAATCAATATTAACAATAACATAGCTATAACAAATGCATACAATAAGACACTTAAAACACACGTTAAAACATCCATGAAAATCAACACAGCGAATAACATAATTAAATCTACAACTTAATTAATATCATTATCTATAGTTATGTTAAAGAAAAGTTATGTTATGTTAAAGAAAAGTTATGTTAAAGAAAAGAAAAGAATACCAAAAACATGGTCAGAAGCATACAATTACGCTTAAACTGAAGGAAGGTACAGACCTGCAACAAGTTAAAAATTATAGACCTATATCTTTATTGAACTCAGACTATAAAATCTTCACTTCAATTTTGGCAGAAAGACTAAAAAGATACTTAAATAATTTTATTCATACTGATCAAAATGAATTTCTGCCAAAGAGACAAATCAAAGACAATGTGATAATCATTTTGGATACTCTGGAATATTATGAAGCACACCCAGAGAAGCAAATGACCTTGATGTTTTTAGATGCTCAAAAAGCCTTTGACAATGTGAGTTGGTGATTTATTTTACTGCAACTGATACAAATGGGCTTTGGAAAGAAATTTATCCAAGCCATTGAAACAATATATCATGAACAAACTGCAAAGGTGATGGTGAATGGAGAATTAACAGAATCCATAGATTCTGGGACAAGGCAAGGCTGTCTATTATCAGCTCTGCTGTTTGTGTTAACATTGGAAGTGTTGAACAGGAATATCAGATAAGAAAAAGAAATAAAAGGAATGAAAATTAAAAAGGAGAAATATAAATTGTAAGCTTTTGCAGATAACCTGATATTTATATTAGAAGACCCAATGGAAACAACACCCAAATTAACAGAAAAAATAGAAGAATATGGAAAAGTAGCAGGTTTGAGAATAAATAAAGACAAAACAAGGATATTAACAAAGAATATGCTAACAAGACAAAAGAAAGAAACTTTAAAAATACAGGTCATGAACAAGGTTAAATACTTAGGGATTTATATTACACCAAGATGCAGTACCCTGAAGGAAGATAACTATGTTAAACTCAAACAGCAGATTGTGACAGACTTGATGAAATGGGAAAAATTGCAACTATCATTGATTGGGAGAATATCCACAATTAAGATGAATATATTGCCTAGAGTTTTATATTTATTCCAGACAATTCCTATTCAATTAGGGAAAGAGTTTTTTGAAGATTTAAATTGAATTGTGTTGAAATATATTTGGCAGGGTAAAAAAGCAAGAATAAAACTTCAACTGTAACAAGATGCAAGAATAAGAGGAGGATTTGCCTTGTCCAATTGGGAGCTGTATTACCAGGTGACAAGTTTGATGTGGGTTAAGGAATGGATAACACTAAGGAACAGGAGATTGTTGACTTTAGAAGGTCATTACTTGCTGCTGGGATGGCATGCCTTTCTCTGGTATAAGGGAACTAAAACACAGGGGTATTTTCGAAGACATTATATTTGTGAGGCACTGTTTTTGAGTTGGGAGAAGATTAAAAGACAATATTACTTAAAAATTCCAACATGGATATCAACTATTGAAGCTTTTTCTTATCCAATAATATATAAAAAGGAACAGTTAGCTATGGGGAGTTAGTGAAAGAAAAGGGTGAACTTAAATCTATGCAAACGTTGCAAGAACAAGGTGTAAAAATGAATTGGTTTTCTTATTTGCAAATACCATCTATGTTTGATAAAGACTCCAAGGCAGAAGGTATTTATGATAAATTGACTGATTTAAATAAAATTTTGATGGGTACTGATCAAAAGGTAATTTAAAAACTTTTTGGACATCTATCAGAATTTAAATTGGAGGAGGAACAAGTTAAAGAAACGATGATTGCTTGGGGGAAAAATTTTGGATATGGGATTGATTTGGAAAAATGACAAAAATTGTGGTCTCAAAATTATAAAATGACAATGTCAACTGCATTTAAAGAAAATTTGTATAAGATGTTTTATAGGTGGGACCTACCCCCGACAAGACTTGCGAGAATGTTTAAGAATAAATCAGATAAATGCTGGAAATGTCATCAGATACCTGGTTCATATTACCATATGTGGTGGACATGTTCAGACGCAAAGAAATATTGGACTAAAATCCACACATGGTTGGAAAAAATGATAAAACAACATATAGACTTTAAACCAGATATTTTTTTATTGGGAATCATACCGGATATATATTATAAAGAACTGAAATATTTGTAAATGTTTTAACAGTGGCTAGAATTGTATTTGCGAAGAACTGGAAAAATGACAAAATACCTATGCAGGAGGAAGTTATCAAAAAAATTATGGACTGTGCTGAAATGAGTAAACTGTCATTTGAAATTAGAGAACAAGAAAATAAGCAGTTTTATATGATATGAGATTTGTTTTATCAATGGTTGAATAAAAAGGCATGGAAATATAATAGACTAGATAATTTTGTGATAGAAATCTAATAGATTGATATAAAACATAATATATATAACTCGTGGTTGAAAGTATAACATAAATTTTAAGATAAAACTTGGAATATCTCATACAAAATGATGGAATAAATAGTTTAGTCATGGATGATTAATAACTGATAAATATATAAACTTGACAATGTGAAAACCGATATAAATTGTGAGTAAATGACTACAAAAGTATAGCACAAAAGATACGTAACCAACTCACACACTGTATGTACATGAAATGGAAGAGGATTTTATTTTTTTATGTTTTTGTATGTGTATGTGTTTAAAAATAAAAAACTTTATTTAAAAAAAAAGATGTTATATGCTACCCTTAATGACCAGGATGTCTCATGCCAATATTAACTATGACCACCTTCTGAAATATCCATATCAAACTGTGCTGTGTGATTGATGTAAACATCTATTTTAAGCCAGATTTGTGCTATCTAACAACTGGGTCTCTGCTTAGTAGCATTAATAATATAAAGCTCATGCACACAAGCATTGATCAAAGCTTTTGAAATGCAAGCTGTCACTGTAAATAGGAAATCTGCAGCTGGTTTGAATTTGAGTTAGTAAATTTGGTGCTTGCTTTCTAATTTCCATATTGTGATCATTTGTGTGGGTATACTTGGCATCTGTGGTTGAAGCTGATGTAAAACAACCCATGTATATGTGCATTTAATGTGATACACACAGCAACTATATTTTCCTTCTTTGTCATGCATTTATAATATGTAGAGCTTTGCATCTATATTTACCAGAGAAGATAACTTTGTCTGAATTAGATTCCAATAAACCTAGTCTTGGCTAAACAGGTATTAGACAATTTCCAGAATTTCTAAAAGGATATTTTTGAAAAAGATCTTAATAGGTGGCACAACACTTTATAAACTTGGTGTATTTTTGGCATTCTGGGGTATGTCTTTACCAGTTTATTTTCTCCAGTGAGTTGCCAGTGTGAAATGCCTTATCATATTAACTCTAGCTGCGGTTTTAGGGTTGGGGTACATGTGTGTTTGGAATCCTGCAGCAAGATACCTGTGATGACTGAGAGAATATAAGTACCTCTTCATCTGACCTTTCTTAGGTCTTCACGACCTTCCATTAGTGTAGATTGCACATTTCTATGCTAACATCCATTTTATTTCTGTCTCTGTCACCTAATATTTCATTTGTTTGCCTGCAGTCATGGTGGAGTGATCACAAGATTTATACTGAAACTAGCTTTGTATGAGTGCAGTATCATAATATGTATAAAGGTATATCAGTGTAAGGGTTTTGATCCCATCCTCAAGCTCTCTTGAGTAGGGATTACACAGGAGTATTTTTTAAACAATGCATTAACAATGATCTTTGTTAAAGGCTTTGGATAATTCTGATAAAGCCACTTATTCAAGGAAAGAACGAGCTCCTGTTTGTTTTGTGCTATATTTTCTCTTTTGTGCTGTAAGTGCATGGCAGAAGAATGAGAACACAAGAGCAACATTAATGGTAATATTTTTAACTTGTTTTTATTTTGTTTACATTTCTGCTATTACCAAGGAGCTGATAATGTTAATTACTGCTTGGATGCACTTACTGGTTACTTGTCCTGTGGTTTTGACCTTTAGTTTAATAGAATAAGAAAGAAAAGGTATGGTCTTTTCAAATGTTTGCTATCCTCATTAGGATAACATTATTTCCATAAGGAAATAATAAGCAAGATTTTGAATGACTGCAAGGATAATTACAACTACAGTTTGAACAGGTGTGGGAACTTGTGCAACACAAATTATAGGTCATTTGTAGTTTGTGTTGTGCCATTTCTGCAGTGATAAAAGAAATGGATGTTAATTACTAGATTATTACCATCCTTCATTCTGATAATTCCAGGCTATCAAAACAATGGGTGGAAGAACAAATCATATCATTTCTGTTCTTTCAGCAACATGGCAGAACTCTGGATGTATCATTAGCTTTAGGAATGCAGCAATTTTAGCTAATGAATTAAATTTAAAGCTTTATTACTGGTACACAGAGATTACAAATTTGCCCTGAGATGTTAAACAGCCCTCTTTTGAGTAATTTACCGATCTGCATATTATCGCTTGAAAACAGGATGGTTAATTTTAGTACATTTATTACTCTCTGACAAAAACTTATATATGTATGTATGTATGTATGTATGTATGTATGTATGTATGTATGTATATATATATTTGTTTTCTTAGGCTTTTGCGGGTACTTACATGTGTGCTGTTTAGCTTCCTTCGGGTATTATCCCACGTCATTGTAGTTCTGTTAAAGTTGTAGCAACGTTTCAGCAGAATCTCATCTGCCATC
>BLBF01000004.1:73149437-73199552 GCA_015471245.1 Laticauda colubrina | reverse complement strand
TCATCTGCCATCCTCAGGCTTCTGTATCGAGTTAGTTCCTGGTTTCAAATTTTCAAATATATATATATATATATATATTTCTTTTCAATTTATCTCTGTTTCTCATTTTTAAAATTATTTATTTTGCACACATTTTTTGGAGATTGACTAAGGAACACTTTCCATGAGAGATAAAAAACAAAAGCAAGGTTGTATTCAGGATTTAAACAATAAAGTTTGTCTTCAGCATTGTGTGGGCTCTGGAGATTGAGGTATTTCTTTAAAATAAATAAACAACCAAATAAATAAATAAATAAATGTTATGTGTGTGTATGTATGTTTGTGTGTGTGTGTGTGTGTGTGTATGTGCTGTTTAGCTTCCTTCAGGTATTATCCCACGTCATTGTAGTGCTGTTAAAGTTGTAGCAACGTTTCAGCAGAATCCCATCTGCCATCATCAGGCTTCTGTATGGATGTGGGTCTCACAGCCTTTGGTTTCAAATTCGAGGCTGGCCTATTCTGATTGGCTGGGAATCTTGGTCTGTGTTCACTGGACTTGGAGTTTGATTGATTGGTGTTTCTGGTTTCTTCTGTCTGTTTTGTGGCTTTGATTGGCTGGCGACACTCTGTTCCTGGATTGGAGGCTTTCAGTGCAGCTTGGCTTCATGTGAAAGGATGGCTGTTATCTATTAGGAAGCTAGGTCATCTGGGTGCATGTTGGGGGGGGGGGTTGAGCTGGAGGCATCAGAGGGAGTCTGTTTGTGCCCAGGTGTTTGCCTGGCTTGTGGTGTGAAGATCTTTCTATTTGAGAGTGCAGGCTTCCAAATGATTGACAGTCTGGTGGAATCATCTCTTCTATTCATGCATTCAGGTCTTTTTTCAATCTCTATGGCTTCTCTGATGATTCTGTGGCTGGGGTTTTCTATAGTGGCTAGGGTTTTGGTGCCATTGAAGTTGATGTTGTGACCTTTGGTTTTCATGTGTTGGACTAGTGAGGAGGTGTGTTCCAGCTTTTTTACTGCATTTTTGTGTTCATCCAGGCGGGTACTTATTCTTCTATTGGTCTGTCCTATGTATGTGGCCGGGCATGATTCACAGGGAACTTCGAACTTGCCTTGGTTTTCCAGGTCAATTTTGTCTTTGGGGTTTTTAAGGATGGCTGCTATTTTTTTGTCTGTTTTGAAGGCAGTCTTGATGTGATGCCTGTGTAGTATCTTACTGATTTTATCTGTGGTACCTCTTATGTAGGGCAGGACAGCTGTTCCATAGATCTGTTGATCTTCTAGGTCTCTGTTATGTCTTGGTGTGTTTTTGTGGATCAAGCTGGTGATTTTGTTTTTGTGGAAGCCGTTGGCTGTCAATACTTTAGTCAGGGTGCATAGTTCAGTCTTTATATGTGTCTTGTCTGCCAGGTGTTTGGTTCTGGTAATTAGTGTTTTAGCCACAGAATTTATCTGTGCTGGGTGGTGGTGTGATTGGCCGTTGAGGTAGCGGTTGGTGTGTGTTTTCTTCTGGTATAAGGTGTGTCCCAGTGTGCCATTTATTTTATATGTATATATATATTTTTTATTTATTATACGTTATATATTATACAATATATAATGTTCAGATTTGTTCGGGTATTTTCCCATGTCATCATAGTTGTGCTTTTAAACGTTTCGGCAGAAAATTATCTGCCATCATCAGGCTTCTGTATTGAATTCATCTGTGAGTCAGACTTTTACAGTTGTTTCAGTTTTAAATTTGGGGCTAGCCTATTATTTTATTGTATATATATTACATTGGGGGTGTTAGTTGGAACCCTGACATTTGACTTGTGCAAATGATGGGCTGGTTCCCTTCTCCCTCCCTACTATGCTTCCAAGCCATTAAATTTGGGGGCCATTATTCTAAACCATGAGTGCAAGAAGATTGTGGTTTTGGATTTACTTCCAAAGAATATTTTATCATTGTAGCTTAAATTGTACAAAATAAATAAGAAAAGATAATCAGATTCTTTGGATAAAATTTGTGGAGAAGAAAACATCCATTTTATGTTACTTCACAAATTTCTTCCTAATCCTTCAGCTATTAATATACTGAAAAAGTATGAGTAAGAGAGGTCCAAACTTCCATGCTGTAGTCTCAACTGAAAATAATTTCAAAGAGTTGCTTGATCCCTAAAGGGTAATATTAAAATAATCTTTGTGCTTGCAAGGGCATTCAGATAGACACTGAATCTCTAAAGAACAGAAGCTAGCCAGCAGGAAGCCCTTTTCTTATGTTCCCTTGCTGAGTTAATACCAGTACATATTAACATTAAGTTATATTATAATGATCTAGTTTGTAAGGGGGCATTTGCTGACTATGCATTGACTGTTCCATATGTTCCATATTCCCCCCCCCCCCGCGCGCTTCTGCAAAAATGCAGAACTGGTATTAATTGCTTCAATGCAATTTTCAAGAAATTCCATTTCTCTCACTTTATCTATAGAAGCCTTCCTTGAAATTTCAGTTTAGTAGTTGAGGAGAACTCTAAACATGGCTTTTTCAAGTACCCAGAATCTACTTCTCTATTAAACTTTTAAAATGTTCTTTCTGTGTACAGATTATGACCACTAAGCAATATAGTAATTAGTCATTTATTGTGCCCTGGGAAAGTATTAAGGGTTTTTTTTTTTTGGAGATTTGCAATCCCAGAAATGGCAAAAATGGTATCCAGATGTTAACGCTTAAAGTTCCAAACAGCTGAAGCAGGACAAAGTCTAAGTATTCTCAGATCTGGCTTATTTTTGATATTAAACTTAGCTTTAAGTATTCTGTATTTGTGCTCTTAATTTTTAGCTTTTAGTTATTCTCCCTGCCTTTCAGAGTGACAACATTGGCTTAAATGATTTGAAAAAAAGTCTTCATGGACATCTTATTAAGTCAGTACTGACAGAAAATAAATATAGAAAAATCTTCCCTTTGCTATTGTTTTAGCCCAGTTTTTAATATAGCTTTATTCCTCGAAAATAAAAGAGTTCATTTTCTCATGCACATAACATAGTTATGAACTGAAAAGCTGAGTCAATGGCAGAAGCTATTTTTTATGTCTAACATCCAAATTTAAGATGGCTGCCATCTGTTGTCTGTCAGTTGCTGCCAAGAACACTGGAAACAGTAAACAAGCAGAGGAAGTGGCAAGGACACAGTGGCAAGATGGTGATCATGAAAAAAGGTTTTTCAAACCACAGCTATGAACAGGGAATGATAGTTATTAGTAAATAGCAAAATATTCATAATAATGCAACAGGATTAGGAATACTGTAGCAGGATATCTATTTATTTATTTGATTCATCAATCACTTACAAGATAATAAGTCTAAGTATAAACATAGTTATGAATACATGAAATGGATACGTATAAGAAAAATAAAAAGAAACAATAGAACAGGGATGGTAGGCATGTTGGTGCGCTTATGCACGCCCCCTACAGATCTCTTAGGAAAAGGGTGAGGTCAATAGTAGACAGTCTAAGGTTAAAGTTTTTGGGGATTTGGGGAAAAAAAAACAGTCATGTAGAGTATTCTAGACATTGACCACTCTACCACTCTGTTGCTGAAGTCGTATTTCCTGCAATCAAGTTTGGTGCGGTTGACCTTGAGTTTGTATCTATTGTGTGTTCTTGTATTGTTATGGTTGAAGCTGAAGTGTTCATTGACACTTCAATGACATTGCAATGTATCATTTTATACACTATACTTAGATCAGACTGAAGGCAGCATAGTTCTAGATTTTCTAGGTCTAGAATTTCAAGTCTGGTGGCATAAGGTATTCTGCAACGAGTAGAAGAGTGGAGAACTTTTCTTGTGAAATATTTCTGGACTTTCTCAATTGTGTTAATATCAGATACATAATGCAGGTTCCAGACTGATGAGCTATATTCAAGTATTGGTCTAGCAAATGTTTTGTATGCTCTAGTTAGCAGTATGATACTACAAATTAGATATCTACAGACAGGTAGATTCCAAGTATGGATTATAGCTAATTTCCAAGATGGACAGAGATTCTGAACAGATTTTCATAGGCTGTGGTAGATGGTGTCTTTCCCTGGTTTCTAAAACTCTTTTCCTGGTCATTTTCTCTAAATGTTATAAAGTAGTCTTTTCAATATAGCCAAAAAAGAGTGAATTTTCATTTTTTAAAAAAACAAAAAGGCATTGTGTTATTGGGAAAGACGTAAAGGATCGAATAATTAATACTTTTCTTTCAGATCAGAGTGACCCTTACAGTCATTGGTGATAGTTATCACAATGTATTGGGTTGTAGTGATAAAGAAAACTTCAAAGTTTTGCTTAGCATTATAACAGAATAACAGAGTTGGAAGGGACCTTGAAGGTCATCTACTCCAACCCCCTGCTCAGGAAAATCCCTTGCTCAGGAAACCTGCAGTCCCACTGCTCAGGAAACCCTATACCATTTCAGACAAATGGTTTTCCAATATCTTCTTAAAAACTTCCAATGTTGAAGCATTCAAACTTCTGGAGGCAAGTTGCTCTGCTAATTAATTATTCTAACTGTCAGGAAATTTCTTCTTCGTTCAAGATTGCTTCTCTCCTTAATTAGTTTCCAACCACTGCTTCTTGTTCTGCCTTCAGGTACTCTGGAGAATAGCATGACTCACTCTTCTATATGGCAACTTCTGAGATATTGGAACACTGCTACCATGTCACCCCTAGTCCTTCTTTTAATCAGAGTAGACATACCTGATTCCAGCAACCGTTCTTTCTATGTTTTAGCCTCCAGTCCCCTAAGCATCTTTGTTATTCTTCTTTGCACTCTTTCTAGAATCTCAACCCATTTTTTACATTGTGGTGACCAAAACTGTATGTATTATTCCAAGTGTGGTCTTACCAAGGTGTCATAAAGTGGTATCAACACTTCCCGTGATTATTGTGCACTTAATTTCTTTTTTATCCAGCCTGTTAACATGAGCAATTCTCATAGTGTGAATGGTATATGACCCAGGATAATACTGCAGGATACAATCTGGGTTGGTGACTGGGGAAAGAGGGTTTCTCTTCTGAGCTATCAGGCTTGTTCTAGAGCCACAGGGAACTTTTGATAGTGTTTGTTATCTGATTGACTCTAGTGACTAATTTATTAAAAAATACCACTGAGTTTTAATGCCTTATATTCATATTTGTTCATTTATTACCCTATTTTTTTCTGTTCATAGACCCCCTCGAGGCACTTAGGAAACATTATGAAAAATCATTATGAAATCACAGTAAAATCTACTGCTCTCAGTTAATTTTTTTTTAGTATTATTAAATTACGAAATTCAGTAGCCACTTGCAGTTTCATTGGACAGCCTTCAACAGCCCTGGGGCTCTCCTTTACAGTGGATAGATCCTGAAAATATATTGGGTTTCTGGATAAGGATTGGGCATGTTATATTTTTAGATTTTGGCAGTATCATCAGCCACCACTACAAGCACAGGAAATGAAAGGGAATGTTTTGTTTAAGACCTTAGCTAAGTCTACTTCTCACAAGTAATTACATGTGACAGTATGAAACTGAAATAAGGCTTTAGAAGCATATTTGGGATTCTGCCAGTGTATTGCAAAATCCATACCTGTGTTCCTACAACTCATCATAAGGATAGTGTTGATTCTTCCCAGCTATTAGTCCTGGGAGATTTAAATCTCCATGACTTCAAAGTAAAATCTATGGTTGGTCAGGAATTTGTTTCCAGGACAACCATGGGCCTGTTTCAACTGACAGCTGGTCCAAAAGATATAGATGAGCACATATTCAATTTTATTTTTACCTTGGAGTAGGGTGAGAACCAGAGGTGGTACTCAGCAGGTTCTGACCAGTTCTGGAAAACTGGTAGTGGAAATTTTGAGTAGTTCAGAGAATGGGCAAATACCATCTCTGATTGGAGATTTTACAGTATCCTTTCCCTGCCATGCCCACCAAGCCACGCCCACAGAACGGGTAATAAAAAAATTGAATCCCAACACTGGTGAGAACATTGTGATCAGTCCCTTTATCATGGTCAGATCTCAGATCTTTTTCTGATCATTATGAGACCTGTCATCACCACTGGTTCTAGAAAATAGAGAAATGATTAAGTCAATCTTCCCCAGACATTTGATGAAGTTCCTTAGTTTTTTGCAGATACTATTCTGCAAATTTGTGTGATTCCATGGCTTACCAAGGAGTCTTGGCATATAAAATAGCTGAAGTGTCATGACAAGATGAAGTATCAGTACAACAAAAACTGGTAGGAATCCATGTGTATGTCTTTGTGCTCACTATATTACTAGAATGGCATGTAGTATACTACACTGTTTATGATAATCTCAGACCATCCATAGGATCTTTCACTTGAAGTGATTAAACTATCACAACATTTTGATACAAGTTTGATTCTTTTCCGATAGGTAGGTGTGTATGTGTGTGTGTGTGTGTGTGTATGTGTGTGTGAGAGAGAGAGAGAGAGAGAGAGGAAGGGAGGGAGGGAGGGAGGGAGAGAGAGAGAGAGAAGGAGAGAGAGAGAGAGAGCTTTAACATCCACAAGAACAAAAGTGTCAGAGCTTGCAATGTATTTAATGGTACAACATGGCTTTCATTATTTGTTCCCTGCTTTGTCCCATGCTTCAGATGCCTTTGGATGACCCATACTTCATTAGGGAAGGAGAAATGATCTTTATGGAAGCTGCTGTGACATGACTGCAATAATATTTTAATGACAAAATCACTTTTAATCATTTTGACTTCATGCCACATTAGAAAGAATGAATAAGGTACTGTAACTGAAACGATTGTTTTGTGAAGTGATTTACAATTCTTATGTCCTTATAGAATTTAGGGCAGAATGGACAGAAATTTTGACAGGAAGAGCATTACTGTCTGTTAGTGAAGGGGACTATTCCCCCCTCTATTGAAGGAAGTGGTAATCCACCCCTCCCCAATAAAGATAGCTTTGTAGAAGGTGGCAGGGTTGCAGCTGCAAATTAATATTCGATGAAGGGAATATCGTAGAATCCAGTTTGATTTCAAACCAGATATAGGACATATACTGCAGATCTGTTTGATCACTTTTGTGGATGCTGTCTGCTAAGCCCTTGTGTTCCTGTGACATCACTTCTAGATCACCTGCAAGGGTTGGGAATTTGGAATCCTGTTTTGCAGTTGATTCTAATTGCTGATAATCAGGGATGAATGACTTCTGGGCACTCCAGTGTAGGATGCCATAGGGCTTGGCTTTCTCTTTTATATTGCTTAATGACTACATGAAATTGGTGGGTGATATCATCAGTTTATGGTTGAAGGGAGTTATATAGCTTTCTCTGGACTAAAGAGAAGATGTCATGAGGTGATGGGCTGCTATGGCTGCTATTTTAACCACATTTTCTCTCAAAATATCAAAGTTACAAGCATTTAAAAATGTTTTTAAAGAAGTGAACATTCAAGTGCTTTCTGAGATATTTGATTTGTTCCATCTCCTACAAGAAATTATCTTTTCTGCAAGCCCAGCACCCATTTTAAGCATCATCATTTGGTTGTTTTCATACCACACGATGGGAGAATTAACTTAATTTGAATGGAATTATACTAGATGTAAAATGGCTAGAACTAGATTTGAAAAATTTCTGGGAGGCCCAAATAGGGCATCATTGAATCCTGATTGTATTAACCTAGTGCTTCTTATTGTTAAAAAGCAGTAGCAGAATTTAGTATGGTCATACCACAAATCAAGTGTTAGAAGGATTTAGTGTTTAGAAACTCTGGAAATCTGTAAACAATAATAGACTAGATTATATAAGGTGTATATAAGGTGACCTGATATTAGAAAGTTTCTTATCAGTCTTGTTGTATGCAAGCATACTTTAGTGCTTCCAGTTATAAAGAACAACAGAGTTGGAAGGGATATTGGAGTTCTTGTAGTTCAACCTCCTGATCAAGCAGGAAGTCCTATAACATTTCAGACAAATGATTGTCCAATATCTTCTTAAAAATCTCCAGAGTCTGAGTACTCACAAATTCTGAAGGCTAGCCATTACACTGATTAATTGTTCTAATGGTAAGGATATTTCTCTCTAGTTGTAGGTTTACTTTCATCATGCATGGCAATGCTGGATGGGCATAGTTCAAGTTATAGTGCAACTTGCCTGGGAGAGACTGACTAAAAGATGGCTGGTCGACTTCTGCTGCTAGTACAATTAAAGGCAAACAACCTTCTAGAATTGCATACTCTGCACATTCACTTAATTCCTAGGAGTTACTATCAGCATGATGAATAGATTTGCTGGGTGGGGACAACACTAACTTCAAAGAATTTTTGCTTCACTAGATTACAAAACTTTTTATTTTGAATCATTTAACTGATTTTGGGTGTGACTTGGAAATTAACTTTTTAATTGTTTTTGCAAGGACATGCATGTCAGCTTGTTGGCCTGTTTTACTCTGACATGTATTTTTCTGCTTCTTTTCACTCCACATCTTTTCTAAACAAAGACTTGACATTCACATGAATTAGACTTCTTTACTTAGATTGGCCTCATAAATTGCCATGAAATCACACTGATGATTAGTTGCTTGCCCATGACCGAATCTTTTTTTTTTTTTTTAACTTTGCTGATTCCTTCTTACAAGATAAGTAAATTATCTTTCAAATTAAAATGCTTCTCTGCATCACAGCATATCTTCAGATTTTAAGTACAGGAATGTTTGCCTGTTGACAAGTAGAGATATTGCTGATGTTATTATTAGATTTAATGAAAATTATGTTTTTCTTTTCTAAAAAAAAAAAGCCTTATAGGCTTTCAGCAACAAAGCATGAAACAGAGATATATCTGTGTATCTCACATTAGAATTCAGTATTTCTCAACTCTGTTCCAGATGGGTGGGTCTTCAGTTCCATATAATTAGAGACAGTGGGTGAAGAAAAAGTAGTATAATTCTTTTAAAATCCTGGGATCCTTGGTGGTCAGTGAGCTTGGCTGTTTTCTTGCAGACACTTTATTACCAAACTAGGTAACATCATCAACACTCTTTTGAGATGAGATAGAACAGAGGTGTCAAACTCATGTTGTCACAGCAGCATCACATAATGTATCTGGACTTTTCCCCCCTTTGCTAAACTGTGTGGGGTGTGAGCAGCATGTGACCCATCCAGCCCATGGGCTACGTGTTTGACAGCCCTGAGATAGAATGAAATGTGAGAGGAGAGTTATGAAGATAGTCAGCATGAAATAATTGCTCCTTTATCCCCAAACAAAGGTTTGAGGGGTGCTTCTGGAGAATTTCCATTTATTTATTTATTTATTTTATTGGTGTAGAATCCATATGGCTGTCTTTCACACAAGATTATGTTGGAGAACATGCAAACCTTCAGAGATATGTTCTTATGGATTAGTCATAACTGAATTTCTGAATGAAAAGAATATTGAAAGACCATGCTACCTTTCATCTAATAAAATATGTTATTCTTTCTTCGAGGGCAGTTATGCTTCAAAAGAGTAATTTCCACAACTTGAAGGATCAAGATTTGGTTTATTGATCCTTAAAAACTTTGCCAAGAAAAAAAGAGAAGCTATTCAACTGTTGAAAATTAAAGTTTGATTAAAAAACATTGGTTTGTTTGTTGTTAATAAAACCCATGGAGAATATTACGTTTTTCATTATCCATTTTAAAGGGTCAATAATACTGCACACTAAATTGCTTTGTGTACTTCCCAGGTGTTAAAACAATTTACTATATCCTTTAAGCTTTCATTACAATCTTGTTATGTGTAATTACAGTATTAGAACATGCAGTTATATTTAAAGGAACTTTCCATATCCAATGTGTACTTAGATCATTTCCTACACTTTCACTTGGGAAATTTATTTTTATTTTATTTATTCAATTTCCATAGCCACTCAACTCAAACGTATTTGCAGAACAGAGTTTGACACATGTACATAAATCACAATATTCACATATTTATATCATTATCTTTAAGTCATATCCTCTTCTTTGTTCACCATCCACAGAAGATACTCATGATTAGAAATATATAAACCTTGAGCCTTCAGGGAGCATGAGCACCCAATAAGCTTTGAGTGCAGCCCACCATTCCAGTTATCTTCAAAGTCATTGGCAAGGTATAGCTTTTAATGAGTTGAAGGAAAAAGTATTAAGCATGTGGCTGAAGAGTAGTAATATTAAATGTAGGTAGCAATCAAAGTGTCATAGAATCATAAAATGCTAGGTTAGAGATTGTCTAAGATTCTTTCTGTACTTTAGTCCTTCTCTCTAGTGTAGGCACACACTTCTATGGCATCCTTAAATGATGTTCATCCACTTTATATTTAAACAGCTCCAATGAAGGATAGTTGACTAGCACCTGAAATGTTTTTGTACTGTTGTTTTGTAACACTCTGAATTTTTTTTAAACATGTGCAGCCCTTATCTCAGAAATAAATAATTGTATATCTACCTATAAACCAAGTAGGAAGCCAGAGTTGGATGACATTGGTCAAAATATGCATTCCATTCATTTTCACACATTTATTTTGAAACATCTGAATATGGTGTCTGTCTCAACATCTATGATTCTAAACACATGCACACATAAACTGGGTCATACACAAAGTTTGGAAAGACTGAACAATATCAATGAATTATTATCAATATCCAATATTCCAAAAATGCACAACAATTGCATTTGTCATCCAATGTTGCTCATCTGTCTGAAAGACCTGCCAATTAGAAATGTAATACAGGGTAGACAGTTTTGGACTTGAGATGGACATTAGCTTAAAGTCACAAAGTTTGCAGTATTTAATTCATCTTGCTGTGGGTTGTCATACTACTGTAGTACTACTATAGTAAATTCTGATTCTCTGTTTCCATAATATATCATATGTGAAATTAATTAGGGCAAGCTTTCTTTGAAAGAATTGACACCTTATAAAGAGATTGAATGAGTGCATCTTATAAAGGACAGTCTGAGACATCCCAGAGAATAATTTTTTACTGCCAAGTCTTTCTTATAAAGAAGGCTGTCTAGAGGAGCTGTTAAGATTGCCAACAATAAATAGTACTGCAGTTAATACATCAAAATAAATCCCTTTCAGGCTAAATAACTGTAACTGTGTGTTATCAGTAGGGACATTCTTTAAAATAGAAAAGGAAAAAAAAAAACAAATATCATATAGCTGTATTGTAATTTGTGGTTAATGAGTCTGTGATGTACTCATTAAGAAAGTGTCAATAGTTTTCTTGTAGTATAATATCCAATGTATTAGTATCAGCTGGCAGCCCTAGGGTCATGAGCTAATAAAGAGACTAGTGAAGAGATTTGGCTTTAGATATCTAATTGGACAGGAACTCTATTCGGTGACTGCAGACTAATCATGTTCTGAGTCTGGCCTTCCTCACAAAGTTATAGTAAGAACAAAGTTGAACATTCTATATCAGCTGTCAAACTGGTGTCCCATAGGGTGGATACATCATACACAGGCCACGCCCACTCAAGCTCCACAAATGGGAAAAATCTCACAAAACATCATGTGATAGCAACATGATAGTGAAAGTTTGATACCCATGCTCTACCATATATCAATCTTTATGGCTTGGTGGCCTGGCAAGGGTGGAGGGAGAGGGGAACTGGCTTGCTGCTTGTGCAAGTCAAGCTGCATATGTGCACCTGTCAGCCACTCATGCAACCTGGTTCCAAACAGGCCATGTCCTAGTAGCAGGCTGCAGTCCAGGGGTTGGAGACCCATGGTCTACATCATATTTCAATTCTTGGATTCAAAGGAAAAAGTTATTTTTATTTATTTATTATTTGTCAATTGCTTACAAGATCATAGGTATAAGTAAAAACATAGTTATGAATACATGGATACATATAAGAAAAAATAAATAAAAATATAAAAGAAACAATAGGACAGGGACTGTAGGCACATTGGTGCGCTTATGCATGCCCCCTACAGACCTCTTAGGAAAGGGTTGAGGTCAATAGTAGACAGTCTAAGGTTAAAGTTTTTGGGGTTTGGGGAAAGAAACCACAGAATAAGATAGAGTGTTCCAGAGATTGACCACTCTGTTGCTGAAATTGTATTTCCTGCAATCAAGTTTGCTGCGGTTAACTTTGAGTTTGTATCTATTGTGTGCTCTTGTGTTGTTATGGTTGAATGGTATTCATTGATAAGTAAGTCATTGCAATGCATGATTTTATACACCATATTTAGATCAGACCAAAGATGGCATAATTCAAGGTTTTCTAGGTCTAGAATTTCAAGTTTGGTGGCATAAGGTATTCTGTAACGAGTAGAGGAGTGGAGAACTCTTCTTGTGAAATATTTCTGGACTTTCTCAACTGTGTTACTAACAGATATGTAATGTGGGTTCCAGACTGATGAGCTGTATTTGAATATTGGTCTTGCAAATGTTTTCTATGCTCTAGTTATTAGTGTAATATTACCAGAGAAAAAGCTACATAAGATTAGGTTAAGCCCATGTCACACTGAACCAACGGATGCAAAGAGGATGTAAAACGGACAAAAAACCATGCCATCCATTCGAAAACGCGATGTACTCACTGCTTCCGTTTTGCTTCCTCTCTATCCGTCCAGCATCGGCTTATTGACGTTTCATCCGCTCCAAAAGTTTTGGGCTGCTCAAAACTTTTGCGCAGAAAATGTATCCAGTTCGTCCATTCTGCATCTGCTACACATCCGCTACGCATCCGTTACGCATCTGTTATGCATCCACTATATCCGCTTGGCATCCGCTGCGCATCTGCGCAACTCGCATCCGCCCGGACGCAGGGAGGAAGCGGAACTGACACAGAACAGATGCAGAACGGATGCAGAATGGATGCAGCATGGAAACAAAGCGTTTAAAGCAGAAAAAACATTCACAGAGGGGACCTATCTCGGATATTAAGGATGTCTAGAGGATGCCTAGAGGATGCCTAGAGGATGCAAAGGGACACCTATACTGCCTATAAAAAGGGGGAGCAACTCATCTGCATCTCACTTTCAGACCAGCAGCCCACCTGTGCAGACCTCTGCAGCCTTCATTTGACTCTTCCTCTTCCACAGCATCCAGTCATGTCCACCGTGGATCGTACCACAGCCTTTAGGCAGCCACCATCCTTCTGCAACAGTACGAAGCCATCTACAGGCTCTGTGAACTCTACTACGGGAAGAAAAAGAGGCAGCCAAGAAGTGTCTGGGTCCGAAAATGGATCGGGAGAAAAGCAGAGGACGGACTGTACAACAAGCTGATGGTGGAGCTCAGGAACAAAGACACTCAGGCGTTCCAGAACTTCATGCCTCCAGAACTGGATGCCTCCAGCCATGTTTGACGAAGTTGTGTAGCGCCTGACACCCAGGTTGACCAAGGCAAACACCAACTTCCGGCCCAGCCTGGAACCTGGGCTCAAGGTGGCACTGACTCTGTGCCACCTGGACTCAGGGACCACCTACAAAAGCATGCAGTACGGCTGGAGGGTGCCACACAACACCATCAGCATTGTGGTCAGAGAAGTGGTGCAGGCCATCATCGAAGAATACCTGGAGGAGCTCCTCCAGTGCCCCTCCACTGAAGAAGGATGGAAGAAAGTTGCAGAGCAGTGGTATCAGAAGTGGAACTTCCCCCACACCGTTGGAGCCATAGATGGCAAGCACGTGGACTGCAAAGCTCCAGCCAAGTCGGGGTCCACTTATTTCAACTACAAGGGATTCTTCAGCATCGTCCTCTTCGCCATGGTCAATGCTGACTACAAGTTCATGTACATCGATGCTTCAGGCAACGACTCATCTTCAGATGCCCAGGTATACAATGCCAGTCAACTCAAGTAGGGGCTGGAACGCAACCTCATCGTGGGCTTCCCAGATACAGACCGCCTGCCCAATGACACACAAGATGTGCCCTACTTCATCGTGGGGGATGACACCTTCTCCCTCAGAACCTACCTCATGAAGCCCTACACTTCCAGACTCCTCACCCGTGAAGAGAGGATCTTCAACTACAGACTGTCCAGGGCAAGGCAGGTGGTGGAGAACGCCTTTGGCATCCTGGCCAACAGGTTTCAGGTCCTTCTCATCACCATGCAGCATCGCCCAGAGACCGTGAGGAGGATCATGGAAGCTTGCTGCATCCTGCACAATCTCATGTGCACCCGCTACCCAGTGTTGCAGAACAGGCTCGTGGACCGTCAACAAGGGAATGGGGACATGGAGCCTGGGGAATGGAGGCAAGGGTGAAACCTGATCGACACTCAGGATATGCAAGGCCACAACAGAGCCTCACGGGAAGGGAAGAAGCAGCGCAACCTCCTGAAACACTGGTGCAACTCCCCAGCTGGAGCGGTGGAGTGGCAAGACAGGAGGGTAGATGCTTAATGGATGCTTCCTTCAGACTGTCTCATCACACGGATGAGATTGGGCCATGTATGTTGGGTGGGCCTACAATGAACAGGGCGTTTAATATAGACTTGTGTTTGTGTTCAAATGTGTGGATCAATGCTTCAATTGTTATTGATAAAAAAGGGCCATAGGTGTGGCACCTGGGAGGGTAGACCATACAGTTCCACTATGCTTGCACTGGAGGTTTATCTATCCCACAGCTATTAGCCATCCCAAAGGTATCCCTGCTCATTCCACAGGTATCCCTGCCCACCCCACTGCTATCTTAACCCATCCCACAAGCATGCAAAGGCTTAAGCCAATTCTAAAAGTTTCCACCAAGACTTTTTTAAAAAAAAGAAATGAAGCATGTGTGAATCAAAGATAAACTTTATTGAACAACAAGGTGTAAAAAAAAATGACCCAAGTCAAGTGTCCAAATAAAGTCCACAGGTAGCCAGCTACCCGGTCTCTGGCACTCTTCTTGGTCACTCGGAGGTGTGCCCAGTCTCAGGGGTGAAGGGTCTAGGTGCTGTGGTGGTGGGTGGTGCTGGAGTGCCTGGCCCCAAGAGGACAACAGGTGACGGTGTGTTGAGAAAGCTCTCGGACAGCTGGCTCAGCCCCGTGATGCTGAGAGGTCCTTCCTCCATGCCATGGGGTGTCAGCCCCAGTAATTCTGACAGATGTACTGAGGCCGGGCTTGGCTGTGGGGTGGAGGAAGGAGTAGTGTAGTGGGGCTGTCTGCTCTGCAGCTGGGTGAAGACTGGCGTGGGTGGCATCATTGGCGTGGGTGGCATCTCTGTCATCGGTGGCATCATTATTGTTGGTGGCATCGGTGGCATCAGTGGAACAGGTGGCAACGGTGTCACCCGATGAGTCTGTGCCTGGACTGGGAAGGGCTGCTACCTGTGCTGTTGAACCTCCTGGTAGCCATAACCCTGGTAGGTGAGGGCCTGTGGGAAGCTTTGGAATGGGAGGGATATCACCTTGGGTGGAGGAGCAGACTGGGTGGAAGCAGGTTCCTCTGGGTCTGGAGGGTTGTGAAGCAGCTCAGTGATCCGGTCCTTCACCACCTGGTACTGTGGATCTGCTATTTCCTTGAGGGTCTGGTTGACCTAGGTGAGGAAGGGCTTGTGGTTGGAGGATGAGAAGTTGGTGTTGACCAGCTGAGAGAGGAGATCTATGCTGGTGCGGATGGTGTCCCTGATCTCCAGCAGGACAGTGTGGCTCTGCCCCTCCTGCTGTCTGGCTCTCTGCCTTTCTGTGGAGGCGGAGCTGGGGGATGGTGGATGTGGCTAGGACTGTGGTGGACTCGATGTCTCCTTTCTCCCACCACACCAGGGAGTCCTCTGCGCACCCCACCATGCTTACCACACCTGTCCGCGGGTTCTCCGCCATGGCACGCTCCACAGAAACCTGCCTGGAGACAGGAACTGACTCTCGGCTGGAAGAGGACTGGCTCTCAGCAGGGTGCCGGAGAGAGAGGGTCATGAGATGGGCTGCTGGTGCTCCTCTGTGGTGGACCTCACCCTCCAGGAAGCTGCACCTGGCCATGACGTAGATCTCTCTGTCCGTCAGCTTCACCGTGGCCTGGCCAGATTTCTTGAGGTGCAGCTTCCCGTACCAGGTGTGCATATGTTTCCACCAGCCGAGGAGCACCTCCGAAGTGTAACCCATACTCTCTGCCCTCTCTCTCCAAGCAGCCTGCTTCTGCTTGGTGTCCCTGTAGAGCCTGTGTCCCTTCCGCCACAGATAGTCATTCTCTCTCAGCCACTCCAGCACCTCATCCTCGTGCGCCTCCTCAATATAGTATTGCCTCCTCTCCCGTTGTCGCATACGCCTCTTCCTCCCTTTGGCTAGACCAGATGGGTCCTCATCAGAGGGGCTCCCAGGTAGTAGGGGATGCTCCTCCACACCACCACCACCAGCAGCACCAGCAGAATCATCATCATCATCATCATCATCATCATCATCATCATCATCATCATCATCCTCACCAGCAAGATCATAATCAGCTGCAGCAGCAGCAGCAGCAGAAGCAGCAGCAGGATCATCATCAGCAGCAGCAGCAGCAGCGGCAGCAGGATCAGCAGCAGCAGGACCAGCAAGACCAGGATCAGCAGCAGTAGAGTAAGCACCAGCAAGGCCAGCAAGGCCAGGAGCACAAGCAGGACCAGGATCACGAGCAGGACGAGCAGGACGAGGAAGACCAGGATCACGAGCAGGACGAGCAGGACGAGCAAGACCAGGAGCACATGCAAGATGAGAAAGTCCAGGAGCATGAGCAGGACCAGCAAGACCAGCAGGACCAGGAGCACCTTCAACAGAGTAAGCACCAGCAGAAGCCCCAGCACCAGCAGAAGCACCACCGCCAGAAGCAGCTTCAGCAGAAGCCCCAGCAGAAGCAGAGTCATGGGCAGGGGGCGGGAGGTTGGCCCTGTCCCTCTTGCCAGGGATGGCGGCAGGTTGCTGAGGCTTTCGCTTCCTCCCCATGGTTGTGGGGTTGCTGGCTGGCAGGGAGGCTGGCAGGCACCAAGGCTGGCAGGAAGGCTGGAAGGAAGCCTGGCAGGAAGGCTGGCAGGAAGCCAGGCATGAAGGCTGGCAGGCAGGCACCAAGGCTGGCAGGAAGCCTGGCAGGTAGGCTGGCAGGTAGGCTGGCAGGAAGCTTGGCAGGTAGGCTTGTAGGAAGCCTGGCAGGAAGCCTGGCAGGTAGGCTGGCAGGAAGCCTGGCAGGAAGGCAGGCAGTCAGGCAGGCACCAAGGCTGGCTGGAAGGAAGGCTGGCAGCAAGGCTGGAAGGCAGGCATGCAGGCAGGGCAGGCAAGGAACTCGAAGTGGCCAGCAGCAGGTCTTTCCTCTGAATGCTGGCCACGTGCGAGCTGCTTCCCTTTATATCCGGGGGGCTTACATAATGCTTCCCTCCCGCATGCGCAATTAACGCTCGGCATCTGTTCCGCTTCCGCTGTGCATCCGCTAGGCTTCCACTGTGCATCCACTTTATCCGCTGTGCATCTGCTGTGCATCCGCTTCATCCGTTCGGCGTCCGTTCTGCATCCGCTGTATCCGTTCCGCATCCACTTCACTGAGGCCCCCCAGAAGCCCTGCGTTTGCGCCATCCGCTCTCATCCGCTTCCATCTGCTAGGCTTCCGTTCCGCATCCACTTTGCATCCGCCCTGCGTCCTCCCCGCGTCCGTGTTATCTGCTCCGGTTATGCAAATTTTTGCCCCTTTTAAGAGTGGATAACAACGGATGGAACATTTTGCTCGTCCGCTGTGTCCTTTTTGCATCCGTTGGCCAGTGTGACATGGGCTTTAACAACTGTTAACACCTTTTTGACTGTGTAGTTACAGTGGGCTCTAGCACTTAGGTCATTTGAGACGAGTACTCTAAGATCCTTGACAGAGTTTGGATCATCAACAAGGTCTTGACTATTCAGCCTGCATTTTATTTTCTGCTTTTTTTTTGCCAATATGTAGGACAGAGCATTTATTTGAGATTTGAAATTGCCATTTGTTTGACCATTCTGATACATAGTCGAGGTCTTTTTGAAGGGTAGCAGTATTTTCTGTGGTGTTGAATAGCTTTACATCATCAATGAAAAGAATGCAGTTGCTCTTTATATTATCATAGAGGTCATTTATGTAGAGTATGAAAAGAGTTGATCCTAGAACTCTGCCTTGGGGGCACCACTGTTGACAGGTACAGAATTTGATAGGATGCTCCCAATTTTGACCATTTGTTGTCTGTTTGACAGGAATGCTTCTATCCAGTCATGCAGGTATCCAGAGATACCATAAGATGTTAGATGTCACTGGTCATTTTATACACAAAGGAGACCCATTTAGAATTGGTTGTTACAGTACAACAATTTGTAGTGTAGTTAAGTCTGGGGTTTGGGGCCAAATACAAGCACCTTTGTAAAAAGAGCCTTCCAAATCCTTATCAAAAGAGTGTTAAGTCATGTGGACTCAGAAAGCTGCATATTTGCTTGGTGTAAACTCGTGAGTTAGTATAGGGATCTTGAGGTACTAGAACTCATATTATTTACTGCAGCCCAGCTTCTTTTTAATTTAGTGAAAGGGGTCATCTTTCTTTGTGAATTAAAGAAGCAAATGTTGGAAGGGTGCAAAAAATGCTGTGCAAAAACATAGAAGGTTTAAAAGGAAAGCTGTTTCTTTCGCCCACATCATGTTCTGTTACCTGCCTCTGGTTTCTGATTTTCCAAAAGCCCACATCACACTGCATCAACAAATGCAAAGAGGATGTAAAACAGAGAAAAACGTTTGCCATCCATTGGAAAACACGATGCATCCATTGTGTACTCACTGCGTACGTCTTTCATACACTCCATCCATCAAACATCCGTCTACTGCTATTTCATCCACTCAAAAAGTTTTGAGCTGCACAAAACTTTTTGAGCGGATGAACTTTCCGCCGCGTACGATCTACATTCGTGACACATACGGGCAACAAATGTTCTACGTCCGTTGTTATCCATTACATGTCCACTGTATCCTCTCGGCATACTCTGGGCATCCGTGCAACTCACATCTCCTCCAGCAGAAAACAGAAAGAGGGAGGAAGCGAAAGGTATGCGGAATGTCCACACAGCATTAGTAGCATGGACATAGAAAGGATGAAAGCGGATGCAGCTCAGATATAAAGCATGAAAACGGACAAAACGTTTGTATATGGGACGTATCTCAGATATTTAGGATGTCTGGAGGATGTCTAGAGGATGTGGAAGGACACCTAGCGGAAAACCGACATTTCCTATAAAAAGGAAATCAGCTGGATCTCACTATCAGTCCAGCAGCCGTGGTGTGCAGACGTCTTCAGCCTTGCTCTTGCTCTTCCACATCATCCATTGATCTCCACGATGGATCATCGTACACTCCTTTTGGTAGCCACCATCATTCAACACCAGAACCAAGCCCTCTTCAGACTGTTTCACTTTTTCTATACAAGGAGAAGAAGGAGACGTCCAAGAGCTGTCTGGGTCCGAAGATGGAATGGGAGAAGAGTGGAGTTTGGACTCTATAACATGCTGATGGTGGAGCTGAGGAATGAAGACACTCGTGCATTCCAGAACTTCATGAGGATGTCACGAGCCATGTTTGAGGAAGTTGTGGAGCATCTGAGACCCAGGTTGACCAAGGCAAACACCAATTTCCGCCCCAGCCTGGAACTTGAACATCTGGAACCACATACAGAACCACACATCTGGAACCACATACAGAAACATGCAGTATGCCTGAGGGTGCCACCCAACAACATCAGCATTGCGGTCAGAGAAGTGGTGCAGGTCATCATCAAAGAATACATGGAGGAGCTCCTCCAGTGTCCCACCACTGAAGAAGGCTGGAGGAAAGTTGCAGAGCAGTGGTATCAGAGGTAGAACTTTCCCCACACCGTTGGAGCCATAGATGGGAAGAACGTGGCCTGCAAAGCTCCAGCCAACTCAGGGTCCTCTTATTTCAACTACAAGGGCTTCTTCAGCATCATCCTCTTTGCCATGGTTGATGCTGACTACAAGTTCATGTACATTGATGCTTCAGGGAACGGGTCAGCTTCAGATGCCCAGATATACAATGGCAGTGACCTCAAGGATGGGCTGGAACACAACCTCATCATGGGTTTCCCAGATCCAGACCCCTACCCAATGACACACAAGATGTGTCCTACTTCATCATGGGTGATGACGCCTTCTCCCTCAGAACCTACCTCATGAAGCCCTACACCTCCAAATACCTCACCCGTGAAGAGAGGATCTTCAACTACAGGCTGTCCAGGGCAAGATGGGTGGTGGAGAATGCCTTTGGCATCCTGACCAACAGGTTCCAGGTACTTCTCACCACCATGCATCATCGCCCAGAGACCGTGAGGAGGATCGTGGAAGCTTGCTGCATCCTGCACAATCTCATGCACACCTGCTACCCAATGTTTCAGAACAGGCTCGTGGACCGTCAACAAGGGAATGGGGACATGGAGCTTGGGGAATGGAGGCAAGGGCAAAACCTGATAGACACTGAGGATGTGCAAGGCCCCAACAGAGCCTCACATGAAGGGAAGATGCAGCACAACCTACTGAAACACTGGTGCAACTCCCCAGCTGGAGCAGTGGAGTGGCAAGACAGGATGGTAGATGCATAATGGATGCCTTCTTGAGCCTGTGTCATAACACTGATGAGATTGTGCCATGTATGTTGAGTGGCCTTATAATGAATAGGGCATTAATAAAGAGTTTTATTTATTTTGAAATGTTTTGATCAATGAATAAATTGTTATTGATAATAAAGGGCTATATGTGTGGCAGCTGGGAGGGTAGACCATACAGTTCCACTATGCTTGCACTGGAGGTTTATCTGTCCCACAGCTATCCTTACCCATCCCACAGCTATCCTTACCCATCCCACAACTATCCTTACCTATCCCACAAGCATGCAAAGGCTTAACACTTTTTTCTAAGTTTTCACAAACACTTTATTAAGTAAAAAAATGAACCAAATGTGTGAAGCAAAGCTAACCTTTATTAATAACAAACTGTATGACTTTATTAAAAAGCAAAATGACCCAAGTAAAGTGTCTTAAGCAAAGATAAAGTGAGCAGGTAACAACTCAGTCTCTGGCACTGTTCACAGTCACTCTGAGGCATGCCCATGGTCTCAGATGTAAAGGGGCCAGGGACTGTGGAGGTGGCTGTTTCTGGAGTGCTGGTCTGAGGCACCATTGGGGTGCCTGGCCCCAAGAATACAACAGGAGATGGTGTGTGCAGGAAGCTCTCAGAGAGCTGACTCAGTCCCGTGAGGTTGATAGGCCCTTCATCAAGTACCTGGGATGTCAGGCCCAAGACTGATGACAGATGTTCTGATAAAGGGCTTGGCTGTGGGGTGGAGGAAGGAGGAGTGCAATGGGGCTGTCTCATCTGCAGCTGGGTCAGCTGAGGCATCTGTGGTTTCTGTGGCGTCTGATGAACCTGTGCCTGGACTGGGAAGGGCTGCCTCTGCTGTGGGAAGTCCTGGTAGTGGTAGGCTTGGTAGGTGAGGGGCTGTTGAAATCTGTGGAAGGGCTGTGACATCGCCTGGGGTGGAGGAGCAGACCTGGAATGAGTAGGAGCAGGTTCAGCTGGACCTGGAGGGTGGTGCAGAAGAGCTGTGATCCTCTCCTTCATCACCTGGTACTGGGCCTCGGGCATGTCCATGAGTGTCTGGCTCACGCACGTGATGAAGGGCTTGTGGTTCGAGGATGGTATGTCGAAGTGGACCAGCTGGGAGAGGAGATCTGTGCTGGCTTTGATTGTGTCCCTGATCTCCAAGAGGACAGTGTGGCTGTGTCCCTCTGGTCTGCCTCTCTGCCTGCTTCTGTGGAGGTGGAGCTGGGGGTGGGGGTGGATTGGTTTCTGGTGGCTGCTTCTTCTTGCTCCATCTGAGACAGGGGATCCTCCACGTCCTCCGGCATGGGGAGTGTAGCTGTCGGGGGCCCCTCCAAAGACACCTGCCTGGACATGGTAGCTGTCTCCTGGCTGGAAGAGAAGTGGCTCTCTGTGGGCTGTCTGAGGGAGAGGGTTGACAGAGGGGCTGCTCTTTGATGGCGAATCTCATCCTCCAGGAAGGTGCACCTGGCCATGACGTACATCTCCCGGTCAATGAGTTTGACAGCGGCGTGCCCGGATCTCTTCAGGTGCAGCTTGCCATACCAGGGGTGCATGTGCTTCCACCATCCAAGGAGTACATCTGAAGTGTAACCCAGGCTCTCAGCCTTCTCTCTCCACACTGCCTGCTTCCTCTTGGTGTCACGATAGAGCCTGTGGCCCTTCCTCCACAGGTATTCGTTCTCCCTCAGCCATTCCAGCACCTCCTCCTCATGGTCTTTGGAAATGGAGTATTGTTTCCTCTCTCCCTTCTCCTTGCCTTGCCTCTTCCTCCCTCTGGCAGGGGCTTCAGGGCCTTCAGCAGCAGGGCTTTGAGGGCCTTGGGGCTGGTCCATCACAGAACCAGCACCAGCACCAGCACCATCACCAGCATCAGGAGACACACCAGCAGCACCAGCAGCACCAGCAGGAGAAGCACCAGCAACACCAGCAGCAGCAGCAGAAGCACCAGCAGCACCAGCAGGAGAAGCACCAGCAGCAGCAGCAGCAGCACCAGGAGCACCAGCAGCAGCAGAAGCACCAGCTGAAGCACCAGCAGCTTCAGAGTCAGCGCCAGGGGGTGGGATGGTGGTTCTGTCCTTCTTGCAGGAGTAGGAACAGGCTTCCTCTTCTTCCCCATGGTGTTCTCTCAAGATGTCTCTGGCAGCAGGTGTTTCCTCTGAATGGTGACTGCTTGCGAGCTGCATCCTTTTATATCCATGGAGCTGATGCAATTCATCCTCCCCGCATGCGCAGTGAACGCTTTGCATCCGCTAGGCATCTGCTAGGCATCCTATAGGTATCCGTGATGCATCCGCGTCATCCGCTATGCATCCGCTCCTTCCGCTACGTGTCCGCTTCGCTATTCTCCCCTGGAAGCCCTTCGGAAGTGTCATCCGCTTCCTTCCGCTTTCATCCACTAGGCTTCCTACGAACATCTGCTTTACATCCCCACTACATCCTCCCCATGTCTGCTCCTTTCCATTGTTTTCCATTCTTTTTATGCAAATTTGGGGCACTTTGAGAGCAGATAACAATGGATGGAGCCACCCCTGAAATTTTGCTCATCCACTGTGTCCTTTTTGCATACGTTTTGCATCCGTCGGCCAGTGTGACCTAGCCTTAAAATCTATTAGTGCTGGATAATTACTTTCTGGAAGAAATGTGAATTTTTGACTTTTAGTGTCATGGGATGACATGAATCTCTTTCGCAAATGAAGATGAATATATGTGTCCCAGAATAATGTTGCAGGATCCAATCTGGACCAGTCACTGGGATCAGAGGTTTAGTTTTCCAAAGTTTCAGACTCATACTGAAGCCCATTGTCAGGGAATTTCTCTCTAGCAGAGAGAAAGCACACATATCAAGGAACACATTTCTCGAGAAAAATTCCATGAGGATGGCTTTTAGCATCTGAAAGTTCAGAAGACTAAACCTCTGGTCCCACAACACAACATTACACTTCCAAGGAAAAGCCAGCAAATTAAAAAGCAACAAGTGGAACTTTTCAATAATGACAGCAATGATTCCTGCTGATTTAAGTGGATTTTGATCTTTAAAGATGATTATTAGTTATACATCAGAATATTATACTATATATGCAACAGCGGCTGAGCCAGATTGGAGACTGAATCCATTTCATTCATTATTTTGATTATTGGGGACTCATAAGTGAATTTATTCATTTCTGAATGTCTGCTCCAAGTATTTGTATAAACATGCTACAGCATTATTGCACGCTATTGCATATATAGTATAATATTCTGATGTATAACTAATAATCATCTTTAAAGATCAAAATCCACTTAAATCAGAAGGAATCATTGCTGTCATTATTGGAAAGTTCCACTTGTTGCTTTTTAATTTGCTGGCTTTTCCTTGGAAGTGTAATGTTGTGTTGAAAGCTATATAAATTGAATGAATGAATGAAAATATAAAGATTTCACTTTAAGTCAATGCAGGCTTCTTCTCATTACCTGTGCCTTTTTGTACCAAATTCTCAGAAATCTCCCAGTGAGTGTAGTTATTTAAAAACCTGTTCTTTTCACAAAATGCTCTTAACATTGCACAAAGGAAAATCTTTTATTTCCAACAGTGTATAAGAATGGTTTATATTTGCTTAATCAATTATTTAATTGATTAAACACCTGCTGTGCTTCCTCACAGAGAGCCCAGAGCTGAGCACAGACAAATGGAGCATTAAAACAATTTGATTTTTAAACATCAGCAATAAAAGAAAACAAAGGAAGCAGTAACAATACAAGATATAGCTGAACAGGACTATATGCAAAATTATTTTGATTATTTCTTATCCCATATATCAGTATTTCTTATCCCATATATCAGTGGTGGTACCACCCCTTGGGGGGGTGGGATGCCTTAGGGGGGTGCTAAGAGGCAAGGGGGCTGGCAGGGAAGGGGGCTAGCAGGGGGGTGCTAAGAGGTGGCAGGGGGGCATTTGAGGTACCGGCCCTGCAGATTCATCCATTGACTAGCACTGCTCCAGAGCTGGCACCTCCAATGCGGAAGCGGTGGCATTTTACATGCCACCATGGTCATGTTCAATGCACTGCCCCATTAGCACCCCTCTGCTGGCCCCCTTGGGGATGCTAAGAGGCAGCAGGGGGCATTCGAGGCACCGGTCCTGCAGGTTCACCCATTGACTGTAGCACTGCTCTGGAGCTGGTGCCTCCAATGTGGAAGCGGTGGCACATTATGTGCCACTGCAGCAATGTTCAATGCACTGTCCCCCTGCCACATCTTAGTGTCCCAAAAGGGGCTGGCAGAGGAGCTCTAAGAGATGGCAGGGGGGCATTCGAGGTACCAGCTGGCCCTGCAGGTTCACCCATTGAGGCACTGGCTCCGGAGCAGTTCTACAGTCAATGGGTGAACCTGCAGGGCTGCCACCTTGAACGCCCCCCTGCCACCTCTTAGCATCCCCAAGGGGGCCAGCAGAAGGGTGCTAAGAGGCGGGAGGGGGTTGGTGTGTCAAATTCAGCCATGGCAGTATGTAATGTGCCACCGCTTCCGCATTGGAGATGCCAGCTCCAGAGCAGTGCCAGTCAATGGGTGAAATTGCAGGGCTAGCCAGCACCTCTAACATCCCCTGCTGCCTCTTAGCCCCCCTCTGCTGGCCACCTTGGGGACGCTAAGAGGCAGCAGGGGGATGTTCGAGATGCTGGCCCTGTAGGTTCTCCCATTTACTGTGGTAATGCTCCAGAAATGGTGCCTCAAATGCAGCAGCACATTGGGAAAAGCTGCTGCCACTGCTTTCCCAAAATGCTGCCACTGTTGCATTCTGTCTATCTGTCCGTCCATCCATCCATCCATCCAAAAGGTCTGTCTGTTTGCCTGGCTGCCTTCCTGCTCTCTCTCTCTCTCTCTCTCTCTTTCTCTCTCTCTCCATCCATCCATCCATGTTTGAAGCGCTGGCCCCACAGGCACTTCGGGAAAGTAGACCAAAGCCAGTCTGAGAGGGAGGAAAAGAGAGCGAGAGATTGCTGATGCATCAGATTGAATGAGGTCTAGTTTAGACTGAAATACATTGAAACATCTTTGCCAGCACATTGAAACCCCTTTGGCTTTGATTAAAGGTTTTGTGGATGAAACATGGTCAAGACTATCAGGAAGCTCTCACATTTTGTTGAGGCTTTAAATAGGATCCATTGGACCAGATCTTCACCCTAAAAATTACTTTTCCGGTGCCAATTCTGAAGAAGGCAAAACCAAAATGTACTGGTAAATTACAAGGTGAACACAGAACACACACACTCCCTTCTGCTCCCTGCTGGAGCAGGTGATTGGACTAGAATAGATATCTCATTATCTTTCTCCTCCCTCCCTCCTTCTTTATTTCTTTTTCTTTCTGTCCCTCCTTCCACCCCCCCTCTTCCTTTGTTCCTTTTTCTTTCTTTCTTTCTTTCTTTCCCTTTTCTCTTTATTTTATTTCTCTTTATCTCTTTCTTTTCTCTCTCTCTTTCCCTTTCTCAGGCTCATCCCTTTGGATCAGGGGTTGCCAAACCTTTGGACCTCAGGGACCACCAAACTTATAATTTTAAATCCCGGAGACCGCTAATATGAATTTTGACTGACTGTGCTTTCTGGCATTGGTGGGGGAGAGAGGGGGGGGGAGAGGGAGGGAGGGAGGGAGGGAGAGAGAGAGAGAGAGAGAGAGATCTGATCCAACCTCTCTCTCTCACTCTCTCTCACACACACAGGCAAGATGGGATTTAGACCTCTGATCAAAAGCTGTCAAAACTCCAAAAACTGGTCAAGTAGCTCTAGGTAAGCCTAAGTAAATTAGAACACTTGCTAAACAACCAGTCATTAAGTAAGGACCACTTGTATTTGGTTTTCCAGTCACCTGGCCATGCCCACCCAGACACATGACCAGCAAGCCGCAACCACCCAGTCATGAGACTAGCAAGCCACACCCTCAAATTAGGCCATACCCATAGAAATTTGAATCCCACCCCTGGATGAGGGGCACCGAGGATGAGTTTGTAGCACCAAGGGGGCAGTAGACTGAAAAGGTTTGGGAACCACTGCCATATATGTTTAGATGAAGATGTTGAAGTGGTCATTTGAAACTTGATATCAAGGATCTCACTATTTGTGGAAAAAAAGAGAAAATTCCCCATCAATATTTCAGGACCTTGTCTTCTGAAGGTTAGCTTATATTAATTCCACAATGAGTTCTTGTTATATTATCAATTCAATGCTATTTATAGTCATAATTTTTATATTCATTATCCATTATCTGCCATTAAAGGATAAGGTTATCCTTTAATTTTACATTCAGAGAATAAGAGTGCTCTATGGAGAGGGATCAGAAATGAAACAAGAAAAATGGATAATTCCCAAAAATGTGAGGTGATAAGAAAAAAGAAAAAGCAATCCACGGAATAAAATTTGCATAAAGATCATTCATAGAAATATTAATCATCAGACTATGTCTGTGTTGACATTACTTTCTGACAGAATTCTTTCATCTTGTCCTCAACAAAACAGTGAAATTCAAACATCTGTACAGTACTGTATACTGTTTATAGTGACTCTTGCATCTTAAATTTAAGCCGACCAGTATTTCCATTACAATCAAGTTTATTTCTTAAAAGCTGCTGTTTACTTTAAACAGCTTACTGCTATTGTAAAACACTGAATTAAAGGCATACATGTAAACTCTGACTTATTTTGGACAATGCATAAAGAAACTTAATGGTTCACAGCAAACATTCATGTAGTTAGTATCCATTTGTGTCTAGTACACTATACTTATTCTCAGTCAATTAGCATTCTCTATCTTGGGTGCTGCTATTTCTGAAAGTGGAGTTTCGTTGAAGCCTCATAACTAGTATTTGTTGATTTGTGTAGTAAACCTATATTGTGCTTAATAGTCTTTTAAAGCAAATGTTACAATTTGTAACACATTTACTGTATTACTGAAGTGATTTATAATCTTTCCTGAGCTTATGGTTATTAATTTTACTGGGTAATTAAAAGTCATACCATCAAGAAAGATGTAAAAATTGATCTTTTATCTATTTTTCTTGCTTTGTACATACATTTATGCATCTTTTTCATATCATATTCCCCTCATATATTTCACAGTTCATTTGAATATATTCCATTACTTTACCTTTTTCAAGTACTGTAGTTTAGGATAGATTTGTAAGCATGATTGTTAATATGTTGAAAATAAATGTTGATAATAAGAATACTTCATTAGATTTTATATTGTCTTTATTTTAATGGAAAATTTGAAAATATTTAAATAGAGTAATATTTACATTTTATATAACACATTTTTTCAAGTTTTTTCCTATTTCTATACTTTCAAAGTGTGAACAAAATGGATATCATTCTCTGGAAACTATAATTTGATGAATATTTACTTTTTATCTGCCATGGTTCAGGAGAGAAGAACCACAAATGTATTCACCAAACAAATTACAAGAAAATAGAAGTATGTCTGAAGTATTAATATAAAAGTACAAAGGGACCCTTCTCAGTATGTTTATTTCTCTATTTTTAACCAAAAAATGTTCAAATATTTTTATAACGTTTTCAAGTATCACAAGGAGCATTTAGTCTTCAGTACTGACTAGTACTTATTATGCTAGTAGACTGCACTAAGCAAACATGAATGTCCATATTATTTCATAGAAGAAATGTGGGTCATAGGGAGATCTGGGCTTATCTTGACTAGAATAGAATAGAATAGAATTCTTTGTTGGCCAAGTGTGGTTGGACACACAAGGTATTTGTCTTGGTGTAAATACTCTCAGTATACATAAAAGAAAAGATATATTTGTCAAGAGTCAAGAATCATAAAGTACAACACTTAACGATAGTCATAGGGTACAATAAGCAATCAAATCATACTAGGAAACAGTCAATATAGATCATAAGGATACAAATGACAAAGTTACAGTCATACAGTCAGAAGTGGGAGGGGAGGGTGATAAGGAGTGATGAGAAGATTAACAGTAATAGTAGTGCAAACTTTTTAACAGTTGAACAGTGTTGAGGGAATTATTTGTTTAGCAGAGTGGTGGCTTTCAGGAAAAAAATTGTTCTTGTGTCTAGTTGTTCTGGTGTGCAGTGCTCTATAGTGTTGTTTTGAGGGAAGGAGTTGACACAGTTTATATCCAGGATGTGAGGAGTAAATATTTTCACAGCCCTTTTTTTGACTCGTGCACTATACAGGTCCTTGCTTGAGAGCATGTTGGTAGTAATTGTTTTTTCTGCAGTCCTAATTATTCTCTGAAGTCTGTGTCTGTCCTCTTGGGTTGCAGAACCAAACTAGACAGTTATAGAGGTGCAGATGATAGACTCAATAATTGCTCTATAGAACTGTATCAGCAGCTCCTTCAGCACTTTGAGCTTTCTGAGTTGGCGCAGAAAGAACATTATTTGTTATGCTTTTTTGATGACATTTTTAATGTTAGATGTCCATTTTAAGTCATGTGATATAGTGAAGCAGTAATGTCTATCAATTGTGCAAGTGGAGTCAAAAAGAAGCATATTTACCCTTTAGCTTACAAATTTATAGTTATAATATTAGTTGTGGCATAAGTAAGGGATGAAGTGAGATTTTGACAATGGCACGAAGCTGGGAGGAGTAGAACAAATGGGTACAGGAGTTGAAGTGAATGGGACAAGATAAATATCTTCCAGGCTTTATTAGAGCATATGAAACCAAAATCAAGATAGGATAAGTAAGCTTTCTCTCATAAGATGGAACTGTTCCTTCTCCTCTCTCCTTCACATTATAATACCTGACATAACTCAAATTTATTTTGGAAGGTCCCTGACACTTTGGAGTAGATTAATGAGTACCTGATAACCTGTAAATTGATAAATTGTAGAGTCATTTTTTACTAATTTGGGTAATATTTCAGGGGTTGCAGGTCAGAACTCTATTGCCTGACTTTGGCTGTGTCAAAGTCATATATCATGATCAAACTCATAAGTCACTGGAAGTCCCAGAGGGCAAAGCATAAAGTGTGCATTACTATACCTGGATGTACACTGAGCCTTTTGTACTTCTGTTATGGTATTAGATATAAAATGTAAGCAGAGCTTGTGTCATGACTTCATGATACACATTTCACCATATTGTTAATGGCTCTTATGGTTACAGAGACTGATGCATTTCATCTTAGCTTAGTGAATTGTGTAGACCAGGTTTAATGACATGTTCAGACTCTGAGATAAACTGAAATTCTAATACCTGGACATTTCTCATGCATCAATTAAGAGAGCTGCTTTTTGTAATCTTGCCCTATTTGTTTTCAGTCAATTGTGTTAAAAGAAACTTTGGCAGAATTTTGCTTTCTGTTAAAGTCAGCTGCCAAAGCTTTGAGTTATGGTCTCTGTGGTTAATTTATGATTCATTGTGTCATGTGATCTCAAGGTTAAGTGTTATAAAAAATATTAGAATGTGCTGAGATGGATAGATTAATACTTAAAATGAAAGAAAACGAAGAAACAGAATATTTCTTGACATGGGACTTGTTTTATCAATGGTTAACTAATAAAATCAGAGATTAGAATTTAAATAAGATCTAAAAGATAAAAACTTTTGTATTGAAATTTTTGCAAGATAGATAAACTAATTGTATTATTGTTTTGTGATTATTACTGATATGTTTATCATGCTTACTATTATGATTTATGCTGATTAATATTATATTTCTACTTAAAACTATCTGTGTCCAGACTAGTGGTGATATTCAGTAGGTTCTGACCAGTTCTGGAAAACCGGTAGCAGAAATTTTGAGTAGTTCAGAGAACCAGCAAATACCACCTCTGACTGGAGATTTTACAGTATCCTTCCCTTGCCATGCCCACCAAGCCACGCCCACAGAACCAGGAGTAAAAAAAATTGAATCCTACCACTGCTCCAGACAATATGCTGTTCAGATTGATATGGAATTTTTATATGATATAAAAGAAAAATGTAGATTACTTCAAGCAATTATTAAAAACTAATTGGAGATCCACAACTTAGGTATGTTTTTGGTTCTGAATAAATTATATTTTTGGGAAGGGAATGACTTGCTGCAATTTAGGGAGAAATAAACAATATATCTTTGGAGTAAGTTTCATTCTTTTCAATGGAATTTTTACTTGGGAATTTGTGATATAACTTTGCAGAAATATAACTGGCAAATCAATGTAATCTGTACAGATGTTTCTATCTCGTCACAATCACTTTCAGATAATTGAAAATGGTCTGTGATTGTGTGCCTAACAACTTAAAAGACTTTGAATTCTTTAGGAAAGACGTTGGAACAAATTTCCTCCATCTGTTACACAGTGAGAATCTTCTTTCTTGAACATCGTTACGCTGCTGGAGCAAGAATTCTTGTTACAGTTCATAGAAAAGGTTGGCAGGATGGTCAAGGAATTCTAAATGTTTACTCTGGTTGCCTATATGGTGGCAAAATCACTTGCAAAAGATTGTTGCATTCTCTCACACAGAGTCTGTGCAGATACACCCTCACAGCATAGTACACAGAGAATTAGGGAACATGTCATTGTATTTTATGGCCAAAACCAGCAAAGTTCTTAAGAAGATATGTTGGATAGAGATATAAAGCTATGGAGTAATTTAAGATTTTATATTGTTTTTTACCTGTCTTAATGGGATTTTGTCTGCTAATACCAAAGTGCAGTAAATTGGTCAACTTTTCTCAATAGCCAATAGTATAGTTTTTGATACAAATCAATCAACAAATTCTAATTTAGTCCAGTATTTCTTAACAGAAATAGATGTAAAATAAGTACTTAACATAAGTTAATTTCTTTAGACCTTAGAGTAAAATAATTCTCATAATCTGATCTTTAATCAAAGGAATTCCAGGAATTAAATTGAGAAACTCTTCCTTCCTTCCTTCCTTCCTTCCTTCCTTCCTTCTCTCCCACCCCTCCCTCCATCCCTCCCTCAAAAATAATTGTAACCAATGAAATGTATTAGCATTGCATGTCTGTTAACAGCTGGCTGCTGCAATTGCTATACATTAAAACCTCAGTACACTTGTAAAGGTAGCTCTATATCTATTGCATTGAGATAGTCAAGTTGAGGAACAATTGAAATATTGGTGATTTGTCCAAATAGATCAATAATGTTCACAACTGTTTTACAAGATTCAATTGTGGAAATTCTTGCTACTTGCATCATCTGGGAATCCTACTAAACTTGGGTATTCGTGGAAAATTCCTAGATTAATGACATTTTGCCGGGTGGGGGAAAAGGGTTCGACCAATTCAAAGCTGACTGAATCCCAATTGTAAAAACTCAGTTTCTTATTGACATGGAGCACCTCCATTTTTTGAATGCGATTTCAGCCTTAAGGTATACCCCAGTGCCCCTCACCAGATCTCTCTCACCAGCAGACATCTGAGTTTCTCCTTCATCCTTTCATTACCACTCTCTTCCATTAAGAGATTTCAGATTTCAATCTTAGTTCCAAACCAGCAAATTGCCACTGCTCCTTTCTCCAGGCCTTGTCACCAATTTACTGGGTACAAGGACCAGAGGGAGGCTGGGAAGAAGGCTTGGATATAGTCCTCCCACATTTCCTGTGCCATGTACGCAATGTTCAGAAGTGTAGTTGGAATTTGGAGTACTGAAGTACAATTTTGCCAAATTTCAATACCATAGGAGTTTTGAGTCACAGATCTTGGATGTATTCTATAAATTAACCCATCTGATTTTTTAAAATTCAAAATTAGTTGCCCACTGATGCACTGTTTCATCCATTGAAGGTTACAAATAAACTGGTTTGAGAATTTGAGTACAATATAGATTTATGTATACAATCATCCATTAATTTAGATGCAACATTGGTGGCACAATATGTTTTTATTATGATTTGTTTTGTACATCAGGCTAAAACATGATGTGGTTTATTAGGTACTGGCATAGCATAATTTGTAAATATCTTCATATATTTTTACTATGAAAATCATGATTGAATATAGTACATGGATGCAAGTTTTAAATTATTATATAAGACTTAAAATTTACATTTCCAGGGAATGTTTGCAAAAGAGAGGATCAAATCAGTTAGGTTTAAAATCTTGTTTCAGAAGGCTGCAAGATCCTGGCTGGAAGAAAAAAGATTACATCAATTTTAATCAGAAGTTTGATATATAAAGGTGGAAAGATCCAACACATAATTAATTCTGTAGTTCTTTCAAGCCATCTAATCATTTTTCAAGATTCATTTGACCTTGGTTATACTCTCAATTGCATTGTTTGTTTTAATTTTAACATTAGTACTTTGATCTTTTGTTGGCACTGGAATTCTAGGCATCAAGATCTTAAAAATCATAATAAAATTACATGATCCTTCTTAATATATTATTAGCACTGAAATTAGTACAATGGGATGATAACATATATTTATTCTAAAGTAGTTTTGTGTCTTTTACAAATTTGGGACTCAAGTTTGAAAGGTCCTTAAGGTTTTTTTTATTCGTCATATTTGGAACTGCTGAAGATTTTTGACTTTTTCCTGAAAAATATGTACTCTAACATTGAAGCATGTGAATCAGTAGCATAGCCCAAAAGTGTGTTTGTCATGATCAGGCTGCAGTTTAAATCAAGTATGGTAACATGATGTCTTCATTAATTTTTAAAATCCCATCAATATCAACCTGGATGGCTAGTGGAATGAAAATGTAGTTCAAAACATCTATAGAGTGCCTGATTATCCCTTCAGTTTAAATTGTTCAGGATTCAAACTTAATCATTTATGAATGTGATTTTGAAACTTTTTCAATTTCAGGCAGGGGAAAATGAATTATGAAACTTGCCTACTTATAAGTAAGTTTGCCTGCCAAATAATGAAACATTGAAACAATAATTAATTAAATACATAGCAAGTGTTAAAGGAAATGTAGAATTCATTCCTGTTAAAATGTAGTTTCAAAAAAATGTTAGCTATTTCTGGATTAGATCTAGAGTAGATCTAAAAAGTAAATAAAATCCCAAACCTATTGAATACATCATCAGCATTTTAGCAGAAATTAATCAAGTTTCTCATCTATGTCTTCCAACTAATTTTCTGCTGGAAGCAAATTACATTGCATTTCAGATTAAGCTATTTTTAGTGATTGTTGATGTTCCTGCATTAACACATGGATATAAAATGATATGAGTATAAAAATAGATTAGTGTTTTAAACTGATGCTATATGAGTAAGAAAAAAAAACTTGCTAATATGGCAAGTACACACACATATATGCAGGCAACAGAGACTCTACTAAATCAACCAGAACTATAAGGTCAATATCCTCACTGCTGGTATATATAAGTCAAAATACATTTTTGCAGAATATTATTCCATGAAGATATAAAATTGATAATTCTTTAACAGTTGAACTTATCAGTTTGCACAATCATACAAACTAATGATAGAACTGGATACCCTGAAATCTGACAATACAAAATGATGCCAATACTTTTTTTGATGGTTACTATGGCTACTATATAAGGGATTGTTATAAAATTTAACTCTCTGAAGTCAGTTCTGACTTCATCATCTGACATCTTTATTTTTGATATTATCATTGTTGCCATGATCATTGAAATACAAGCAGTCATTCATTCAGTTACATACATCATTCTTATTTGGAAGTACAGAGTTTTTTTTGCCCTTAAAAATGGATTTTGAATTTATTTCTTTTTTTTTTTCTGGTATTTTGATGTATAGATATAGACAGGTACAAAATAGAAAGGTGCTTTGCATATTTTGCTCTTGGTATGTAACCAATTAGATCAGGGGTCCCCAAACTTGGCAACTTTAAGACTTGTGGACTTCAACTCTCAGAATTCTCAGATTGTCAGATTGTTCTTGTTCAACCCAGTTCAAATGGATTGTAATCTAATGGATTGAAATGTACAATAGCACAAAAGATACAATTCACAATATTTTGTATGTTTTGTTCATACAAAATAATGGCAACTTACTAAAGCCCTTTGCTCTTTTGATTTTCATCCCAATATAGTCTATGCTGATATCAAACAGCTAAAAATTGGCAAATAGAATGTATTTTTTAAAAATTTATACCCAGCAGCTCAACCCAACAGAGGTACATTTATCCCATTCAAAGAAGAGCTAACTTTCCTTTATTGTTCTACTAGCAGTTATTTATAACCTTCAGCTTGAATTTTCTATTCATTACCATAGTATGAACTTTATTTAAATGCTTCATAGTTTGTGTTGGTTTTTTTTTTAAAAATGGGTTGGTGATGCTGCTTAACTGTGAAAGTAATGTTCTTTAATGTTATAATAGACAAAAACCAATACTATCTACCTCACTACTATTTTGTCTAACTTAAGGCTAGGTCCCACTGGCCAATGGATGCAAAACGTATGCATAAAGGACACAGCGGATGAGCAAAATTTCGGGGGTGGCTCCATCCATTGTCATCCACTCCAAAAAGTGGTGAAAATTTGCATAAACAGAATGGAAAAGAATGGAAAAGAATGGATGTGGGTAGTACATAGCAGGGATGTTAAATGGATGTCCATGGGAAGCCTAGAGGATGAAAGCGGATGGAAGCAGATGACACATCCGAAGGGGTTCCGGGGGAGAATTGCAAAGTGGACGCATAGCGGAAGGGGCGGATGCATAGCGGATGATGCGGATGCATCATGGACGACAATAGGAAGCAAAGCGGATAGCACACGGATGTATAACAGATGCAAAGCATTCACTACGCATGCGAGGAGTATGAATTGCGTCAGCTCCGCAGATATAAAAGGATGCAGCACGCATGCAGTCAGCATTCAGGGGAAAGACGTGCTGCCACATACATCTAGGAGGAACACCATGGTTTGTCAGTCAGGGAAAAAGAGGAAGCCCGTGCCTACTCATTCCAGCCCTGGCAAGAAGGACAGAACCAGCATCCCACCCCCTGGCACTGACTCTGAAGCTGCTGGTGCTGCTGGTGCTGCTGGTGCTGCTGGTGCTGGTGCTGGTGCTGGTGCTGGTGCTGGTGCTGGTGCTGTGGTGGACCAGCCCCGAAGCCCTCAAAGCCCTGCTGCTGAAGGCCCTGCCAGAGGGAGGAAGAGGCAAGGGAAGGAGAAGGGAGAGAGGAAACAGTACACCGTTTCCGAGGACCATGAGGATGAGGTGCTGGAATGGCTGAGGGAGAACGAGTACCTCTGGAGAAAGGGCCACAGACTCTATTGCAACACCAAGAAGAAGCAGGCAGCTTGGAGAGACAAGGCAGAGAGCCTGGGCTACACTGCAGATGTACTCCTTGGATGGTGGAAGCACATGCACACCTGGTATGGCAAGCTACACCTCAAGAAATCCGGGCAGGCCTCTGTCAAGCTCACTGACCAGGAGAAGTACATCATGGCCAAGGGCAATTTCCTGGAGGATGAGATCCGCCACCGAGGAGCAGCCCCTCTGACACCCCTCTCCCTCAGACAGCCTACAGACAGCCAGTCTGCTTCCAACCAGCAGCAATTGAGCCTATCCAGGCAGGTGTCTTCAGAGGGCCCCACAGCAGAGACCCCCCTGACAGCTGAACTCCCCATGCCGGCGGAGTTGGAGGATCCCCTGTCACAAATGGAGGAAGAAGCAGCAGCCACCAGAGGCCAACCCACTCCCACCCCCACGCCCAGCACCAGAGGATGCAGGCAGAGAGGCAGACTGGAGGGCCAGGACCACAGTGTGCTGTTGGAGTTAGGGACACAAAGAAGACCACCACAGAACTTCTCTCTCAGCTGGTCCACTTGGACAGAGGATCCTCGGGCTGCCACACCTTCATCACCTACATGAGCCACACCCTCAGGGACCTGCCCGAGGCCTAGTACCAGATGATGAAGGAGAAGATAATAGCACTTCTGCACAACCCTCCAGGGCCAGCTGAACCTGCTCCTACCCAATCCAGGTCTGCTCCTCCAGCCCAGGCGATGTCACAGCCCTTCCAAGGCTTTCAACAGCCTCTCACCTATCAAGGCTACAACTACCAGGACTTCCCACAGCACAAGCAGACCTTCCCACTCCAGGCCCAGGTTCATCGCACGCCACAGACACCAATCCTCACTCACCTGCAGACCAGACAGCCCCACTACACTCCTATTTCCTCCACCCCACAGCCAAGCCCGTCAACGGACAATCTGTCATCACTCTTGGGCCTCACATCTCAGGTCCTTGATGGAGGGCCTCTCAACCTCACGGGACTGAGTCAGATCTTGGACAGCTTCCTGAACACACCATTCCCTGTTGTACTCTCTGGGCCAAGCACCCCAATGGCGCCTCAGACCAGCACTCAAGCCACAGTCACCTCCACAGTCCCTGCCCGCTTAACAGCTGAGACCATGGACATGACTCAGAGTGACTGAGAAGAGTGCCAGAGACTGACTTGTTTACTTGTTCAGTTTATCTTTTCTTAAGACACTTTACTTGGTTCATTTTGCTTATTTAATAAAGTCATAAAGGTTACCTAAGACAGTTAATAAAGGTTATCTTTGCTTAAGACACTTGGTTCATTTTTTTACCTTAGTGAAGTGTTGGTGAAAACTTTGAAAAAATGGATAAGGCTTTGAATGCTTGTGGGATAGATAAGAATAGTTGTGGGATAGATAAACCTCCAATGCAAGCATAATGGGACTATGATATGTATGGTCTACCATCCCAGCTGCCACACATATGGACCTTTTTTATCAATAACAATTTATTCATTGATCAACACATTTCAAAATAAACAAAGCTCTTTATTAATGTCCTATTCATTGTAGGACCACTCAACATACATGGCACAATCTCATCAGTGTTATGCGACAGGCTCAAGGAAGCATCCATTAATGATCTATCGTCCTGTCTTGCCACTCCATGCTCCAGCTGGGGAGTTGCACCAGTGTTTCAGGAGGTTGTGCTGCTTCTTCCCTTAATGTGAAGCTCTGTTGGGGCCTTGTACATCCACAGTGTCTATCAGGTTTCGTCCTTGCCTCTATTCACCAGGCTCCATGTCCCCATTCCCTTGTTGACAGTCAACAAGTCTGTTCTGCAACACTGGTAGCGGGTGTGCATGAGATTGTGCAGGATGCAGCAAGTTTCCACGATGCTCCTCACAGTATGTGCCTCATGCTGCATGGTGGTGAGAAGTATCTGGAACCTGTTGGCTAGGATGCCAAAGGCATTCTCCACCACCCGTCTTGCCCTGGACAGCCTGTAGTTGAAGATCCTCTCTTCACAGGTGTGGTATCTTGAAGTGTATGGCTTCATGAAGTAGGTTCTGAGGGAGAAGGCGTCACCACCAAAGATGAAGTAGGGCACATCTTGTGTGTCATTGGGTAGGGGTTCTGGATGTGGAAAACCCATGATGAGGTTGCATTCCAGCCCATCCTTGAGGTCACGGCATTGTATACCTGGCCATCTGAATCTGACCCGTTGTCTGAAGCATCGATGTAGATGAACTTGTAGTCAGCATCAACCATGGCAACGAGGATGATACTGAAGAAGCCCTTGTAGTTGAAATAAGAGGACCCTGAGTTGGCTGGAGCTTTGCAGGCCACGTGCTTCCCATCTATGGCTCCAACGGTGTGGGGAAAGTTCCACCTCTGATACCACTGCTCTGCAACTTTCCTCCAGCCTTCTTCAGTGGTGGGACACTGGAGGAGCTCCTCCACGTATTCTTCGATGATGGCCTGCACCACTTCTCTGACCACAATGCTGATGCTGTTGTGTGGCACCCTCCAGGCATACTGCATGTTTCTGTTTGTGGTTCCAGAGGCCAGGTACTGCAGAGTCAGTGCCACCTTCAGTCCAGGGTCCAGGTTGGGATGTCAAACATGGCTGGTGGCATCCTCATGAAGTGATGGAATGCACGAGGGTCTTCATTCCTCAGCTGCACCATCAACTGGTCATAAAGTACAAACTCCATTCTTCTCACGATCCATCCTCAGACCCACACAGCTCTTGGACGTCTCCTTCTTCTCCTTCTGTATAAAAGGTGAAACAGTCTGAACAGGGCTTGGTTCCGGTGATTAATGATCGCAGCTACCATACGGACTGTATCATGATCCATGGTGGAGAACAATGGATGATGTGGAAGACCAAGACCAAGGGTGAAGAGGTCTGTGCACCATGGCTGCTGGACTCATACTGAGATCCAGATGATTTTCTCCCTCTTTTTATAGGAAATATCGGTAGTCTGCTAGGTGTCCTTCTACATACTTTAGACATACTGCAGACATCCTAAATATCCAAGATACATCCCAGATACAAACATTTTGTCCATTTTAATCCTTTATATACGAGATGTATATGCTTACATCCTTTCTATTTCCTTGCTACTAATGCTGTGTAGACGTTCCGTGTACCTTTTGTTTTCTCCCTCTTTCCATTTTCAGCTGCAGCGGATGTGAGTTGAGGGGATGTCCAGAGGATGCCGAGAGGATACAGCAGACGTTTAATGGATGATAACAGACATAGAACGTTTGTTGCCTCTATATGTTGTGGATGTGCATCGTACGTGGCGGAAAGTTCATCCGTTCACAAAGTTTTGTGCAGCTCAAAACTTCTTGCGCAGATGAAATCGCAGTGGACGGATGCTTGATGGATAGAGCATATGAATCACGTATGCAGTGAGTACACAACGGATGCTTTGTGTCTTTCAACGAATGGCAAGCTTTTTTTTAACGTTTTACATCCTCTTTGCATCCGTAAGTGCAGTGGGACAGGGCCTTTACTAACAACAATATATTTCACCATCATTTACTATTTACAAGAAACAAAAACTCTACTATCAATCAGTGCTGCTCTCTTCAGTTTTCTAATTGTACCTCTGAATTTGACACAAACAAGGCACAATAACATGTAGAAGGAACATGTTAATCCTCCAGCAAACATACTATGCCAGTCCAGAATCGCCATTGTCTTTTTTTTAAAAAAGTAATTATATATAAGAGACACAAGAATGGAAACTCAACTGCTAACAACTAATGCCAACCAGAGAAATCATTTAAAAACTTTTCTATTTCTATTCAAATCAAGCCAGACCTGGAAGAGATGGATCATTATGGAGAGAAATTTACCTGTGTGGTTTCTTAATGTTTATTACAATGACTTGGGGACAATGATGACACATAATCAAATCAATCAGCCACAAATGAATATTTAAATATTTTTGTTGGTTGTACTTTACATAGCAATAAAGTTATTGGTCATCAACTGACATTTGTTCTCTTCCATTTTCTGATTATGTATGATAGGCAGAGGACAAATGGGGCTTAACATCCAAAAATGAAAGAGAACATTTCATAAATATCCCATGATTCAGCATGCCATAGTTGAAGAAAATGTTCTGAATGAACAGATAAAATATTTCAAAAGTAATAGGAGAGGTCACAAAGATAAATGAGTCATGTTAGAGCCATGAAAGTCATATGGAAGGATATTGATTATTTTAAATACTGCTGTTTGACCTCTGTGACAAAACTACACACTTCTTTTTTTTTCAGTGAAAAAGGAATGTACAGCTGTTTGTTCTCCCTGTTCCCAGGAAAAGAGAGAAGGGGAAGCAAGGGGCTTTCCTCATGATTATGTATGTAATCTCACACATATGGGCCCTGCTGTTTCAAGGCACATGGATTTGATCAGTTTAAAAAAAGATCTTCCTTTCAGCTTAGAATTTTCATAGAGCAGAACATGTTTCAGTAGAACTGAATTGAATTTTGAGGGCCCCATCCCCCTACATGGTTCTGTGGGAACTTGGGGGAAGTTTGTAAATATTCCAAACTCAGTTAGGGTCTAAAATATTCTGCTGCTTTGAGGAAATAGTGTGTATAAAATCTTTCTTGATGGCTAGACTATCTATCTATCTATCTATCTATCTATCTATCTATCTATCTATCTATCTATCTATTTATCTATATATGCTGTTCAGCTTCCTTCGGGTATTATCCCACGCCATTGTAGTGCTTTTAAGTTGTAGCAATATTTCAGCAGAATCTCATCTGCCATCATCAGGCTTCTGTATTGAGTTCATATGTGGGTCAGGCTATCACAGCCGTTAGTTTTAAATTTGAGGCTAGCCTACTACTGTGCCAGGATGGTTTTTTCTACATCCTGATTGGTTGGGAGTCTTGGTCTGTGTTTATTGGACTTGGAGTTTGTTTGATTGGTGTTTCTGGTTTCTTCTGTCTGTTTTGTGGCTTTGATTGGCTGGCAAAACTGTGTTCCTGTATTGGAGGCTTTCAGTGCAGCTTGGTTTCACGTGAAAGGACGACTATTATCTATTAGGAAGCTAGGTTTCATCTGGGTGCCTGGTGGGGGGGTGTTTGAACTGGAGGTATCAGAGGGAGTCTGTTTGTGCCCAGGTGCTTGCCTGGCTTGTGGTGTGGAGATCTTTCTATTTGAGAGTGCAGGTTTCCAAATGATTGAGAGTCTGGTGGAATCATCTCTTCTATTCATGCTTTCAGGTCTTTTTTCAATCTCTATGGCTTCTCTGATGATTCTGTGGCTGGGGTTTTGGTGCCATTGAAGTTGATGTTGTGACCTTTGGTTTTCATGTGTTGGACTAGTGAGGAGGTGTGTTCCAGCTTTTGTACTGCATTTTTGTGTTCATCTAGGCGGGTACTTATTCTTCTATTCTTCTATTGGTCTGTCCAATGTATGTGGCCGGGCATGATGCACAGGGAACTTTGTATATGCCTTGGTTTTCCAGGTCAATTTTATCTTTGGGGTTTCTCAGGATGGCTGCTATTTTTTTGTCTGTTTTGAAGGCAGTCTTGATGTGATGCCTGTGTAGTATCTTACTGATTTTGTCTGTAGTACCTCTTATGTAGGGCAGGACAGTTGTTCCATAGGTCTGTTGAGCTTCTAGGTCTCTATTATGCTGGTAGGCATTGCCTGAAACAGGACATATTGGGAAGAAGGCTGTCTTCAAATCATGTCTCTAAAAAAAGACACATGGGTGGAACCTCACTCAAAGTGATTACTTCTGTGCTTATGAGGATTTTCTTTATGCTCTAAAGTAGAAAATGCCTTGACCCTGAATAATCCTATGGTTGAGAAGTCACATGGTCAATACCTTGCCATATAATTCAGTTGAACTAGACTGAATAGTGGTCAAGAGTTTATGGATCAGGACTGGGTGGCAATTGCCATGTACTAGCCTACATTTGTCTTTTCCTTCACCTTTCAGTGAAAAATGTCTGCTAGTCTTAGATCATTTATCCAGGAGTACAGGCAGCTATGTTATTACTTACTGGAATAATCTATTGACTAGACCATTTGAAATTGAGATGAGACAAACAAAAGAAAATTCATTAATCAAGAAAATAGGAAAAAAGAGGGAAATTGTACATATGGCATACTTTGAAGGAATACCATTGAAATATATTGAGACTCAGCCTCAAAGGCGCCTTTTTCCCCCCTTTCAAATTTTTTAAAACAAATGTTTTAAAATAGCAAACTCTCCATAAGTAAAATCTGAACTGATTAAAATTATTTATTTATTTAAACTGAAGATAAACAACAAGCAATGGAGGCTGGGGAAAAAGACAACTGAAATAATAAAAAATACAGAATCACATTGATGAGCTGAACTATCTCCATAACCCATGCCTTAATCTCCATAACCCATGCCTGAAGTAACATCCAGTGTTCAAGAACTTTCTAAATGGTAGCAAAATCATGGATGCAAATCTCAGAGTGTATAATATTTCAGAGTCAGGAGATATGACAGAGAAGACACATTACTTGAATCTTATCAGATGGTCTTGTTTAATTAATAGCATTTGGAATATCCTTACCATTAAACATATTAAGACAGGCAGAAATAACCAGAGAGAGGTGGTCCCCAAATAACCTTCTTCCACATCATGATAGGCTTTGTAAGTAACAACTAGCATCTGGACATATACCCAGAAGATTACTAGATGCCAACGCATCTTGCAGAATAATGGTATAATTTGGGGGTGCTGAGGTGCATGCATAATTGCCTACATCTCTACAGTTGTGCACCAGTTGTGTTTTTTGAAGCTTAATCTTGCCTACATGAGATGGTAGCTGATCTGATGGTTTTTCTAGATCATCGTCACCAGTAGCAGCCATGAATTCAGGAGGGAGCTGTTTCTGTGAGTTATTAATAAAGGAGCAAAAGCTGACTGGGCAAAGGATAAACAAATCTCCATTTACAGTAAGGGAACAATACTGCACTGAGTTTTTATTTCATTTCATCCACCCTAAAGTTTGCAATCTAATGATGCTATTGCTGCTGTGGAAAAGATGGGCTTCAGTCTCCTTCTGGCTGTCATCCTCCCTTCCCTTGTACCTGTACCTGAATCTTCCTCTGAATCTCCTTCCATTGATTACTCTTCCGCTCTCAGTCATGATTGTTTTAGATATGGGGTTTTTACTAGACTGGATCTAGTTACCTGGCTAGCCCTAAATTTTGTCTGGCTGAAGATTAGACCTCACCCCCTTCCTAAGAGGCCTGTAGAGGGCATGCATAAGTGCACCAATCATGCCTACAGTCCCTGTCCTACTGTTTCTTTTTATTTTTCTTATAAGTATCTCTCTCATGTATTCAAAATTATATTTATTCTTATACCTGTATCTTGTAAGTGATCGACAAATCAAATAAATACTAAAAAAAAAGCTAAATACTAAAGCAAAGCAAAGCACTCTGCTTAAAAGGGAAAAGAAGTGATATTCTGATATTCTATGTGCATGTATATCTGTATGTAGGTCACCAAATCAGGTCTGCAAAAATTTTCACAAGCACATCATGCAACAAAAAGTTTTCTGAATTTCATTTTGCTCCAGATAGTGTTTTTATAGATTTTTTAGACCTAGACATGTGAATCTAGGAAGTAGTGCAGAAGCCAATGTAACGTAAATTACAAATTCTCCAAATTTGGAAACAGACCTTACAGGATGGGTATTTTGGAGAAAAAAGGAAGAAGGGCTGCTTGAAAAAGAGGATTGGAAAATAATATTTCTTTTCTTCTCTACTCCCTCCCCACATGTCTCACCACTCACCTTTCAGTGATATCAAATACCAGAAGAGAAACACACTTGAACTAAAGAAGGATGGAGGATTTCCAGCTTGAGTGGTAGCCATCTGTTTGCTTATATGCCTGCTGTGTTCCTTCTATTCCCCAGAACTTTACTCTCCAAATAAATGGACCTAGCCACAGCCAATAAAATTTGCTTTTCTGGCCAAACTGGAATTGGCAAATTGATGATGATGATGGCAGTAGAATACAAAATAATCGTCCAATCAAGTTATAATGAATGCAATGGAACACTCAGTGTTACTTAAAACATCCACATTTTGTCCCATATATAAACCAAAGTACTGTTCTCTTTCCCTTACATTGATGTTTTGCTTTGCAAATATAACACTCAAAACAACTAGTTTGAGCTCAAGTCAGTTAACAACTATTTCCATATCTCCCTTCTGTTTATAGAGTAGAGATTTCAACATACAGCTGAATAGTTTTAGAGTTCTTCTTTTAATGCTTCTACTATAGATGGTTATATATGCAATTCATATCTCCAGGTGAAAAAAAGCATTGTGCATATACCACTAGTCCTTTTTATTTGCAACTACTTCTTCATTATAGGTATTGGAATGGAGTAAAAAATTAAGGACAATTTGTCAATCTTCTGTTGCTGTTTATAAAAATATTCTTGACATGTGCAGGATCATATTTTAAAGTCAAACTGTGGCATTAAAATGGTTTCTATGACCGAGAAGCAAAATACATTTGCTTAGGAAGAAGTAGGATCAAAAAATGATAATCTATGGCTTTCTGAAAATTGTAGCAAATCCACACTTTCCTTAATTCCTAACTTAATGTTTATTGTATATTTGCAGGTATATGGAGATTTTTCTGTATACAGATTGTGTGTTAATTGCATTTTAATGTTTGTAGGATTATAATATTTTCCTGCCTGTCTTGTTTTATTAGATTTTTTTATTGGTTTGTTTCCTTGCTTTATACTATATTTTTCTACTTTTGTAATTTGAATTGACTTGATCATCTTCTGGATGAAAAGCTGGGACAAATGAGTAAACCAACAAACACACATGCTAGAGTTCAGCTGAAAGTTTGTTTGTTCTAAAAGAATACATAGGACAGTGAATAAGAAGGGGGAAACTCATGGTTTTTCTACAATTTAAACTGAAGGTTATACAAGGCCATAATGATGAAATTTTTTCCACAAAGAGGATAAATGGTTTATATGGTACTCAAAAGTCTTATGTAAGGTCAATGTTGCCACAAGATTTAGCATATTAATGCGATTGAAATGAAAAAAAAAGTAAATAAATTAGATCACTTTTATGAGAGTTAGCATAGTTTAACAGTTAAAGTGCTGGAATAGGAATATCAAACCTCAGATTTTAGTCCTCCCTTAGTAAAGAAGCTACTAAATGACTTTGAGCCAATCACTTCCTCCAACTCTAAACAGTATCAGGGTCTGCATAAAACTGGGTGAAAAAGAAAACCCCTTCTCACATCATGCTTAATAGCTGTGCTATATGGATGAAAGTAGCATACTGAAGCCCCAGAACAAATGGACCTTGCAATTCACTAATTGAAACAAAATTCACTAAGTGAAACAAAACACTGAAAAGAATTGCCACAATGCTGATTGATCTTATGGATGGAATTTAATTGATTAATGGTAATTAAATATAATTATGAATTATTATTTTTTTATATACATGCTATTGTGAACAATAGTCCACAAGGCGTGACACTAAGTATCAAGATCATGCATACAATGCTGTGCACTATACATGGCAACCTCATGGCCTAATCAAGGGTTCACAGCAGCTTAAGAGAAGAATAATGATAAGAAAAAAGTGTGGCCTAATAAATAATATACTATACAATCTGCAGAAGGTGGTTGTGGACGCAACTCTTGAATGACTGAGACCCTCTGTCACTAATCATGCCTACAATGTCTTCTGGTAAGCTGTTCCAGACTCTGACTGCAGTGTGTACAAAACTCCTGCCAGTTGAGTGTGTTCTGGACTTGGGTTCCACAAGAGCATGTCTCGGAGCTGACACACTAGAGCGAGTTGTTCTTCTCATTGTATAAGGTGGGGGAACCAGGTCTTGAGGGCAGAGGCCCATCTGCATTTTGTACAGGGCAACTGCAGCTTCAACTTGATGTCTATGGTGAAGCGAAGGAATATTGAAGTTGGAGTGTGCCTCATCCTCATTTATTCCGATTATGCGTAGGGCCTTCTTCTGTATACGATCAAGTAGCTGAAGTACTGTAGGAGATGCATTCAGCCAGCACAGAGAGGCATATTCCATGATACTTCTTGTCTGGGCCTTGTACACTGTGGCTCTCCCAGGGGCATCCAGTTTAGATGCTACCCTCCTAAGAGCACCAAGTCTCTGTCCAGCTCTGGACGAAATGTTCCTGATGTGTTTATTCCAGGTGAGCTTCTTGTCAACTGTGATGCCCAGTATCTCCAGTTCGTCTACCTCGGTGATTTGTGAAAGTGCAAGTGCAAGTGCAAATTAAATGAGCACGAATTTGTTGTGGCTAAACTCACTCTTTGTCCTAGCCCCAATTTCTGGCATACTGTTAAAAAACCAACAGTTCTCTACTGTTGTGGATGTCTGAGGTTGAATGTTTCTATCTGGCAGATTTCCATTCTGACAATGGAGAATTCTAAATTAAAATCCCAGCTTGTCTATCTGCTTGGGAGATTATCTCATAATTTGGATGGTTTGACTTTCTGAATGGAAAGTAGAGAAATTTAACTGTGTACACTTTTTCATTATTGTCTATTTGTGAATGACTATATCCTGAAGAGAACCAGTTTGGTAGAGTGGTTAAAGCATCCTGAAAGAATGGAAAATCTTATGAAATGATACTCCAAAGGTACAATAACTCTCTCTCTCTCTCTCTCTCTCTCTCTCTCTCTCTCTCTCTCTCTCTCTCTCTCTCTCTCCCTCCCTCCCTCCCTCCCCCCCCCCCCCCCCCCCCCCTCCCCTCACACAGGGAGGGATATATCTATAGGAAATAAAAGGAATGACATAGAACCAATGAAAGATCAAGGCAGAAAGAAAAAGACAGAGCTGATGTATTTAAAAATGGTCAGGAACAAACATTTTTGGGATTAGTTTAGACATCAAAAAGAAAAAAAAGAAGACAAAGAGTCTATTGATCTGTTTTGAGGTTAGAGGATGTGTTAACAAGTGATGGCAAGAAGACAGAACTTATTTGATCCATATTTTACATCTAGCTTCTCTCAGAAGGAAACTGAAACCCCACCTGGCCATCACTGCTTCACTAGTGATAGAAAGAAACTGTAGTTCAGAACCAATAAAAATATTTAGCTCATTTAAATGAATTCACATATCAAGGGCCAGATGGATTACATCCCAGATATTAAAGAAACTAGTGAAGAGATTACAAAACTGTGATCTTTGAGAACTCCTGGAGAATTGGTAAAGGCCCAAAAGACTTGAGGAGAGCAAATGTTTGTCCCTGTGTTTTAAAAAGGAAAGGAGGAGGATCTGGGAAATTACAGACCTGTTAACTTGAAGCCTAGGAAAGACAAGGTTTTTAAACAGATGGTTAAACAGCATGTTTGGAAATGCTTGGATAGGAATGTGACAATTAAAAAGACAAACCCCAGCATGAGCTTATCACAAACAAGTCAAGCTAGACTTACCTTATATCCCTTTTAAAATAGGTTGGCAATTAAAGATCATGGAAATACTGAGGGCATGACATCCTCTTTAATAAAACAATAAAAATAGATTTATTATCAAACTTTCAGACGAATTTATAATTGGTTAAATGACCGTACACAAGGAATACTCATAAATGATTTCACATCAGATTATAGAATCAAGGTGAATATCACAGGACTTATTCTTAATAGTAATTTTTATTACTATTTTTATTGATAGCCTGGATGATGGACCAAATTTGCTCATAGCACCAAACTACAAGAAATAGCTAACAATTTAGCTGAGAGAGAGAGAAGATTTCAAAAGATCTAGATAAACTTGAAAATGGGCTGTAAGGAACAGGATGAAATTTTACAGAAAAATGTAAAGTTCTGTATCTGAGTAAGAAGAATGAATTGAACACTTTATTTGGCCAAGTGTGACTGTATACACATTGAAATAGTTTCAGGTGCAGAGAAAAACCTATCTTAGTGGTAATATATGCGAAAACAATCTTGTTGCTTGAGCCAACAGTGTTATGGAATTTCTAAAAAGACAAGTGCTATTTTGTGATAAACAGATACCATGTTATGATACTAACTGTCTCCCACTATCTTGCTTTGAGGGATTAATTCAACACTATTTCTAGTTCCATGCAAAAGCAAATCAGCAAATGAGGGCAAGTTCACATGTGTAACCCTATTTTGGAAATCTGGAAACTCAGTCAACAAACACATTTACTCACAGGTTTGGTGAAAAGTAGTTTATTGTAGATTGTATCCTTCCAGTGGGCAAACAACGGCAATCCCGAGCAAAGCCAGTGCTGAGTGTGAATTGCTCCCAGCACCTTTTATGCCCCATCCCATTCCCATTCCCAAACTAGCATCCACCTAACTAATTAAACCCATGCGCTGCCGCCCCACAATCCTAATCGCGTCTATATCCGATGGCCAGAACATACCTAATCCTGAAGTGCTAACTCATAAGCCAAATAAAAGGAAACCACAATAAGTTGAGTTCCCCCCCTCATCACTGGAACATAATACAATCCTTACGCCCTGCAATTAAGGATAGTTTGGCAGGAACTTGCAATGGATCCACATTTTTACACTCTGTAACTGGAACAGCCAACAGTGAGGGGAACAGCTAGTCGAGTAAGAGGTGCAGATTCAGAGACTTATCTCCTACTCCCTATTACGTGGCTGGCAATGTGTCGGGCATGATCAGTGAAGCCTGACAAGATGAAACTTAGCAAGATGCTACAAAGTCTGAAAAGAATCCTATAACGAACAAATAAAAGGCTGAGTATAGTGTATAGAAGAATTTACTGAGCAGAGATATGATAGAAATTTTTAAATACTTAAAATATTGTTCACAGAATAGCCAGTGGACTTTTTTCTTTGTTACTCTAGAATGCAGGAGCAGAATCAGTGGATTAAAACTACAAGGAAATTGGTTCAGGCTAGACATCTGGAAGAATGAGTGGAAACAAGCTGCACATGAAGTGACATGTCACCTTTCATTGGAGAACTTCAAACAGAGTGTGGATAATCAGTTGTCTGAAATGTTTTAATTGATCCTGAACTGAGCAGCGGGTTAGACTAGATAGTACCAGACATTTGTGTCTGAGGAGATGTGTGAGAGGTAAACAATGTTATTATGGTGGGTGCAATGGGCCAGTGAATTATGGAACCATCATCACCCCACACATCGTCATCAACATCATCAAATAACAGAGTTGGAAGGAACCTTGGAGGTCTTTTAGTCCAGGGGTCCCCAACCACCGGGCCCTGGACTGGTACCGGTCCATGGATCATTCTGTACCGGGCCACAAGGAATGAATAATTGTGATTAAAATATATATAAAAGCTAAGAAGCCCTTTACTATTGGGGAAGAATTGATTTTGCTAGTCCTTGAAAAAGTGTTTCTGTGTGAAACTGGTCCCTAGTACAAAAAAGGTTGGTGACCACTGTTTTAGTCCAACCCCTGCAGGAAATCCTGTAACACTCTCAAATGAAAATGACTGACATATAATATAAAATGTTGATAAAATCTTTCTCTTGATAATTATAAACCAGAGTAGGTATAATTAGAGAGTGATGGAAATTTTTTAAAATGCAAAAGTGCCCCTAATTAAAAGAAATTGTTGCTCAGTCTCATAAAAAAGGCTTATTCATTCAGGGCTGCAGATTAACAGAATGCTAAGGATTTTGATTGGATCTTGAAAGAAATCCAGAATACAATGATCCAGATACAGGATTTATTGTATAAAAATAATCTACAACTCTGGATGTTTCTTGCAATAGTAAGCTAGATCCTTCATCTCTAGATCTTCATCTCTAGATCCTTCATCTCTAGATCCTTCATCTCTATCAAAGAATCCTGCATATTTTTTCATTGCAATTGGAATACAAACTAGAGATTAAATCTTCACACATTGTTGATTTCTGTTATCATACAGTATAAGGAACCAATCCTGCATCTAGATTTCTCATGTTCAGGATTTAGAATAATACCTCACAATTATTTTTAACAAGCCAGATCTTAGAAGTGGAAAATAAAAGATTATTATTTCTCTTAATTTGCTCAGAACAGTAAATTAGCATTTATTTATTAATTTTTTTCTGTCATTGCAACTCCTATATGACACTTCATGATGCATAACTTCCATAATAAAGCATGAACATGAAAGATACAATTAAAATCAGAATTGTTTGCATTCATTCTGTAATCAGAGCAATGTATAAACATAAATTGTTGATGAATTTTAAAAAGCCTTCCTGAAGAACTCTGTCTGGTCTTATTTCTAAAATTTCAACTGCATTGACTGCAAGGGAAGGGAAAGGAAAGGAAAGGAAAGGAAAGGAAAGGAAAGGAAAGGAAAGGAAAGGAAAGGAAAGGAAAGGAAAGGAAAGGAAAGGAAAGGAAAGGAAAG
>BLBF01000004.1:73105429-73147891 GCA_015471245.1 Laticauda colubrina | reverse complement strand
GCAGATGAGATTCTGCTGAAACGTTGCTACAACTTTAACAGAACTACAATGACGTGGGATAATACCCGAAGGAAGCTAAACAGCACACATGTAAGTACCCGCGAAAGCTTAAAAAAACATATATATATACTGATTCTTTTCCAATTCAGCTCTATCATTAATGTTAGTTATAATCTTTAACATCTTTAACAGTTCTTTTCAGTGAGATATCATACTTAGGAACACTTATAATATTTCCATAATTTTTTCATATTTCTTTCATATTCCTCTTTACTTAAATGTTTATAACTCATTAATAATAATTAAAATGTTCCCATCCGTTCCTAATTTCATTCTCTCATTCTCTTTATTTCATTTATTTATTAAGAAACATTCCATTCCATTACAATGATTATTTTATCTATCATTTTAATCACACTTTTCTCATATTTTCTAAGTTCATTTCTATTTCTAATATAATAATACTATCTTATGTACCCTTGCAGAATACCTCTTTCAATTAAGTTTTCACCCATTATCTCTATGTCTTCTAAATAGGCTTATATCTTTAATCCGTGTACGTTTTCCTTGTTTCTCTATATCCTGTTACTGTCCTTTATAACTTCTTTTCCTTTCCCTCTTCTCCCTCTTTTTCTCCCTCCCTTTTTTGATCCCTTGTCTCTCTAATTCTAATTCTCTCTTCTGTTTCTTCCTAATATTGCAATTACTTTTCAAACTATTCTTTTTCTGGTTGCTTCTTCAGATCTTAAAATTTTCACTCTCCTTTCCCCCTTTTCTTTTTTCCCCCACATAGAATTACTTGATCATTGAAGATGGCTTCTTCTTTGTCCTGCCCTTCTTGTTCTACAGGCATTTCATGTTGTTTCTCATAGTTCAGGATCTCCATTTCTAAAAATAAAAAGCCAAAAACCCTCTTCCTTCTTGAGCATCTTCTTTCTGTTTTTTAAGTTCCATTTTCAATTCTACCAAGAGTGATACCATTTTAAAACATTTTAAACAACCACAACCACCCGATTGATTTTAGTCCTTCAAATCTAATAACCAAAAATCCAAAAATCACCAAGTAATCCAAATAATCCAAAGCTGTTTCTTCTTGCTTCTTTTTTCCACTTTCTCTTCCTGGGGTTGTCTGTTTCAGTTGGAAGGTATCTTTTAGGAAGCTTGTTGGAGTTTTACTGTTAATTCCTTTTACTTTCAGATGGTCTCCTCTATTTTTCCAGATATCACCTTTTTTTTTTTTCCTTTTCTCTCCTTTCATTTTTTTAAAAGTTTTTGGAAATCCAGAAGTCTTTATTATTTGTTTGACATTTTATTTTCAGCTTAGATGCCTGTTAATGTCAAAGTGGATTTTTGTCAGTTTCTTACTTAAATCTCTTAGTTGTCAATTTGGGGAAGGAAAGAAAAAAAAACCAAATTATTTCCCTTCACTCTCTCATTCACCACTTCAAAATCTTCTTTGGAAGCAATGTTATTCTTTATAGTTCAAATTCCAGGGTACCTTATGTTGTTGCTTTTTCAGTTCAACCTGGTCAGCCAAAACATTCTCTTCTTATCTTCCTCCTACATGTTCTTTTCCGGTCGAGTTCTTCTTTGAGGTGGCCATTTCTGACCACTGCTACAACTGCCTTCTGGAAAGGGGGTAATGGCCAGCTGGGGAGGAGAGATGTGACTCTCCTCAGCCCTGCTGGTGGTCTCCTTCCTTCTCACCATCTCTACAGGGTGGCTTAGCCTCCAAACCAGCTGGCTTGGGGTGTTCCAGCGGTGAGAATGGATCAAAACCGCTCACGATAGGGGATTTCAGTCTGTCACTGAAGAAGCTAAAACCAGAAGTCCAGTTATAATGTTTTTGTAGGCAAACACAGACTCTCTGAACGGAGGTTCAGAATTGGTTGCGGAATACAAAATATATGTTTCCAAAAGATTTATATTAAAAAAGTAATTTCTTATGCGAAGGGAGTGAGTAAGTGAGGAAGGAAGGAAGGGAGGGAGGGAGGGAGGGAGGAAGGAAGAAATATTACATTGTAGAAAAGCACACTTCTGGAAGAGTTTATGATAGATTATGAAGGATACACTCAAAAAGTTTCATATAATACTTTTACGACTGCTAAAGATGATTTTGATGGCTTCATGCTTCAGACACTGAATTTTTACTCAATCAAGCAAACCTGTTGAGAGAGAAAAAGAGGAAAAACCCTGGTAAATTTAAGTTTCCAAGCTGAAACACTATCAAAACAATAATATTTTTTTTACAATAATGGGCCCCCAGGACAAGGTATATGCTGTTTTAAATTTCATAAATCATTTTTTTTTTAAAAAAGATTTTATATCAGACTGCAGCAATAACACTTAATGGTGCTGGGTAATCAAATTTATATTTTGGATAAAATATATCTTTGTTAGAATGTAGTGACATAGTTATTTCTTTTAAAATCAACAGTTATTAAGCAATAAAAATAACAAATGCAGAGAAAAAAGCAGAGAAAAAAGAAAAATATAAAGAAAAAAAGGTACATGTAGCTGTCATCTTAGTTCATTTAAGCCCATGTCCCACTGCAACAACGGATGCAAACAGGATGGAAAATGGACAAAAAAGCTTGCCATCCATTGGAAAACGCGATGCATCCGTTGTGTACTCATTGCATACGTGTTTCATACGCTCTATCCATCGAGCATCCTTCAACTGGGATTTCATCTGCACAAGAAGTTTTGAGCTGCACAAAACTTTTTGAGGTGATGAACTTTCCGCCGCATACGATGTACATCTGCGACATATATGGGCAACAAATGTTCTATGTCCATAATCATCCATTAAATATCCGCTGTATCCTCTCGGCATCCTCTGGACATCCCCTCAACTCACATCTGCTCCAGCTGAAAATAGAAAGAGGGAGGAAACGAAAGGTACACGGAACGTCCACACAGCGTTAGTAGCACGGAAATAGAAAGGATGTAAGCGTATGCATCTCGTATATAAATCATAAAAACGGACAAAATGTTTGTATCTGGGATGTATCTCGGATATTTAGGATGTCTGCAGTATGTCTAGAGTATAAAGAAGGACATCTAGTGGACTACCGATATTTCCTATGAAAAGGGGGAGAAAATCATCTGGATCTCAGTATGAGTCCAGCAGCCGTGGTGTACAGACCTCTTCACCCTTGTTCTTGGTCTTCCACATCATCCATTGTTCTCCACCATGGATCATGACACAGTCCGTATGGTAGCTGCGATCATTCAACACCAGAACCAAGCCCTGTTAACACTGTTTCACCTTTTCTACACAAAGAGAAGAAGGAGACATTCAAGAGCTGTGTGGGTCAGAGGATGGATTGTGAGAAGAATGGAGTTTTTTACTGTATGACAAGCTGATGGTGGAGCTGAGGAATGAAGACCTTCGTGCATTCCAGCACTTCATGAGGATGCAACCAACCATGTTTGATGGAATTGTAGAGCATCTGAGACCCAGGTTGACCAAGCCGAGCACCAACTTCCATTCCAACCTGGACCCTGGACTAAAGGTGGCACTGATTCTGTGGCACCTGGCCTCTGGAACCACATACAGAAATATGCAGTATGCCTGGAGGGTGCCATACAACACCATCAGCAGTGGTCAGAGAAGTGGTGCAGGCCATCATCGAAGAATACGTGGAGGAGCTCCTCCATTGTCCCACCACTGAAGAAGGCTGGAGGAAACTTGCAGAAGAGTGGTATCAGATGTGGAACTTTCCCCACACCGTTGGAGCCATAGAGGAGAAGCGCATGGCCTGCAAAGCTCCAGCCAACTCAGGGTCCTCTTATTATAACTACAAGGGCTTCTTCAGTATCATCCTCTTTGCCATGGTTGATGCTGACTACAAGTTCATCTACATCGATGCTTCAGGCAACGGGTCAGCTTCAGATTGCCAGGCATACAACGCCAGTGACCTCAAGGATGGGCTGGAATGCAACCTCATCATGGGTTTCCCAGATCCAGACCCCCTACCCAATAACACACAAGATATGCCCTACTTCATTGTGGGTGATGATGCCTTCTCTCTCAGAACCTACCTCATTAAGCCCTACAGTTCAAGATACCTCACCCGTGAAGAGAAGATCTTCAACTACAGGCTGTCCAGGGCAAGACAGGTGGTGGAGAATGCCTTTGGCATCCTGGCCAACCAGTTCTAGGTACTTCTTACCACCATGCAGCATTACCCAGAGACTGTGAGGAGCATTGGGGAAGCTTGCTGCATCCTGCACAATCTCATGCGCACCCGCTACCCAGTGTTGCAGAACAGGCTTGTGGACCGTCAACAAAGGAATGGGGACATGGAGACTGATGAATGGAGGCAAGGACGAAACCTGATAGACACTGGATGTACAAGTCCCCAACAGAGCTTCACATGAAGGGAAGAAGCAGCGCAACCTTGTGAGACACTGGTGCAACTCTTCAGCTGGAGCAGTGGAGTGGCAAGACAGGATGATAGATGGTGAATGGATGCTTCCTTGAGCCTGTCTCATAACACTGATGAGATTGTGCCAAGTATGTTGAATGGCCCTACAATGAATAGGGCATTAATAAAGAGCTTTGTTTATGTTGAAATGTGTTGATCAATGAATAAATTGTTATTGATAAAAAGGTCCATATGTGTGGCAGCTGGGAGGGTGGACCATATGTCCCACTATGCTTGCACTGGAGGTTTATTTATCCCACAGCTATCCTTACCTATCCCACAACTATCCTTACCTATCCCACAACCATGCAAAGGATTAACCATTTTTTCAAAGTTTTCACCAACATTTTATTCAGTAAAAAAAATGAACCCAGTGTGTGAAGTAACAATAACCTTTATTAATAACTGTCTTTAGTAAACTGTATGACTTTATCAAAAAAGCAAAATGAACCAGGTAAAGTGTCTTAAGCAAAGATAAAGTGAACAAGTAACAACTCAGTCTCTGGCACTATTCTCAGTTACTCTGAGGCATGTCCATGGTCTCAGCTGTTAAGCGGGCAGGGACTGTGGATGTGGGTGTGGCTGGAGTGCTGGTCTAAGGCGCCATTGGGGTGCTTGGCCCAGAGAGTACAACAGAGGATGGTGTGTTCAGGAAGCTCTCAGAGAGCTGACTCAGTCCCGTGAGGTTGAGAGGTCCTATATCAAGGACCTGGGATGTCAGGCCCAAGACTGATGACAGATTGTCCGTTGAGGGGTATGGCTGTGGGGTGGAGGAAGGAGGAGTGTAGTGGGGCTGTCTGGTCTCCAGCTGGGTGAGGTGAGGCATCTGTGGTGTGCGATGAACCTGGGCCTGGACTAGGAAGGTCTGCCTCTGCTGTGGGAAGTCCTGGTAGTGATAGCTTGGTAGGTGAGGGGCTGTTGAAAGCCATGGAAAGGTGATGACATCACCTGGGGTGGAGGAGCAGATCTGGACTGGGTAGAAGCAGGTTTAGCTGGGCCTTCAGGGTTGTGCAGAAGTGCTGTTATCTTCTCCTTCATCACCTGGTACTGGGCCTCTGGTAGGTCCCTGAAGGTGTGGCTCATGTCGGTGATGAAGGTGTGATGGCCTGAGGATCCTCTGTCCAAGTGGACCAGCTGAGAGATAAGTTCTGTGGTGGTCTTCATTGTGTCCCTGATCTCCAACAGCACACTGTGGTTCTGACCCTCCAGTCTGCCTCTCTGCCTGCTTCCTCTGGATCTGGGGGTGGGGGTGGGTTGGCCTCTAGTGGCTGCTGCTTCTTCCTCCATTTGTGAAAGGGGATGATCCAATTCTGCCAGCATGGGGAGTACCGCTGTCAGGCGCGTTTCTGCCGTGGGGCCCTCTGAAGACACCTGCCTGGACAGGCTTGCTGGCTCCTGGCTGGAAGAGGACTGGCTGTCTGTGGGCTGTCTGAGGGAGAGGGGTGTCAGAGGGGCTGCTCCTTGGTGGGGGATCTCACTCTCCAGGAAACTGCACTTGGCCATGACGTACATCTCCCGGTCAGTGAGCTTCACAGCGGCCTGCCCAGATTTTTTGTGGTGTAGCTTTCCATACCAGGTGTGCATGTGCTTCCATCATCCCAGGAGTACATGTGTAGTGTATCCCAGGCTCCCTGCCTTGTCTCTCCAAGCTGCCTGCTTCTTCTTGGTTTCCCGATACAGTCTGTGGCCCTTTCTCCAGAGGTACTCATTCTCCCTTAGCCATTCCAGCACCTCATCCTCATGCTCCTTGGAAATGGTGTACTGTTTCCTCTCTCCCTTCTACTTCCCTTGCCTCTTCCTCCCTCTGGCAGGGCCTTCAGCAGCAGGGTCTTCAGGGGCTTGAGCAGCAGGGCCTTCAGCAGCAGGGCTTTAAGGGCCTTGAGACTGGTCCACCACAGCAGCAGCAGTACCACCACCACCAGCACCAGTAGCACCAGCAGCACCAGCAGCAGGTTCAGAGTCAGTGCCAGGGAGTGGGATGCTGGTTCTGTCCTTTGTGCCAGGAATAGTAGGCACGGGCTTCCTCTTCTTGCCTGACTGATGAACCATGGTGTTCCTTGAAGATGTATGTGGCAGCACGTCTTTCCTCTGAATGCTGAATGCATGCATGCTGCATCCTTTTATATCTGCAGAGCTAACACAATTCATACTCTCCGCATGCGCAGTGAATGGTTTTCATCCGATATACATCCGCACGGCATCCGCTTTGCTTCCTATAGGCATCCATGATGCATCCACGTCATCCGCTACGCACCCGCCCCTTCCGCTATGCATCCGCTTTTCAACTCTCCCCCGGAACCCCTTCGGAGATTTCATCCACTTCCATCCGCTGTTATCCGCTAGGCTTCCTATGAACATCTGTTTTACATCCCCGCTACGTACTACCCCCATCCATTCTTTTCCATTCTTTTCCATTCTGTTTATGCAAATTTTCACCACTTTTTGGAGCGGACAACAACAGATGGAGCCACTCCCGAAATTTTGCTCGTCCGCTGTGTCCTTTATGCATATGTTTTGCGTATGTTGGCCAGTGGGACCTTGCCTAAAGTCTTTTGCCTAGTTGTCCCACATGTTACTCTCATCTACAAAATATAGTTTAATGGCCTGTATCAGACATTTTATTAGATAAAAATAATTCTTCAATAATCTAATAATTCATGGAAAACTTTACTATTTACTTTATAATTCATGTTTTGTTTTTCCTCTTTCATTCAAATATCCATATATTACATCATTTAGTTTATGTAGATTAGCAGCTTCACAAAGTGAATTGTGTAGATAAAATGAGATTTACAATTAAGCTTTTAAAATTTACATCTAATGTTCTTCAACCAAAATGAGAGTGTTCAAGGCCCTCTTGTCTTCATACAGACATTTGCAGCATTTTAAATGGATACCTATAACTGGTGTGCATTGAAGATTCTGTGACTACCATTTCCTTTTTTCCCCAATGGTGGGAAGTACACATTGTGTTTGATTTAGGGCTATGTGGCTGAAAGAGAGAAAAAAGAAAACAAACACAAGAGGAAGGGATTTATTGGCTACTATCCATTATGAAATCAGGGAGTTACTGAAGCTTGCATAAAGACCAGAGAAGAGAGATGACTGGAAGAAATAGGCGATATCTTTTAAAATGCAAATATGGGAAAGACTGGGAAAAACTTGGAATGCTTCTTTGGCCAATGGACTGACATCAAAGTGGAAACCAGCTGGAAACTTGCTTGAAAGGCTCAAATGGAATGCAAGGTTTAGTGCCATGACCAATGAGGAAAAACAAGAAATGAGGAAAAAAATTGATCTTATTTTTGTCTTGGGCACAGTTTAGCTATAGTTCTATACTGTACTTTAAGAGGCATTTTATTAATGATTTTCTAAATTTGGCAGAACTTCTTAATTCACCAGAAAAATAATCTCTTTTTTCACAACCCCTCATGTTTGGGGATTTTCAGTATATATTTCAGAGAAGGGAAAGCAAAACTTGAACTTTATGAACACACAAAGACTTATTAATAAACTTCATTGAACTAGATCCACGTGAATATATTGTAGATCACATTAATCTTAAAAGTAATTCCTATGAAAGGTGGCTACATTTGGCTCAGGAGACAAAAGTATAAATCACCTTTTTGTTCTAACAGATTGTGTTGGTATTTTCTTTAATTTGTACCAATAAGGGCCATTTTTGAAGTTCCAAAGTATCGACTTGGATCATAAAGTAAGTATAAATGAAATTATTTTCCAAGAAGCACAACGCACTTCATATCTTCCTTTCAATACTTCTCTACAGTATACCCAATTTAGTTTGTTTCAGAGAAAAATTATTGAGTTTGTGGTACCCATATTCCACCCCAGAAAGTAAGGGGGGGAAAGGCTTGCTTTGAATTTTTGTAATGCAACATTAATATAGGATGCATTCTAAGAAAATTCATCTTAAAGATATATGAAAATAGAATTTAAGAACAAAATAGAAAAACCTTATGTGCAGAAGAATAGAATTGAGAACAAGGAATCTAATTTAAATAATAGATCATGTGATATCTGATTTAGAGAGTCTAAAAAATAAATATGTAATCCTGACACCATCAGTATAGCAACATTAACATTTTTATGCTTAGGAAAATAATTAGAACTGGAATCTATTACCAGGATAATATCAGATATTGAAAAGAACCAGAATTCTAACCCAGAGGTTGTAGATTTGCATTAACAAAAAAAGACAAAAGCAAAAAACGCCTAATTTATATGTATAGATGCAAATTTAGGCCAACTTTAAGTGAAAAACAAATACAGTTTTGTTCTTGCTACTAGGACATATTCTGAAATATGAGTGCCAACAAAATTCTCTGTGCCCAGAACATTGACTTGGTTTTTTGTAATGTGCATATTAAAACATTGGAAATATTCACAGAGCTGTTGTAAGGATTTCTGAAATGCTATACAGGATAAGCATGCTGAATCCTTGAAAAATGCTGCATGCTTTTTCAAAACATGCACTTTGACTTGTGTTATATTATGTGATCACCTACATACAATATTTGTGGAGCTTATGTAGTTGAAGTAAGACCTTGCTTGGAAGATGCTGATGCAAGAAGAAATATATTCATTAATCTGTAAGATATTGCAATAGTCACACACTCTAATAGCCCCTGGCTCTATTTTGTGTCTTGTTTCACTGAAGAAAAAAAAAAAAACTTGCTACCTTCTATACTGTCTCAAAAAGATTGGCACCATAGGCAATATTTACAAATATGCATAGAAGGATCACTTTGAAGTGGAACATAATTTTATTTTTTAAATAATTTTTTCACCTTCTCCTCTTCTTTCCTTCTACATAGTGCCATCCTAATGATATTGTACTTCTGATTCAGGATTTCATTTTTTAACAAGAAACATCTTTCAAGAAGTGAACACATGGCAGGGCAAAATACTCCCCATCCCATGTGACTTACTTAAATTGAAGAATGTGTGTTCAAGATGATACTCAAAGGAGAATCATGATACACAAGGGAAGATAGTGAATTCACTATCTTTTCTTCAACCCTTCTTCATCTCATAGCTGGCAACATCGTATTTCCTGTATTGGAGGCTTTTCATGCAGCTTGGCTTCGGGTAAAAGGATGGCTATCATTGTTGTCCGCCAATCAAAAAATGCTACAAAACAGAAGATATTAGAAACACCAATCAAGCAGAACACAGCAAACTCCAAGATCAATAAACACAGACCAAGACTCCCAACCAATCAGGATGAAGAAAAAAACCATTCTAACACAGCAGTAGGCAAGCACCAAATTTAAAACAGAAACGGCTGTGAAAGCTTGACTCACAGATGAACACAATACACAAGCCTGATGATGACAGATGAGATTCTGCCAAAATGTCCTTCAGCTTCCTTCGGGTATTATCCCACGTCATTGTAGTTGTGCTTTTAAAGTTGTAGCAACATTTTGGCAGAATCTCATTTGCCATTATCAGGCTTCTGTATTGACTTCATCTGTATTGAGTTCGTCAAAATAGAAGCCTGATGATGGCAGATGAGATTCTGCTGAAACGTTGCTACAACTTTAAAAGCACTACAATGACGTGGGATAATACCCGAAGGAAGCTGAACAGCACACATGTAAGTACCCACGAAAACTTAAACACACACACACACACACACACACACACACACACGTATGTATGTATGTATGTATGTATGTATGTGTATGTATATGTATATGTATATATGTGTGTGTGTGTTTGTGTGTGTGTGCGTATGTTCGACTGAAAGCAATGTTTGTGTCTTGAGCTTAAGCAGCCATGTTGAAGATGGAGATGTGAATAAGGGGGGAGGCACACAAGGGAATGTAATTGTTAACTCTGTCTTTCCTAACCGCAATCCCTTATAAAAAGTAAGAGATGTAATTCATTCTAGAAAATTATCTATATCTTACTAAATATGGGACATTGAGAAGTACATGGATATCTATGTTCCTGCAATCATTTTGGTATTATTAGACAATTTATAAATACAGCAAAATAAATTTCATTTTAAATTCCCCTTTCCTGTTAAAAGTGAAATTTAGCTGCACAGAGTCACCTTGTAGGGAAGATGGGTGGCATTGAAAAATATTAAATAAATAAATAAACACATGCATAGATACATAAATAATAAAATTACATATGTAGCAATGCTTGGCAAAAATGTCACATGTTAAGTTTAACAATATAGAGATAATTTCTTCCAAGCTTGAACAATGATTTCCAACAGTTCATAATGCAGTTCATAGGTTATTCAGTAAGGACGTTTCTTCAAATAGTTTCCCAAAATCTTTTTTATTAATTGATTCATGCTGAACTATTTTGAGGTAACCAGAAGACAACCTTTTCTCCATTGACAATGTGACAGCCCTTTAAATGTCTAAAGATGACTTTGTCCATTTTCTCATTTGTGATTTATAGCATCATCTGAAGTCACCCAGCCATTGTTGTAGTGATATAAAGCCTGTCTTCATGACTGTTATCTCAGAGTAACAATGGTAGGATAATGCTAAAGGATGCTATAAATCACTAATGAGGAAATGCCCTGATTAGCTCTTATTAATCTTTTCTTCAGGCTAAACATATCAACCTTGTTCAATCTGGGTTTGTTTCTGTTGGTTCTTTTTTGCCTTCCTTGTGCCAACTCAGATGCCATCTCCAGTTTATATTTTATTGGTGACATGGTGAAAGATAGAATATTTTAACATATAAGGATTGGGAACAGAAAATATATATGTCTCTTAGGCAATATAAACTTGCCTAGTGTGAAGCAAATAGTTTCATAATAGCCCACCTGAGGCCAAAGGAACATTTTAAAAAATAAAGTAAAAAGTGATACTTTCAACAGTTATATCCCTGCAAAGCCACCATTTTTGCCTCTTTTCTGCCTTCATTTTAAGAAGTTTTTCTAGCATCTCTCTCCCTTTCTTTTCTGATATCTCTCCTTTTTTCCATACAGAAGGCTGCCAGGAAAGGGACAAACTGATCAAATCTTGTATACAGACAGCTTTGGAAATGAAGCTGCATGCTCTTGCATGCTGTTGCAACAGCCTAAGTTCCTTTTAGGAATAAACTGCTCTTACTGCTCTTAAACTGCTCTTAAATTACTCTTTAGGAATAATCTGCCTTACTTAAATGAGCCTTTTTTTAAAAAAGAACTCTAATGTTCAATCCATAAAGAAGGAAACTCACAAATAGATTTTAACTTTCCAACATAATGGGAATTAGCCAAAATTATTCAGCACCTTCTTGATATGTTTCCTTCTATTAATTGCTATGTATTCCAGCGGTGTCATTCTTCTTAGAGCTCATCTTCTGATCTTGTAACGGGGTGGCAGAGAAGTTTCCCATTTTAGCTATTATGGAGTTAAGGTAGTATTTTCCTTCTTTCATCATAAATTTTGTAATGGACACACTTTAGCATCCTTCACCGATGAAATGATTGACAATCTTCTCAGGGACTGGGACTTCCCCAAAACCATTTCAGGTTTCTATGGGTGTATGTATTTCTTTCAGTCTCCCATGATGGTTTTGCCTTTAGTTCTAAGAATGTCCAGGCACCTGACCTCTGCAGTGCTATTCACCCATGTCTTAACTTACTAGCACTTTCTGAACACTTGTCAGATTTAGTGCTTATTTGAAAGAGTTCTAAAACAGTCTTTTTTTTTTTTAAAGACAAGCTAAAACTCTTAAAAGATTGATTTAAATGAGAAAAGCTCCAGCCAGCAATATGTTGCTTACAAGTGCTTCCAGGTTCTTTAGTGAGGACTACCCTTCGCTCATTGTATTACTTTGGATAGATACTGAACCTGAAGCTCAATACTTTGTCCACCAAATGAGAAGAAAGGACTTATTGGAAAAGACTTGGGAAAGACTGAAGACAAAAGCAAAAGGGAGTGGTAGGGGTTGACATGGTTAGGTAGTCTCATCATCAGAGGGGGTATTCAGCAGGTTCTGACCAGTTCTGGAGAACTGGCAATGGAAATTTTGAATAGTTTGGAGAACTGGCAAATACCACCTCTGACTGGAGATTTTACAGTATCCTTCCCCTGTTATGACCACCAAGCCATGCGCATAGAACCAGTACTAAAAAATTGAATCCCACCACTTGTCATTGCTTCAGTGAACATGAGTTTGGGCAGATTCTGGGAGATAATGCAGGATGGGGAGCTTTTGTGCGTGATCCATGGGGTTGTGAAGACTTGGGGATGATTTTGAGACTGAACAATAACAAAATTACTTTGGTGGAGGAGCAGTGGCCTCTCTATTGAGCATCCTCTATTCCTGCTAGATGCAATCAATTCCTTGTAGACATTGTCAAGAATAAATTGGCTTGTTGAGGATCTTTTTCTCTCTTTCAATTCACTCCATACTTTTCTCTGTACTTGTCAACCTAAATTTATTTATTTAATGTATTTATATATGGCAGATCATGAGCACGGAAGAACATCGAAAAATAAAATGGGAGTCATATTGAAACAATTACTCCTATTTTATCCATTCCTGGTGTTTGTGGCTGTTAGGCATCCTATTTTTGCTCACCAGGCTTAGTGTTCTTTCAACAGAATACTAGGCTATTAGCAATAAAAATAAACTAACTAAGTAGTCATAGAACAGTATACCACATGTCATGTATTAGTTAGCCAACAGGGTGTTTGTAAAGTCGAATTTTTAAAAAGTCAACAAGGAATCTACAATCACAGGATTCAAGTCCCGCTCTTTTTTATGTATGTTATGCTGTAACACATATAAAAAGGTGGGATTCATCATGTAGTTGCAGCTTCCATCTTGAGTTTCTTTGATCTTTCCTTTTAGGTAAATTTGATAGGTGGTAATACCTGCCATTCAAAATATCTGCTAACATTTGTCCTCCCCACCCTTTGATATAAAATGATCTTCTGTGCATAGAATATAACTCTTGTCAACAATTGTCAGGGTGAACAAATCAGACAATACATGTTAGAAATGCCACAAAAAAGAACTTTTTTAACAAATGGAATAGTCATGCAAAAAAACTCATTTTTTTGAAAAAAATATACAAACAATTCTGAAAATAAAATTTTAATTGAATTACAAATATTTTAACAGTATGACCCTAAAAAGTGCAACTGAAAAGCATCATAACTTATGAAGATATTTGCTGGTTGCAGTAAGAAACAACATGGCACAACATTAAAAAAGAGAAACCTTGCCCAAAAGATCAAAATTAGAGAATATATAGAAATGGAAAAATGGAATCTATATTTGTAATAGAAGTCTGATTATATCACATAATATCAAGTTAAGATACTTAGAATATGATTTAAAGTGTTTTAAAATAGTAAAAGCAATTTAAATAGAAAAAAACAATAATTCCATTAGTTTAAAGCATAATAAATATTTAAAGCCCCTGTCACACTGCACCAACGGATGGAAAGAGGATGTAAAATGGAGAAAAACACTTGCCATCCATTGGTTAACGCAATGCTTCCGTTCTGTACTCACTGCCTCCATTTTGCTTTCTCTCTATCCGTCCAGAATCCGTTTATTGACATTTCATCTGCTCAGAAGGTTTTGAGCTGCTCATAACTTTTGAGCGGAAAATGTATCCAATGCATCCATTCTGCATCCACTAGGCATACGGGGGACATCCGTTCTGCATCTATTATGCATCTGCTATATCCGCTAGGCATCCGCTGCGCATTCGCGCAACTCAAATCCGTTTCAGCGGTAAACGGACGCAGAAAGGAAGTGGAACGGATGCACAGCGTTAGTAGCATGGACAGAGAAAGGATGAAAGCAGATGCAGCTACGCATCCACGTCATCCGCTACGCATCCGCTCTGCATCCGCTCTACATCCTCTATGCATCCGCTCTGCATCTGCTCTGCATCCTCTACACATCCGCTCTGCATCCTCTACGCATCCTCTACGCATCCTCTACATATCTGCTCTGCATCCACTTCCATCCGCTAGGCTTCCGTTCCGCATCCGCTTTCCATCCGCTCTGCGTCCTCCCCCCCGTCTGTTTCTTTCCGTGTTATCCGCTCTGCTTATGCAAATTTTTGCCCCTTTTGAGAGCAGATAACAACGGATGGAACATTTTTCTCATCTGTGGTGTCCTTTTTACAAACGTTTTGCATCCGTTGGGCAGTGTGACAGGGCCTTAAGTAGCAGTAGAAAAGGAATTAAAAAATAACAAGAGAGGGAGATTGTTTGAGATTCCTATATTGATAAGTTTATTCTTCTCTGTTTCTATTTTATTTTTTAAATTAATACATATATTTTATTTTGACTTCTCATTTCAACCTTCACCTCAGCGCAAAGCTTATGCAACAGCAAAATAATATTAATAATTTTGTTACCTTTTGTTATTGCATCCTTCTAGTTCCTCCACTACTAGCACTTAAAACCTTATGCATCATCTAATCTACTGCTGAATGTGATCTTACTTAATGAAAGTGGAGGTGGATGTATCTATTTAATCAGCCAAATCAATAAAACATTCATCAACCTGAACAGATTGATTTCATTTATATCTATGGTGGTGGCCTTCCTCCAAATGTCTGCTTGTTGAGAAGAAACAATCACCACAAAAGGTCATTGTTGTCAAACAAGAACAAAATCATTTCACTATGTAAGATGAGCTGTGAAATTATTTGTAATCATGAGATTATGCTAGTATTGATCTATCTTTCCTCTATCTTGGATGGAGTTTTATTATGAAAAAATTCAGCCTTACTTCCCTTCCTAAAAAAAAAACAGGATCTGGTATTTAAAAATGATGGAAGACTGTAGGAAGAAGGCAGGGTTTGTGATGTTTTTGCAAGGTTGATTAGTCTTGCTTAATATTTTCTTTAAGAAAATGTATTTACATGATGAATAGCAATGACAAGTGTCAATCATGAAATAATTTGTTGGTTATTAATGTCATTTCTGAAGCTGTTCTAGAATTCAATAAAGTCTACTGTCAAATTTTCAATCATTTATAAGAAAGGTAGCTACTAACAGTTCAAATAGTGAACATTTACATGCTTTTTCACCATATTTTCCTAATTATGTTTTGTCCTAGTTGTTGCAAAGAGGGCCAGAACTATGATTAAAATAGTAATGGGACAAGGTTTTTGACACCAGATGTTTTTTGAGAGGGAAATGAAATGTTGGGAAAATAGGGAGGGAAAAACAGATGAGCAGAAATAAAATTCTAATTATTTTGTTAAATGAATAGGTGAAATTCTTTCTCCACATTCAGCCCTGCTTTAATTAATTTTAAATGAAAATCCTAAGAGGGTGAAGTTTTTTTGCTATATTAATATGGGAACTACCATAAGGGAGCTATCACATAGATTTCCTCTATATAATCTACATACATTTCCTCTATATGTAGAGTATATATACACAGTATATATACTCTATATACTGTGTTTCTCACAAAATAAGGCCGGGCCTTACTTTTTTTTGAGCCCCCCAAAAACAGCTAGGAAGTCTTTTCAGGGGTGAATTAATTTCTCCCCCCACCCACCCACGCACCAGTGCCATATCCAACAACAGTGTCTGAGTTGCTCCTGTTTTTTCCCCGTCCCCAGAACAATAGGAAAAAAAAAGATTTTGAGGTACCTGGGAGTGCCGTGCGTACTCCACGTTTTAGTTTAATCCCGAGCGGCTGGGTGGTCATGAGAAGAGTTGAGCAAGCATCTCTGCTGCTGCTGCTGCTACCCTTGGTGCTCCAGCCTCGGGCTCTGTAAGTATGCAAAAGTCCTGGCGTGCAGCCTGTTCCTACATTCCAAGCACCCAATCTGAGCTGCAGCTGTCCCTCTCTCACCAGCACCATCTCCAATAACAGCGGCAGCAGTGGTGGGAACCATGGAAGTGGTTTAGCCGCTTCTCGGATGGGGGAGCCACCTCCGTAACTTCCACAGTTCCTGCCACTGCTGCCGCTGTTATCAGAGATGGTGCTAGTGAGAGATGGACAGCTGCAGCTTGGCCTGGGTGCTTGGAATGCAGGAACGGGCTGCGCACTGGGACTTTTGCAAACTTGCAGATCCCAAGGCTGGAGCACCAAGGGTAGCAGCAGCAGAGATGCTCACTCGGCTCTTCTCATGCCCACCCAGCCACTTGGGATTAAACCCAAATGCAGAGCACAACCCTCCCAGGTACCTCAAAATCTTTTTTTTTCCTGTTGTTATGGGGACGGTGGAAAAGCGGGAGTGACTCAGATGCTGTTGTTGGAGACGGCACTGGCAAGAGAGGCTCCAGCACAGGTGGGAACTGTGGAAGCTACGGAGGCCTGAGAAGTAGCTGAAATGCTGCCAGACATCCACGCTGCCCGCCTGCTGACTCTGGTAAGGGAGGGGTAAGGGAGCCCTCCATGCTCCACCGTGGTGTTAGGAGCAGCTGATGGTGAGATGTAGCTGCCTGTGGGGCACTCCTAATTACAAGTCCCCCCCACCTTCCCCTCCCCAATTTCACATGTTTTAAACTAGGCCTAAATTTGGGGCGAGGAGCTTAATTTCATTTTATGCCTAGAAAACATGCTGGGTCTTCTTATGGGGGGGGGATATTGTTGGAGAAACATGGTATTTAATTGCAGTTAGGTTCATAAACCAAAATGGGGTGAGTATGGTAATGTCTGCAACACAAGTACAGTACTGTTATTATTTATTTAAACCTGTGACTGTTCACAGGATCAAATAACTGATGCTAAGCAACATCAACATATGTTGCATAAGCAAATCCTGGAGCACTAGGGAACTACCAGAGGACTGGAAAAGAGCTGATGTGGTTCCCATCTTCAAAAAAGGGAAGAAAAACAGACCCGGGAAACTATAGACCAATCAGCCAATCATCAATACCCAGGAAGATACTGGAAAATATAATTAAAAAAACAACCCAGATCTGCCAATGTTTAAAAACAAGTAAAGTAATAATGAGCAGTCAGCATGGGTTTGTTAAGAACAGATCATGACAAACCAATATTATTTCATTCTTCAACATAGTGACTAAATTAGTAGACCAGCAAAATACTGTGGACATAATATATTTACATTTCAGCAAGGCATTTGACCACAACAACTTCTCAGTAAAGCCCCTGTAACACAGCACCAACGGATGGAAAGAGGATGTAAAACAGAGAGAAACACTTGCCATCCGTTGGTTAATGCGATGCTTCCGTTCTGTACTCACTGCGTCCCTTTCTCATCCTCTCTATCCATCCAGCATCCGTCTACTGACATTTCATCCGCTCAAAAAGTTTTGAGCTGCACAAAACCTTTTGAGCGGAAAATGTATCCAATGCGTCTGTTCTGCATCCGCAACACATACGGGGAACATCCGTTCTACATCCGTCGTCATCCGTTACGCGTCCTCGATATCCGCTAGGCATCCGCTGTGCATCTGCGCAACTCGCATCCGCTCCAGCAGAAAACTGACACAGAGAGGAAGCAAAACGGACACGGAACGGACACGCAGCATTAGTCGCATGGACGGAGAAAGGATGAAAGTGGATGCAGCTCACATACAAAGCATTAAAACAGAAAAAACGTTCGCATAGGGGACGGATCTTGGATATTTAGGATGTCTGCAGGATGCCTAGAGTATGCAAAAGGACACTGAGCGGAAAAATGATATTTCCTATAAAAACGGGGAGAAATCACATGGATCTCACTTTCAGTCCAGCAGCCCTGCTGTGAAGACATCTTCAGCCTTCATCTGGCTCTTGCTCTTCCACAGCATCCAGAAATCTCCAACATGGATCGTAACACACTCCTTTTGGTGGCCACCATCGTTCTACAACAGTGCGAAGCCATCTACAGGCTCTTTTACCTGTTCTACATGAAGAAAAGGAGGTGGCCAAGAAGTGTCTGGGTCCGAAGATGGATCGCCAGAAGAGCAGAGTACGGACTGTACAACAAGCTGATGGTGGAGCTGAGGAACGAAGATCCTCGTGCATTCCAGAACTTCATGAGGATGCCTCCAGCTATGTTTGACGAAGTTGTGGAGCGGCTGAGACCCAGGTTGACCAAGCCTGGACCCTGGACAGCCTGTAGTTGAAGATCCTCTCTTCACGGGTGAGGAGTCTGGAAGTGTAGGGCTTCATGAGGTAGGTTCTGAGGGAGAAGGCGTCATCCCCCACGATGAAGTAGGGCACTGGACTCAAGGTGGCACTGACTCTGCACCTCCTGGCCTCAGGGACCACCTACAGGAGCATGCAGTATGGCTGGAGGGTGCCACACAACACCATCAGCATTGTGGTCAGAGAAGTGGTGCAGGCCATCATCGAAGAATACCTGGAGGAGCTCTTCTAGTGCCCCTCCACTGAAGAAGGCTGGAAGAAAGTTGCAGAGCAGTGGTATCAGAAGTGGAACTTCCCCCACACCGTTGGAGCCATAGATGGGAAGCACGTGGCCTGCAAAGCTCCAGCCAAGTCAGGGTCCACTTATTTCAACTACAAGGGCTTCTTCAGCATCATCCTCTTCTCCATGGTCGATGCTGACTACAAGTTCATGTACATCGATGCTTCAGGCAACGGGTCAGCTTCAGATGCCCAGGTATACAACGCCAGTCACCTCAAGGAGGGGCTGGAACACAACCTCATCATGGGCTTCCCAGATCCAGATCCCCTGCCGAATGACACGCAAGATGTGCCCTACTTCATCGTGGGGGATGACGCCTTCTCCCTCAGAACCTACCTCATGAAGCCCTACACTTCCAGACTCCTCACCCGTGAAGAGAGGATCTTCAACTACAGGCTGTCCAGGGCAAGGCGGGTGTGGAGAATGCCTTTGACATCCTGGCCAACAGGTCCCAGGTACTTCTCACCACCATGCAGCATCACCCAGAGACTGTGAGGAGGATCGTGGAAGCTTGCTGCATCCTGCACAATCTCATGCGCACCCGCTACCCAGTCTTGCACAACAAGCTCCTGGACCTCCAAGAAGGCAATGAGGACATGGAGCCTGGGGAATGGAGGCAAGGGCGAAACCTGATCGACACTGAGGATGTGCAAGGCCCCAACAGAGCCTCATGTGAAGGGAAGAAGCAGCGCAACCTCCTGAAACACTGGTGCAACTCCCCAGCTGGAGCAGTGGAGTGGCAAGACAGGATGATAGATGATTAATGGATGCTTCCTTGAGCCTGTCTCATCACACAGATGAGATTGGGCCATGTATGTTGGGTGGGCCTACAATGAACAAGGCATTTAATAAAGAGTTGTGTTTATGTTGAAATGTGTGGATCAATGATTACATTGTTACTGATAATAAAGGGCCATAGGTGTCGCACCTGGGAGGGTGGACCATACAGTCCCACTATGCTTGCACTGTAGGTTTATCTATCCCAACAGCTATTACCCATCCCAAAGGTTTCCCTGCCCATCCCATAGCTATTACCCATTCCACTACTTTCTTAACCCATCCCACAAGCATGCAAAGGCTTAAACCATTTCTAAAAGTTTCCACCAAGACTTTATTTACTAAAATAAATGAAGCAAGTGTGTGTGAAGCAAAGATAATCTTTATTCATAACAAGCTGTAAAAACAAAAAGATCCAAGTGTCCCAAGCAAAGATAAAGTCAACAGGTAGCAACCCAGTCTCTGGCACTCTTCTCAGTCACTCTAACCCATGCCCATAGTCTCAGGGGTTAAGGGTCCAGGTGCTGTGGAGGTGGCTGCTGCTGGAGTGCTGGTCTGATGCGCCATTGGGGTGCCTGGCCCCGAGAGGACAACAGGGGACGGTGTGTGGAGGAAGCTCTCAGAGAGCTGGCTCAGTCCTGTGATGTTGAGAACCCCTTCCTCCAGGACATGGGGTGTCAGCCCAACACCGATGACAGATGTTCTGAGGCCGGGCTTGGCTGTGGGGTGGAGGAAGGAAGAGTGTAGTGGGGCTGTCTGGTCTGCAGGTGAGCGAGGTGAGGCGTGAGTGGCATCTGTGGTGTGGGTGGCATCTGTGGCGTGGGTGGCATCTGTGGCGTGGGTGGCATCGGTGCCCTCTGTGGCATTGGTGGCATCAGTGGCATCAGTGGCATCGGTGGCACCGGTGGCGTACGATGTACTTGTGCCTGGACTGGGAAGGGCTGCCTGTGCTGCTGGAGCTCCTGGTAGCCGTAGCCTTGTAGGTGAGGGCCTGTGGAAAGCCTTGGAAGGGCAGTGACATCACCTGGGGTGGAGGAGCAGACCTGGACTGGGTGGGAGCAGGTTCAGCTGGGTCTGGAGGGTTGTTCAGAAGACCGGTGATCCTCTCCTTGATCACCTGGTACTGTGATTCGGACATGTCCAGGAGGGTCTGGTTGACGTAGGTGAGGAAGGGCTTGCGGTTTGAGGATGGTATGTCGGTGTGTATCAGCTTAGAGAGGAGATCTATGCTGCTTTTGATGGTGTCCCTGATCTCCAGCAGGACAGTGTGGCTTTGCCCCTCCGACCTGCCTCTCTGCCTGATTTCTGTGGAGGTGGAGCTGGGGGTGGATGTGGGTTGGTCTCTGGTGGCAGTGCCCTCTCCTTGCTCCCACTGCGTCTGGGAGTCCTCCATACACTCCGCCATGGGGAGTGCAGCTTTCGGGGGAGTCTCCATCGTGGGACGCTCCACAGATACCTGCCTGGACACAGGAGCTGACTCTTGGCCAGAAGAGGACTGGGTCTCTGCGGCCTGCCTGAGAGAGAGGGTTGTCAAAGGGGCTGCTCCTCAGTGGCGGATCTTACCCTCCAAGAAGCTGCACTTGGCCATCACGTCGGTCTCTCGGTCCGTCAGCTTGACCGTGGCCTGGCCAGATTTCTTGAGGTGCAGCTTCCGTACCAGGTCTGCATGTGCTTTCACCAGCCGAGGAGCACCTCCAAAGTGTAGCCCAGGGTCTCCGCCTTCTCTCTCCAAGCAGCCTGCTTCCTTTTGGTGTCTCGATAAAGCCTGTGTCCCTTCCACCAAAGATACTCGTTCTCCCTAAACCATTCCAGCACCCCATCCTCATGTTCCTCTTCGATGGAGTGTTGCCTCCTCTCCCGTTCACATGTGTGCCTCTTCTTCCCTCTGGCAGGGTCCTCTGGGCCCTCATCAGAGGGGCTTCGAGGTTCTAGGGGCTGCTCCACCACACCACCACCACCAGCAGCAGCAACAACAGCAGTAGCTGCAAAAGCAGGACCAGCAGCAGCACCAGGAGCACCACCACCAGCAGCAGCACCTGCAGGACCAGGATCAGCAGCAGCAGAGTAAGCACCAGCAGGACCAGCAGGACCAGCAGGACCAGCAGGACCAGGAGCACCATCAAGACCAGCAGGACCAGGAGCACCAGCACGACCAGGAACAGCACCAGCAGAGTAAGCACCAGCAGAAGCACCAGCACCAGGAGCAGCACCAGTGCCAGCAGAGTAAGCACCAGCACCAGGAGCAGTGCCAGCAGAGTAAGCCCCAGCAGAAGCCCCAGCACCAGGAGTAGCACCAGCAGAGTAAGCACCAGCAGAAGCACCAGCACCAGGAGCAGCACCAGCACCAGCAGAAGCACCAGCACCAGGAGCAGCGCCAGCAGCAGCACCAGCATCAGAAGAGTGAGCCCGAGTAGCAGAAGCCCCAGCAGAAGCAGAGTCAGGGCCAGGGGGTGGGATGGTGGCCCTGTCCTTCTTGCCAGGGCTGGCAGCAGATGGCAGAGGCTTCCATTTCTTCCCCATGGTTGTTGGCTGACTGGCTAGCTGGCTGGAGCTGTGTCTGGCAGCAAGTCTTTCCTCTGAATGGTGACCTGCTTGCGAGCTGCATCCCTTTATTTCCACGGGGCTGACACAATGCATCCTCCCCGCATGCGCAGTGAATGCTCTGCATCCGCTAGGCATCCTCTAGGCATCCGCTAGGCTTCCGTTCTGCATCCGCTTCATCCGCTCTGCATCCGCTCTGCATCCGCTCTTTCTTCGCTGTGCTCCCCCGGAAGCCCCCAGATGTGACATCCGCTTCCATCCGCTTTCATCAGCTAGACTTCCATGGAGTATCCGCTTTACATCCTGGCTACATCCTCCCCCCGTCTGTTCCTTTCCGTTGTTGTCTGCTCTGCTTATGCAATTTGGGGTACTTTTGAGAGCGGATAACAATGGATGGAATATTTTCTCGTCTGCTGTGTCCTTTTTACATACGTTTTGCATCCATTGGTCTATGTGACAGGCCCTTAAGCGAAAAAAAGGGAATGGTTAGCACTACCACAACATGGCTGACTGGCTGACAAACCATACACAAACAACTAACTGGCTGACAAACCGTACATAATGACTAGCCTTTAATGGGTCTAAGTTCACTTGGAGGGAAGTAAGCAGTGGGGTGCCACAAGGTTCTGCCTTCGGCTCAGTACTCTTCAATATCTTCATTAATGACTTAGATGAAGGAATAGAAAGGGAACTTATCAAATTTGCAGATTACTAAGCTGGCAGGAATAACTAACACCCAAGAAGATAGGTTCAAGATCCAGATGGATCTTGACAGACTAGAACATTGGGCCATATGTAACAAAATGAAATTTTGTCCTACACTTAGGCAAGAAAAACAACAAGTACAGACATAGGCTGGGTGAAACCAGGCTCAAAAGCAGTAACATTGAGAGGAATCTTGGAGCCCCTAGCAAACAACCAGATAAATATGAACCAGCAGTATGCAGCAGCAGCCAAAAAAGCTAATGCAATCCTAAATTGCATTAATCGAGGGACACAGTTGAAACCAAGTGAAATACTAATACCACTCTATAAAGCCTTAGTAAGATCACACCTAGAGTACTGCATCCAGTTTTGGTCACCACATTATAAAAATGATGTTGAGTCTCTAGAAAAAGTACAAAGAAGAGCAACCAGGATGATTAGGGGACTGGAGACTAAAACATATGAAGAACGGTTGCAGGAACTGGGCTTGGCTAGTCTAGTAAAGAGAAGGACCAGGGAGACATGATAGCAGTCTTCCAATATTTGAGAGGCTGCCACAGAGAGAAAGGAATCAAGCTATTTTCTAAAGCACCTGAAGGCCAGACAAGGAATAATGGATGGAAACTGAATTGAGAGATTTAACCTGGAAATAAGGAGAGACTTTCTGACAGTGAGAATAATCAACCAATGGAACAGCTTGCCCTCAGAAGTTGTGGAAGCGTCATTACTTGAGACTTTCAAGAAGAGATTGGACTGCCATTTGTCAGAAATGGTGTGGGGTCTCCCACTTAGGTGGAGGGCTTGGACTAGATGACCGATAAGGTCCCTTCCAACCCTGATTATCTGTTATCTGTTAAATCAATAACATGGGTGCAAAAGATATTTTTATAACCCAAGGATTTTTGTTGACCAATCTCTACCTGATTACTCTGCTCAAAGCTTTCCCATAAGTGTATTCTTTCCCAGATGATTTAGAAAGCTGGACAAGGTAGCATAGTCTTAAGAAGTTGAAAATATCTACCACCCTGGGAAGGGGTGGGATTCAAAAATCCCAACAACCAATTTTCTGCCTGGTTGCTGAGTGGGCATGACCATGGTAGCGTGGCCTACTAGAACTTCTATGAAGGCCATTTTTCACTTTTCACAGAGTCCTTGGGCCTCTGGGAGGCTCATTTCTGGACTTTCAAGGGCCATAAAACAGACCTCCTATAGCCTCCGTGTGGATACTGCACTTACCTGCATCCAAAGCAGGCCGCTTGGAAACTCCTGGGAGGGGCAGGGTAGGGTGGGCAGGGCCAGCCAGTCGGTCCAAGTACCAGTTCAGTGAACCAGATGTAAATTTAATATCTGGTTCACCTGAATTGGCCCGAACTAGCTGAATCCCACCCCTGACCCTGGCCAAGATCCAAGAAATATAAAACATGATATAAAAGGTATGTTTAGGATTCCAATTTTAAAGGAAATAAGATTGCAAAAGCCATATCCATATCTTTGTTATAAAAGTTTTTCACAGTTACATTCCATTTACTGCTGAGACATCCCAATTTCAAAGGGACAAAAAAGGCAAAAACAATTATAGTGTAATATTCACATTACTATAATTTAAAAAACATGCTGAATTCCTAGTTTCATTTTGTTGAAAATTTGTTCCATTTCCCCGGCATGTATGCTTTCATGCTATTCAAATGGCATAGAATGTGACACCTACAATATTTAAAGTGAACAATTGAAAGTTTCCAAAAATCTCATTGATATATTTGAAGAAGTTAAAGTGGCAATAACTGCAAAAGAAATTGCTTATGTATCACATAGTTTTTCTGAGCAGACAACTCCCATGGGGAAAATGAACAGCTGAAGTATCAGTTCCCAAATACAGTACGGCTAGACTAAACCCACTCCATTAAAGTCTGTTCAAATGTAAGGAAATGAAAATAGAGGCTCACAAAGCACTGTAGAACTTTTATTCCTAGCCAGAATTTTGAAGCAAGAGCATAGAGCTCAGTGATAAGACTGCAATGGATAAGCCACCTGCTCCAATGTAGCCTGATCTTCCTCCAACTCAAGCCTATGATCTAACTGACTAGTAAGTGGTGCTGACATTTCAAGTATTTCACTATTTTAGGATGACAGATTCTCATTTCTCAAATTTAGGTTTGAGACGTCCTAAGTTTTTCAAACATTGTAAAGCAGGTTCTCATACTCAGCATTTACTACTTTGTTTATGGCTTTGAGTTGGGATGTGGCTCATGACTTCCTGCCTCCCACATAAATGTCACTATACCAGAAGTTAGATGATGCGTTTAATGTGCAATTAAAGTAAGCTATACTAGTCTATATAACCTGAAAGCTGCAACCTATAAACTTGTGGCCATTTTTTAACCCCTCTAATTAAACATGCAGTATTTTCTATCCTTCACCCACCCACTTTTTTCTCCACACTGCCACAAAAACCTCTTAGCAATAGGGCCATGAAGAAATTTACATATAATCTTTATTTAGTCTCATTGCATAGTAAAAAATACTTGGGTTTTTAGGAAGAAATATTATTCAGAATGAGAGATGAACAATTATTGCATTTTGTGTTATTAAAGAGTTGAAGGCAGCCTTACGATGGCATTGCAGAACAAAAGAAGTAGCCAGGTTGTGTTCTTGCCATGGTTAGGTGCAAGTGAGGAAAGGCCAAGAAATTCTATTCCACAAATGGCAGAAATCTTTACATTAAGAAAAGGATCAGAATATCTAAAAAAGCAACCACTTTAGAAAAAAGAACGAAAGTGACTTCATTTTCCCACATCACACCGATGTATTTCTTTCCCTTTTGGTTTCCTGAATCAATGTTCATGCTTTACAAAGCTAGAATCTAAGCAATAAAGCTTGTTAAGGATGTTCTGAATAAACTAAAAAGCTTCAGTTACTGAAAGACATGAAACATGCCTTGTTGAACATGTTATACTTCAAAATATGCCAGATGTTCCACCTAGTTTCTTTTGAGGTGCTGTCACTGCCTGTTACTTGACTATGCATGGTATTCCCCTCTTGGTATTATGGACTTGTTAGCTAATAATACAAGCAAATTTAAAAATACAGAGAATGTCCCTTTTAGCAACCTTCTGCTTTCATTAGGTTAAATTTCAGACAGATGGCCTGAACAGCTGGGGAGTTAGACGATGAGGTAATATTAAGGCCCCTGCAGCTAAATTTGCTGTAGCTTATAGACAATTTTGATAGCTGAGTGGGTATATATTAATGTCAGATTGTCAACAGTTGAAAAGCAATGCTAAAAAATCATGGTGTTCTCTGAGAAAGGCTTGTTCCCCATTAACATTGTAATGGATTATTATTATTATTTTTAAATGCAGAGGGTTCCACTACTTTTATGGACAGTGGGATGTAATATTATGATATGATATATTGTGCTATAAGCCTCCTTTATTTGTTATTGTTTTTATTTTTTGTATACATATTATTGATTCTTGCTTGGCGTCAAAATGGATACCTGAGTGCTTCTTGTCATGACTGTTTGGCTTTGGAACGTAACATCACTTGGTGTTTTTTTTTTTAACCATCTTGACATTCTGAGATTGGTATGCAGTGCAACAAGATAAAGGTGATTGAAGTTACTGTATTGCTTCCAGCTATAGGCTGATATCATTTTCGAATGTTCTTTACAGCTAGGTAATTTTAAAACACTGGACTGAACAACCTTACATGAAGCCTCCTTAAAGTCAAGTTTGATTCCCGATGAACTGAATTCACTCTGTGGTGGACAATCAGGTACTTTTGGGAGGCAACAATGTGAAAGTGTTTTGCCATTGACTTCTCATATACTATTTCTTGAATTCACAGCCTAGCCTGATAATTCTCTGGTTGTCTTATTCAGTTACTAATCAGATTTGACTTTACTCCTGCTAGCTTTTTGAACTCAGCTAAGTTGGTTAAGTGTTGTCATAGGTCTGGGTCTTCAAGTCAAACCTAATTCTGATGATAATACATATATAATTTTGTTGTATTCTTGGCAACAGTAGAGAAGTGATTTAACATGGTCTTCCTCCAAGATGCCTCTTCTTCTAGGTCAAACTTAGAGTATGGGTATTTGCTGCTGAGTACTCATATTCCAGTGCTAATTAGCTTGATGGTACTTAGCTTCTGAAAAAAGGTGAAATATGTCAGATATCACCACCTGGTTATTTTTTGGGAATCTATTTGAAGTTGCATATTTAGCTGTGAAGTAAGCAAGTTTCTTTCTTTCTTTTCCCTATTCAGCAGTCTGTTCCATGGTTTATCTGGTTTAGTGTCTAAAATACCAGATTAGAAATCAAGAGACTGCCTTAGGCATAAAAGCCAGATGAGTGATTTTGAACAGTCACTCTCTCTTAACCAGGAATGAGATTCTACCAGTTCACATCTATTCTCTAAAACTGGTTGTTAACATTCTAAGCAGTTTGGAGAACTGGTTGTTCGAAGAATTACTAGCCTAATCCTGTAAGGAAGGCAGGAAGGAAACATTCTGGTGTTGCTTACAGAAACTGCCTCTCTGTTAACCCTGATTACATTATTGACAGGACTAAACTTCCTGTCTCAGGAACTTCTCTGGAGTTATTTTTCCCTCCTTTGCTGGTACTTTGCTTGTGTGGAGTGACCATTCAAAGTTACAATAGCACTGAAAAAAGTTATGACCATTTTTCACACTTACGACTGTTGCAGCAACCCCACAGTCATGAGAGGCCAGGCAAAGAGATGCATGCCTTGATGTGAGTGATATTGAGTTGGCCACACTCAGGGAATAACATGACCGCCAAGCCACATCCACCCAGTCACATGACCACCAAGCCATGGCCACCACCTAAGCTACACCCACAGAACCAGTTGTTAAAAAAATTGAATCCCACTCCAGCTCTCAATGCATTCTTTAAATCATGGTAGCATTATTATTACAAGAATAATGTAGTTTACTTCTATTACTTCTGCTTAAACTGATTTGTCCAGGTTTAAGCACTTTTGTTTCTTAAAAATAATATATTTTCAAATCCAAGCTAAGAAAAAGGGTATGTATAATCCTAACATGTAGGTGAAACATAACAAATTAAATCTGGACCTTGATGAGAAAATGGTTTGGTGATTGGGGAAAATTTTTCTTTTTTGTATGACCTTGCTTGCATTGTTGTTCTCGTTGTTATTATTTGCCTTTGAGTTAGTTTTTGACTCCTGAAAATTTTCAGGAGAAATCTCTGCTTTTTTCTTGGCAAGATTTTGCAGAAGTAGTTAGGCTTTGCCAGCTCCCTAGGGTTAGATAAGGTGTCCTTGTGGCTAAGGCAGAACCAGATTTTATAGTTTCCCAAATTTTGCAGAAGTAGTTAGGCTTTGGCAGCTCCCTAGGGTTAGATAAGGTGTCCTTGTGGCTAAGGCAGAACCAGATTTTATAGTTTCCCAAATTCCAGCCTGATGCCTTTGCCAAACTGGTTCTATTCTTGGATCAGAGTAGGTAAATAAAGTATCATGTTTCTCACAAAATAAGGCCGGGCTTTATTATTTTTTTTTGACCCCTAAAAAAACAGCTAGGCCATCTTTTCAAGGGTGACTTAATTTCCTCCCTCACCTAGAGTGGCCCATATGCACGTACCTCACCACTTGAGGCCACTTCTATCAGAAGACGAAAGCTCCCTTGAAGGCAGAGTCCCCAGCTGCTTCAAGGTGAGGCATGGCTGCCCATGTCCCCTTGCCTTTAGGCAGTCTCTTTCGGGTGATGGAAGCTCCCCAAATGCAGTCACCAGCCACTTCGATCGGCCGGCAGAAGCAGCCTCAGGGAGAGTGCACACACGCACACACACACCCCTCGCCCGACCTCATTCCTGCACAATCTGACCTCATTCCTGCACAATCTCATGCACACCCACTACCCAGTGTTGCAGAACAGGCTTGTGGACCGTCAACAAGGCAATGGGGACATGGAGCCTGGTGAATGGAGGCAAGGACGAAACCTGATAGATACTGTGGATGTGCAAGGCCCCAACAGAGTTTCACGTGGAGGGAAGAAGCAGCACAACCTCCTGAAACACTGGCGCAACTCTCCAGCTGGAGCAGTGGAGTGACAAGACAGGATGGTAGATGCTTAATGGATGCTTCCTTGAGCCAGTCGCATAACACTGATGAGATTGCGCCATGTATGTTGAGTGGCCTTATAATGAATAGGGCATTAATAGAGTTTTGTTTATGTTGAAATGTGTTGATCAATGATTAAATTGTTATTGATAATAAAGGGCCATATGTGTGGCACCTGGGAGAGTGGACCATAGTCCCACTATGCTTGCGCTGGAGGTTTATCTATCCCACAACTATCCTTATTCCACAGCTATCCTTACCCATCCCACTATGCTTGCACTGGAGGTTTATCTATCCCACAACTATCCTTATTCCACAGCTATCCTTACCCATCCCACATCTATCATTACCCACCCCACAGCTATCCATCCCACAGCTATCCTTACCCATCCCACAAGCATGCAAAGGCTTAACCCTTGATTCAAAGTTTCCCCAATACTTTATTAAGTAAAAAAAAATGAACCAAGTGTGTGAAGCTAAGATAACCATTATTAATAACAAACTGTATGACTTTATTAAAAAGCAAAATGACCCAAGTAAAGTGTCTTTCAACAAAGATAAGGTGAACAGGTAACAACTCAGTCTCTGGCACTCTTCTCAGTCACTCTGAGGTGTGCCCATGGTCTCAGATGTAAAGGGGGCCAGGGACTATGGAGATGGCTGTTGCTGGAGTGCTGGTCTGAGGTGCAATTGGGGTGCCTGGCCCCAATAGTACAACAGGAGATGATGTGTGCAGGAAGCTTTCAGAGAGCTGACTCAGTCCCGTGAGGTTGAGAGGCACTTCCTCAAGGACCTGTGATGTGAGGCCCAAGACTGATGACAGATGTTCTGAGGAAGGGCTTGGCTGTGGGGTGGAGGAAGGAGGAGTGTAGTGGGGCTGTCTGGTCTTCAGGTGGGTCAGCTGAGGCGTCTGTGGCATCCGAGGAACCTGGGTGTGAACTGGGAAGGGCTGCCTCTGCTGTGGGAAGTCCTGGTAGTGGTAGGCTTGGTAGGGGAGGGGCTGCTGAAATCCGTGGAAGGGCTGTGACATTGCCTGGGGTGGAGGAGCAGACCTGGAGTGGGTAGGAGCAGGTTCAGCTGGGTCTGGAGGGTGGTGCAGAAGAACTGTGATCCTCTCCTTCATTGCCTGGTACTGGGCCTCGGGCATGTCCATGAGGGTCTGGCTCACATACGTGATGAAGGACCAGCTGAGAGAGGAGATCTGTGCTGGCTTTGATTGTGTCCCTGATCTCCAAGAGGACAGTGTGGCTCTGTCCCTCCGGTCTGCCTTTCCGCCTGCTTTCTGTGGAGGTGGAGCTGGGGGTGGGGGTGGGTTGGTCTCTGGTGGCTGCTTCTTCTTGCTCCATCTGCGTCCGGGGATCCTCCATGTGCTCCGGCATTGGGTATGCAGCTGTTGGGGGGGTCTCTGTTGTGGGGCCCTCCAAAGACACCTGCCTGGACACTGTAGCTCTCTCCTGGCTGGAAGATAAGTGGCTCTCTCTGGGCTGTCTGAGGGAGAGGGTTGACAGAGGGGCTGCTCCTCTGTGGCGGATCTCACCCTCCAGGAAGCTGCACCTGGCCATGACATAGGTCTCCCGGTCAGTGAGCTTGACAGCAGCATGCCCGCATCTCTTCAGGTGCAGCTTGCCATACCAGGTACGCATATGCTTCCACCATCCCAGGAGAACATTTGAAGTGTATCCCAGGCTCTCTGCCTTCTCTCTCCACGCTTTCTGCTTCCGCTTGGTGTCGCGATTGAGCCTGTGGCCCTTCCTCCACAGGTACTCGTTCTCCCTCAGCCATTCAAGCACCTCCTCCTCATGGTCTTCGGAAATGGAGTACTGTTTCCTCTCCCCCTTCTCCTTGCCTTGCCTCTTCCTCCCTCTGGCAGGGGCTTCAGGGCCTTCAGCAGCAGGGCTTTGAGGACCTTGGGGATGGTCCACCACAGCACCAGCAGCAGCACCAGTAGGAGAAGCACCACCAGCAGCAATACCATGAGCACCAGGAGCAGCAGCAGCAGCACCAGCAGCTTCAGAGTCAGCACCAGGAGGTGGGATGGTGGTTCTGTCCTTCTTGCCAGGGCTGGCAGGAGTAGGCACAGGCTTCCTCTTCTTCCACATGGTGTTCTCTCAAGATGTTTCTGGCAGCAGGTCTTTCCTCTGAATGGTGACCTGCTTGCGAGCTGTATCCTTTTATATCCACAGAGCTTACGCAATTCATCCTTCCCGCATGCACAGTGAATGCTTTGCATCCACTAGGTATCCGCTATGCATCCTATAGGCGTCCGTGATGCATCCGCGTCATCTGCTATGCATCCGCTATGCATCTGCTCTTTACGCTATGCGTCCACTTCGCTGTTCTCCCCCTGAAGCCCTGCGGATGTGTCATCCACTTCCATCTGCTTTCATCTGCTAGGCTTCCTACGAACATCCGCTTTACATCCCCGCTACATCCTCCCCACGTCCATTCCTTTCTGTTGTTGTCCACTCTGTTTATGAAAATTTGGGGCACTTTTGAGAGCGGATAACAACGGATGGAAAATTTGCTCGTCCGCTGTGTCCTTTTTACATACGTTTTGCATCCGTCGGCCAGTGTGACCTAGCCTTAAACAATGATAAAACAAAAGAGTGAGTTGAGATTTGTCTGGTCCATTTCAGGATGATGAAAATGTATTAAAAATCAGTCTGCTTCTCTATGGAATTGGCTGATTCTTATGCTCAAACCTAGCTTGAATGATTTTCATTCCTATCCAATATCTGAGTGGCAATCAGAGTTCTGTGCAAACATGATAGTCTCTGGTAATGAGTCCATGTGTGTTGTACATTAATTCATGGAATAATTTTGTGGACACAAACAGTATCTTAAGGCCCTGTCACACTGCCCAACGGATGCAAAGAGGACACAACAGAAGAGAAAAATGTTACATCCGTTGTATCCGCGCTAAAAAGGGGTGAAAATTTGCATAATTGGAGCGGATGAAACGGACACAGGGAGGATGCAGGGAGGATGCAAAGAGGATGCGGAATGGAACCACAGCGGATGCAGAACGGATGGCACGTTCGCAGGGCTTCCGGGGGGTCTCAGAAAAGCAGACGCAGAACGGAAAAAACGGATGCAGAACGGATGCACAGCGGATGAAGCGGATGCACAGCGGAAGCCTAGCGGATGCACAGTGGAAGCAGAACGGATGCCACGCGTTAATTGTGCATGTAGGGGGGATGCATTTCGCAAGTCCCCCGGATATAAAGGGAAGCAGCTCAGAAGCAGGTCACCATTCAGAGGAAAGATCTGCTGCTGGACACTTTGAGTTCCTTGCCTGCCCTGCCTGCATGCCTGCCTCCAAGCCTGCCTCCAAGCCTGCCTCCCAGCCTGCCTCCCAGCCTCCTGGGCAGCCTCCCTGCCAGCCTGCCTTCCAGCCTCCATTCCAGCCTTGCTGGCAGCCTGCATTCCAGCCTCCCTGCCAGCCTCCCTGCCAGCCTGCCTTCCAGCCTCCCTGCCAGCCAGTCTGCCTGCCAGCCTTGGTGGCTGCTTTCCTGCCAGCCTTCCTGCCTGGCTTCCTAACAGGCTTCCTGCCAGCCTTGGTGCCAGCCTTCCTGCCAGTCTTGGTGCCTGCCAGCCTGCATGCCAGCCTCCCTGCCAGCCAGCAACCCCACAACCATGGGGAAGAAGTGAAAGGCTCAGCAACCTGCCGCCATCCCTGGCAAGAGGGACAGGGCCACCCTCCCGCCCCATGTCTGTGACTCTGCTTCTGCTGGGGCTTCTGCTGCTTGGGCTCACTCTTCTCTTGCTGGAGCTTCTGCTGTGGCTGCTCCTGGCAGTGGTGCTTCTGCTGCGTACTCTGCTGAAGCTGCTCCTGGTCCTGCTGGTCCTGCTCATTCTGCTCGTGCTCCTGGTCTTGCTGGTCCTGCTGCTGGTGCTTACTCTGCTGCTGCTGATCCTGGTCTTGCTGCTGCTGCTGCTGCTGCTGCTGCTGCTGCTGCTGATTCTGATTCTGATCCTGCTGGTGATTCTGCTGCTGCTGCTGATGATGATGATGATGATGATGATGCTGATTATGATCCTGCTGGTGATGTTTCTGATGATGATGATTCTGCTGCTGGTGCTGCTGCTGTTGGTGTGGAGGAGCAGCCCCTACAACCTCGAAGTCCCTCTGATGAGGGCCCATATGGCCCTGCCAGAGGGAGGAAGAGTCATTCGTGTCAACGGGAGTGGAGGCAGTACTTTATTGAGGAGGCACATGAGGATGAGGTGCTGGAATGGCTGAGAGAGAACGACTATCTGTGGCGGAAGGGACACCGGCTGTACAGGGACACCAAGCAGAAGCAGGCTGCTTGGAGAGAGAGGGCGGAGAGTCTGGGCTACACTTCGGAGGCGCTACTCGGCTGGTGGAAACATATGCACACCTGGTACGGGAAGCTGCACCTCAAAAAATCTGGCCAGACCGCGGTCAAGCTGACGGACAGAGAGAACTACGTCATGGCCAGGTGCAGCTTCCTGGAGGGTGAGATCCGCCACCGAGCAGCACCAGGAGCCCATCTGTCTACCCTCACTCTCAGGCAGCCTGCTGTGACCCAGTCCTCTTCCAGCCGAGAGTCAGTCCCTATCTCCAGGCAGGTTTCAGGGGAGCGTGCCACAGCAGAGAACCCCCAGGCAGGTGTTGAAAGCTTGGTGGAGTGCGAGGAGGACTCCCTGGTGTGGTGGGAGAAAGGAAACATCGAGTCCACCGCTGCAGAAGTCCCATCCACCCACACAGCCGCCTCTACAGGAAGGCAGAGAGCAGAGACCGCAGGAGGGGGAGAGCCACAAGGTCCTGGTGGAGATCAGGGACTCCATCCGCACCAGCATAGGTCTCCTCTCTCAGCTGGTCCCCATCGAATCCTCCTCCTCCAATTGCAAGCCCTTCCTCAATTATTTGAACCAGACCCTGAAGGAGATGCTGGATCCCCAGTACCAGCTGGTGAAGGAGAGGATCTCCACGCTGATTAACAACCCTCCAGACCCAGAGGCACCTGCTCCCACTCAGTCCAGGTGTGCTCCTCCACCCCAGGTGATGTCCCTCCCATACCAAGGCTTCCAACAGCCCCTCACCTACCAGGGCTACAGCTACCCGGAGGTCCATCAGCACAGGCAGCAGCCCTTCCCAGGCCAGGCACAGAGTCATCGGGCGGCACTGTTGCCAGCTGTTCCACTGATGCCACCGATGCCACCCATGCCAATGATGCCACCGACGACATTGATGCCAGCCATGCCACAGATGCCACCTATACCACTCCTCACCTCACTGCACAGTAGGCAGTCCCACTACACTACTCCTTCCTCCATCCCACAGCCAAGCCCGGCCTCAGTACATCTGTCCTCAGTACTGGGGCTGGCATGGAGGAATGACCTCTCAGCATCGCGGGGATGAGCCAGCTGTCCAACACCTTCCTCAACACACCATCCCCTGTTGTCCTCTCGGGGCCAGGCACTCCATCAGCACCTCAGACCAGCACTGCAGCAGCACCCACCTCCAGAGAACCTGTACCCTAAAAATTAGACTGGGCACACACCACCGAGTGACCAAGAGGAGTACCAGAGACTGGCTGCCTGGATATTTTTGGACTTTATTTGGACACTTGACTTGGTTCATGTTTACTTTACAGGTTGTTATTAATAAAGTTTATCTTTGTTTCACACGCTTGCTTCATTATTTTTTTTCTATAAAGTCTGGGTGGAAACTTTTAGAAATGGGATGGGTAAGGATAGCTGTGGGATGGGCAGGGATACCTTTGGGATAGGTTAAGATAGCTGTGGGATGGGCAGGGATACCTTTTGGATAGGTTAAGATAGCTGTGGGATGGGCAGGGATACCTTTGGGATGGGTTAAGATAGCTGTGGGATGGGCAGGGATACCTTTGGGATGGGTTAAGATAGCTGTGGGATGGGAAGGGATACCTGTGGGATGGGTTAAGATAGCTGTGGGATAGATAAATGTCCAGTGCAAGCATAGTGGGACTGTATGGTCCACCCTCCCAGGTGCCACCCCTATGGCCCTTATCAATTACAATGTAAGCATTGATCCACACATGTCAACATAAACACAACTCTTTATTAAACGCCCTGTTCATTGTAGGCCAACCAAACATACATGGCCCAATCTCATCCGTGTGATGAGACAGGCTGAAGGAAGCATCCATTAAGCATCTACCATCCTGTCTTGCCACTCCACTGCTCCAGCTGGGGAGTTGCACCAGTGTTTCAGGAGGTTGCGCTGCTTCTTCGCCTCACTTGAGGCTCTGTTGGGCCCTTGCACATCCTCAGTGTCGATCAGCTTTCGCCCTTGCCTCCATTCCCCAGGCTCCATGTCCCCATTGCCTTGCTGGAGGTCCATGAGCCTGTTCTGCAAGACTGGGTAGCGGGTGCGCATCAGATTGTGCAGGATGCAGCAAACTTCCACAATCCTCCTCATTCTCTGTGGGCGATGCTGCATGCAGGCAGATGCGAGTTGCGCGGATGCGCCAGCGGATGCCTCGCGGATATAGCGGATGTGTAATGGATGCGTAGCGGATGCGTCGTGGATGAAGAACGGATGGATTGGATACATTTTCCGTGCAAAAGTTTTAGGCAACCAAAAACTTTTGGAGTGGATGAAACGTCCATAAACGGATGCTGGACGGATTGAGAGGAAGCAAAATGGAGGCAGTGAGTACATCGCGTTTTAGAACGGATGGCAAGGTTTTTTGTCCATTTTGCTTCCTCTTTGTATCCGTTTTTGCAGTGTGACATGGCCTTTAGCTGCTACTATTCAACCCTGTCATTATCAAGAAAACTGAATGGCCAGTGTAGGTGACAAGGATGCACTGAAGCAGGTTATGATACATTGATCAATAGAACTGCCAACTTTCCTCACTGGTCAGTATACTTTGTCAACAGTGTCAACAGTGGGCTGATTCTTCTGAGATTCTACTGAAAGGACATATCAAGATATTCGTCATATATCCCAGCCCACATAAAGTTAAGGATGTGCAAAACAAATAGTAATATACTCTGGATGCCCCCTCAGCCAATACCTATTCTTTTAATGTACTTATATTGCAGAAATCAGTGAATCTAGACCAGGATGGTTTTGTTGTTACAGAGTTGCTGTTACTAGCAAAGAATCAGTTACCAGTCTGATTATTTAGATGTCTTTGGCACATAGAACATGTCACATGAAGAAAAATATGAATAAATGTTGAGAAAATTGGATAAATCTTCCATATGGTATTATTTGTATTTCTCAGTCCATTCAAAGCATTTTGAAGACTGTCATTCAATGATTTTCACTGTTGTTAATTTGGTAAGCAAAGAAAGAGGCAGGGAATACTAGAAATCAATCATTTTTTCATCCATGCAACAAGATGTTGAAAAAAAAAATACTTAATGTTCCACCCACTGAACTAAACTAATTACATCAGAGTAACAAAAATCTATTCACTAAAAGGGGGAGAAAAGTAAAAGGACATCAAGACAGTCTTTCTGTTTATATTCAGGAAGGGGCTTTCACTGAATTACAGTGATAATTGTGGATTTTATTGTACAGTCTCTCTATGTTGTGAGAGATAGAAAAGAAAATAATGGCTTCTAAGTCTGGAAAGTCAGTAGAAAGAATGGTTTACTGCTGGCTGCATGTATACACAAGGAAATCAAGTGATCCAGTTTTTATAAGAACAAAAATACATGAACTGTGTAACTGACCAGAAACTGATCACTGTAGAAAGATTAAGATCAGATTTACTGATAAACTTACTTGCGAAATCAAATGTAATCTTCCCTGTTGAGACAGAAGGAACAGGAAGAAGCACAAGTTCCTGAAAAAGGGAAAACAATAGGCTTGTGGAGTTCTACCACCATAAATCTCAGTCATTTGATGTACACCGCCAGAAGAAACCTTTTTTTGCTGTCCAAGGAGACATTATCATGTGATTACATCACTTCATTGCTGATACAGGCATAACACAAAAAAATATTGTGCAAATAACTTTAACTGGGCATTTCCAACTGTTTAATGATCAATTGAACCATACTTATTTTTAGGCTAAAATTATTTTTTTCATTTTAATTTTTTAAATTCCACTAAGTTCATATTATTATTTTATATTATGTGGAAAGACTCTGAGGATTTGACCTCATAAACCATTATTTTTAAAAATCAATGCCTAGGCATATAGTTTACAGGCACAAACAATATTTTGTTTTTTTGTGTTCATTTCAGATCCAGAGAATTATTCCTAGCAATTGATACCATAAAAAGAGTAAAGCATAATAAAATCCTACAAGTCAATAAAAGCCTAAATCACCTGAAATACGTAGGTACAGTGTTGATAATTCAATCCCTGAAAGCCTTCCAGGCAAGAAAGCTACCGTGTTTCTCATAAAATAAGGCCAGGTCTTATTTTTTTTTGAGCCCCGAAAAAATGGGTAGGACATCTTTTCAGGGGTGATTTAATTTCTTCCCCCCATGCAACCCAATCTAGAGTGCCCCATGCACAGTCACCTCTCCACGAGGCCACTTCTATCAGCCAGTAGAAGCAGCCTTATGGAGAGTTGAATGCGCATGGACCACTCTAGGTGGGGGTGCATGTGGGGAGGAAATCTATTGGCTGGTAGAAGTGGCCTCGGAATGAATGCCCACACGGACTCCCTTCGCCATGAAGCCGTTTCTATTGGGCAATGGAAGCTCCCCAAAGGCAGAGTCACCAGCTGCTTCTATCAGCCGGTAGAAGTGGGTTCATGGCTAAGGGAGTGTGCATGGGGCACTTGCCCTGAGGCTGCTTCTACTGGCTGATAGAAGCGTCTGGTGAGCTTCCATCGGCCAATAGAAATGGCTTTGTGGTGAGGCGAGTGCACATGGGTGTTCACCCTGAGGCTGCTTCTACCAGCCGATAGAAGTGGCTGGTGACTCTGCTTTGGGGAGCTTCCATTGGCCAATAGAAATGGCTTCGTGGAGAGGCGAATGCATGTGAATGTTCGCCCCGAAGCCATTTCTACTGGCTGATAGAAGCGGCTGGTGACTCTGCCTTCAGGGAGCTTCTATTGGCTGATGTTCTATCGGTAGTAGTACATGCAAGGTGCTCCTAAAGGCAAGTTTTCTCCCCCCCTTTCTCTTCAGTTTTAGTGTAGTTTTAACGAACGATATGAGAAATGGCAGGGAAACACATGGATTAAATAGGACTAAATTTTGGGGCGGGGCTTAATTTCACCTCATGCCTAGAAATCATGCTGGGCCTTTCTCTTGGTGGAGGCTGTATTGTTGGAGAAACACGGTAGCAATAAAGCAAACAAGCCCTTATTTGCAGATATAGAACACTATATCTGGGGCAGAGGTGATGTTACCTAGCTGGATAATGAAACATTTACAAGAAAACTGCCAACTTCAGAAAATACCAAGAATCCCACAGTTAATAGAATATTCTGGACGTTCTAATAGAATAGGACAGGGTGTTTTATATTCTCTTCGAGAATACACCACTCCATCCATTCTAGAATAATTCTGAGAAAGTGGCTTCTGATTTGCTAACTTTGGACAGTGGTGGGATTCAAACATTTTTACTACTGGTTCTGTGGGTTTGGCTTGGTGGGCGTGGAAGACTAATGTAAAATCTCCAGTCAGAGGTGATATTTGCTGGTTCTCCAAACTACTCAAAATTTCTGTGACCAATTCTCCAGAACTGGTCAGAACCTGTTGAATACCACCTCTGCATGTGGAAGATTATTCTTTTTCAAAGTATGCAAATTGTTGTTCTTTTCATTTGATCTGCAGTTGCATTTTCCTGTTTTGCTGGTGAATGAAATAAAGTTGTGATGCTGAAATGATTCCTTTTTCTATGAATGGGGGATGAAGGACTAATATCTTCACAGCAGGATAATGAAGAAGATGCGGAAAAACTTGAACAGCTGCCTTTCCATAAATACATTGATGTTCATGTGAAAACTTCCACAGTGAGGATGACTTTCAACAGTGCGTGGTTTATTGAGAGAAGGGGAAAATTACGCACAAAACAAAAACAGAGAAAAATTAGCTTAGTTCTCTTTCTAATAATAAAATATCATGTTTCCACTCTGAGAAAATTTTGCAGAGCTACAGTAGTCAGAACACTTGCATAGCTATTTTGAAGGAAGAACATCTGTTTCTAGGTTTAAATCTGTCTAGAACCACTAAATCCCAACAAGGAGACATTACTAGTTTATAACTTGAAGCCCACAATAGCAGAGATATAAAGAATATGTTTAGTTGAACAGTGGCAATGTCACCTCAAGTTCACTTGCAAGCATAACAATCTCTCAACACACACTTTCATTCATTTCACTCACACTTTCATTCATTTTATAAGTTGGACTGTTTACTACAGGGACTGAGTTTTGATGATGCTTGATGCCAGATTTTCTAGTTTTTTAAAGAGACCTTAAGCTGGACAAAGAAACAGCACAACAAGAAGGCTCCCTGATTCTTTATCATCATGCTGTGTGCTTGACTTCATGAATAAACTGATAGGAAACGTAATCAATGATTAAGCACCAATGTCTTCCTTCGGGACAAGTAAACAGCTTGATCTTTGTAAATTCTAATCCAAATCTGTTCCATATTTCCTAGAGCAATGTGTGGCTCAGAATATAGTACCCTTGTCAAAATATCATTTTTACAAAAGGCCTAAAGTCTTTTCATAGATTTTCTTTTTTTGAGGGGGGGGAAAAGACATAAAGATATATGTGTATAGTTTTTACAAATATATGTATAACTGAATTTAACTCAAGTTTGATGTTAGCACTATTCTACCCCTCACTTGACCCCCTTTCTGGGAAAAAGCAGCAGTGAGGAAAGATGCGAGGTTTGGATTTTTAGCACAGAAAACAGAAGAAGGGGATGTTGAGAGATGTGTCCCTATTGCCTACTGTGGGAAAGTAGAGAGGAAAAAGTTTCTCCCTATCTCATAAGATGAGAAGTGGGATTCATTGAAGAAGCTGAATGGTGGAAGACTCAGTATAGACAAAAGAAAGAAAGTGCACATAGTTAAACTACAGGATTCACTTTTATGAACAATGAGTATGACTCACCAACTGGGTTTTTTTAGAGGCCATTATGCAGCATCACGGAGAATAGGCTGTATGTGGGCTTGCAAGCCTTTTTAAGCCATTTCTACTTTGAACTTATTATAAGTAATTTCAATTTCTTTCCCATATGTGAACTGATTTGTACTTTATTTCATTTTACCTTCTGCTGTTGACATGTGGGGTGTCCTTTAGGACAGGGGTCCCCAACCACCGGGCCCTGGACCGGTACCAGTCCATGGATCATTTTGTACCGGGCCGCAAAGAATGAATAATCGTGATTAAAATATATATTTTGTATTAGCTAAAGCTAAGAAGCCCTTTACTATTGGGAAAGAATTGATTTTGCCGGTCCTTGAAAAAGTGTTTCTGCGTGAAACTGGTCCCTGGTACAAAAAAGGTTGGGGACCACTGCTTTAGGATAAAGGGAATACATTTTCTATAATACAAAGATACATTGTAGAAAACATTAGACACCAGAAGAAATGAATATTATGTGTTAAATTAGAAATGTTTTTAAGTCACAGCTGATTTCTGTATCCAGCTGACCTTGCTAGGTCAGAAAAAAATCCAGAAATCAGGAATGTAAGAGACTAGGAACAAGCACTTGATAAAAGGTAGCTACTGTTTGAGAAAAGTGTAGTTACTATTTATATTTAAATAATGTTTAAATGATGCTGTTAATAGACTTCACCAGGACTGCAGATTTTGACTGTAAATTTATACAAACAAGTTCTGTGGCATTAATAGTTACTTCTGGGTAAATGTAGAATTGTACAATCATTTTAGCAAACTGCAATGCCTAAAAACATTTTTTTTTAATTTCTTCTTGCTGCAGCATTGTTTTCTAGCAAGCCTAAGGTTAGTCCTCCCCCATATAAAACTCACTTTGTCTTTGTCATATGACTGCTTAAGTCAATATTACACAAAGAGGCTTTGTAGTTGTACTCCTGATAAGCTTGAGCTTAGTTTTCAAATTAGGGTTACATTCAACTATGCCAATTAGAGCTACAGTTGGCTGATTTCCATCTAAGATAGATCTAGTGGATGCAGACAAGTACTAAAGAACAAACTTCACAGATTCATTTTAGTACTTTTACTTTTTCAGATTGTTTTGGAAGAAAATGAAATCAGGTAACTTAATTGTGACTGATATCTATTAATATCAATGACTCTCAAGCCTGAGACCCAACAGAATAACAGTATAAGTACAGAAAAAGAGAGAGAGAAAAAAAAACACCTTGAATTATTTATAGCTAAAATGTGTAGCCCACTGTAGCTAAAATCTCTCATGGCGACAGCATACCATAAATGTAGTAAGAAAAATCCATATATAGATTACAGTACAGCCAACAATAAATTAAAACACTGTTAAAAACAGTAGACAGTAAAAGAATCACCAGAAAGAAAAATTAGAAGTATCACAGGGTGAATTTTTCTTTTAATTTTAATCATAATGTTAAAAAAAAAGCATCATTGGGTGAAAATTTTAAAATGTATCATAGCTGACATACAGGGAAACTAGATCCTTGAAAGGACTAAACATTTTTAATTACTTATTTATTTATATCCTGCCTTTATTATTTTAATAAATAACTCAAGGCAGCAAACATTTTTAAAACTCCTTCCTCTTTCTATTTTCCCCACAACTGTTCTATTAAGTGAATTCAGCTGAAATTCTTTGTCTTGTGCCAAAATAAATAAAATAATAATACCCCCCCCTCCCAATAGATTAGGCATCAGGTATACATTTCTGAGGGACATTCCTGTTTTTTAATGAATGGCTTCAATTGAAAAGACCATTTGCCTTATTTCAAACAAAGGAGGGCATGTGGAATAAGTCCTTTTTTATTATGATCTCAGAACATGGATAGGAAGAGATGAAAGTAAATATAATGCTAATGCCTGAGTTTATAGATTAGCAGCAGCAATTTGAGAATAGGGCCAAATGGGAACTAAGCACTCATTAAGTTTATATTCAAGTCGACAATTTCTTTAGAATAATAATATAACAGTCAATCATAATAAAAGCAGTAAATTGTCAAAATGTGACAGCATCCAGCTCTAATTATTTATATCTCTTAAACCCAATCATTATTTTAGGTGTAATTTCATTACCCCCTTCATTAATGAGACTGAGTTCAATCCTTCTTTTAAAGAGGAACATTTGACCTGTTAGACTTAGATACTGATCTCATCTTACTGCATATAAGAAAATACAAATCAAGGGAACAAAATTTACTATAAATCAAATAATTTATCTGCAAGGGGTGATCTAAAAGCTGGATGTCAACTGGAAAAATCTAATCAATGTGATCCTTGAATCACCCAGAGAATGCTGGAAATTGAAATGATAGATGATAAAAAAAATGGTAGAAAAACAAAAGAAAAAAGTTTCTTCCCTTCTGATCACCATCATAATTCTAGTAAATAGACAAGGGGAGAAACTTTTTTCTTTTGTTTTTGTTAGGGATAACATTGTTCACCCTAACTGTTTTAGGTGAAATACTA
>BLBF01000004.1:73059552-73092451 GCA_015471245.1 Laticauda colubrina | reverse complement strand
TATTATTATTATTATTATTATTATTATTATTATTATTATTATTATTAAATACTATTAATATTAACATTATTAGCAGGAAAACATCATGAAAACATCAGAGGAATCTTATGTTGTAGTGGACAATCATTTAAACATGAGCCAACAGTGTGCTGGAGCTGCCAAAAAAACCAACACAATTCTAGGCTGCAATAACAGAGGGATAGAATCAAGATCATGTGAAGTATTAATACCAATTTATATTGCCTTGGTAAAGCCACACTTGGAATACTGCATCCAGTTTTGGTTTCCACAATGTAAAAAAGATGTTGAGACTCTAGAAAGAGTGCGGAGAAGAGCAACAAAGATGATTAGGAGACTGGAGGCTAAAACATAAAAACGGCTGTTAGAACTGGCTATATCGAGTTTAATGAAAAGAAGGACTAGGGATATGATAGCAGTGTTCCAATATCTCAGGGGTTGCTACAGGGAAGAGAGAGTCAAGCTATTCTCCAAAGTACCTGAAGGAAGGATAAGAAACAATGGATGGAAACTAATCTAGGAGAGAAGCAGCCTAGAAGTAAGGAGATATTTCCTGACAGAACAATTAATCAGTGGAACAACTTGCCTCTAAAAGTTGTGAATGCTTCAACACTAGAAGCTTTTAAGAAGAGAATGGACAACCATACGGGGTTTCCTGCCTGAGCAATGGGTTGGACTAGAAGATCTCCAAGGTCCCTTCCAACTCTATTATTCTGTTTTGTTCTAATTCTTAACATAGGTCTTCATGATGCTAATATGTAATCTGCTTCAACTGGAACATTGAGCTTAGAAGAGCTGAGAAGGTGCTTTCAGAAGTTAACTTTTACATATAAATTTCTGTTAGACTTTCTCAAGTGACTGAATCTGGTAAAACCTCGAGAAAGAGATATCTCCTTGGTTTTGTGTGTTTGAATTACTGTTTGGAATGCTACATTCCATGGACATGGACGAATTGATGTTGTTTCATATTCACACAATCTGCATTTGGAAAGCTGGGGAATTAAGAAGTATTTCCATCTCATATTTGTCTTTTCTTGTGATATATTTGTATAACTTCAAGAGTACCTGGATTTTATAGACTGCAGACTTTGAATGCAATAGACAAACTTCTACTCTGGATTTCTCTGAAATAACAGGCAAATCCATTTTTTTTCTAAAACAATCCAGACAATTGAAATAACATGTAATGTTTGTATAAATTGTTATACTTTTCATACCAGCCATGTTCTCAGCATTACATACTTGGACCGCTGTAGTTCACTCAACTTGGAAGCTCTAATTGGTACAAAAGGCAATGTGTGCTTCACTTACTAGGTGAGAACCATTTCAGCAGATTCACTTTTGTGTTACAAATGCTGCATTGGTTCATAGTAGACTTCAGAACACAATTACAAATGCTTATGGTGGCCTATAAAGTAATTTATGTCAGGGTCCTTGCTGTCTTCAGGACAATGATCCCTAAATAGAGGGAAAGAATGAAACTTTGATTTTGGATTTTACTGAGTAGATTGACAGATCTTCACAGAAATGACTGGTTCATATTATTATGAAAAAGCAAAGAGTTCTGATTTGTGTTGATGCCTTATTTTACTGCAATAGAGAGAGTCAGAAGTCAATGTTTCTTTTGCTTTTTCTTTCCTATCCTTCCTTACTTCTCTTCCCTCCTTTTCTCCCCACTGCTTTTCTATTTACTTTTATATTTTGGATTTTACAATATTTTATAATTCAATAAAAATGTTAAACCTAGGACAATGATCCTTAAATAGAATCCTTCTGTATTACACATGTAGCCCGGATATGCTTCTGATATGTTCTCTATTGGTAGTTAGGTTAAGTAGAAGCCCAGAAATAGACCTTTTTGGTAATCAGCCTAAACCTATGGAATTGTCTGCCTCCTAAGGTTATGGTTGGCCTCCTCTCCAATTGTTCTGATCCAACCGGGTTCCCAAAGAGCAAATCCAGACAAAGGAAGCAGCCCCCACCTTTTAAGGTTTAATAACGAATTCTGTTCCTTTACAGATAAAAGATTTTCTACTAATTAGCTGCAACAAGAAAGAGCCTTGCCAAGTTGTTCATCAATGCTGCCAAAAACACAGAGATAAGTACTAATTTACAAGATTTTCCAAACATGAACTAAGATGTCCATAAGCTGAGTTTCACAGCTTCTTTGCCTTCTGCAAAGAATGCTTTTTCAAACCTGGCTTTTATCCTTTTGAGGGAGGGACCATTACCTTGCAGCCTTACTCCCAAGTTGGCTGTGCTGCTGTGATTGTTCTTTCCTCCAAGTAATCTTTTGTGCATGTGCATTTGGCACAGGCTCCTTGGGAAGCTCCTCATCACTGCTGCCAGCCTCCACAATCTCTGAAGGCAGCAGTCTACTCCCTGATGGTCCTGGCCCTTCATCAGAGTCCTCGCTCTTCTCAGCCATCTATACCTGCTGCTGGTTAACCACAACATCAATGTCTTTCCAGAAAGAAGGTAAGGAACTACTCTTGCAGGGCTTTTGAATGTTAGATTGTCAGTTATTTTAATTAAGTGTTCTGGTTTATTAGGCATTAGCACTGTGATTTCTATTTTTTTAAAGTTTGGTTTTTATATTTTTATAGGTTTCAATTTTACGGTATTATTTCCATGGATGTGAGTTGCTCTAACTTTACAACCAGAAAAATCATGTAAAATTGGTGATAATAAATGTTTAGTGTGAACAGAACTGACTCCCAATTGCTTTCCAGTCGCAATTCAAAGTGCTGGTCCTCACCTTTAAAGTTTGACACGGCACAGGACCAGTTTATTTGTGGGATTGCCTCTTCTTGATCATCCTGCTAGGTTACATAGTGTTGGTGTGCTTTGGGTCAAATATTGCCACCCTTAATATTTTAAGTGACTTTGGAACAACTTTCCACTTGAAATTGAATGGATCCCTACTCTGGATGAATGGACTGAAAAAGACGTTTAAAACACTCATGAACATGTTAATTTGGATCAATGCATATTGCCCAGTGGGATTCAAATTTTTTTTGTTACCGGTTCTGCGGGTGTGGCTTAGTGGGCATGGCAGGGGAAGGATATTGTAAAATCTCCAGTCAGAGGTAGTATTTGCCTTTTCTCTGAACTACTCAAAATTTCCTCTACCAGTTCTCAGAACTGGTCAGAACCTGCTGAATACCACATCTGATGTTACCAATAAAATAGTAAAATAACACTATAAATATGGCAGGAATTAAATTCTGCAACTGAAGTTCTAGTGATCTTCAATGCAAAGAGATCCGTTTATTTCTTCTTCTTATGTAATGGTCCACAGATTCATGCTGTAAACCCAATGCCACTGCATTTTGAAAAAGTACCAGCACAACAAAACAACAGCTCAACAGAAACAACAGAGAAAGATGTACCCTCAAGACTTTTGGAAAATACCAGATTGGGTAGCTAATGTGGATCAAGCATAATGGATAATAGTCAATGTTTTTCAAGTAATTGATTCAGCAAGCCATTCTCAAAGAAAAAGACACTAAATGTTACCATCCTGTCATAATAGCTCATCAGATTCACACTTGTTCCATATGTTCTGTTACCCAGCTTTGACCCTGCCTAATAATTAATATACATTGTGAATTTTACTACGGCATTTTATGAAAATATGAACAGGAGGTTTTTTCAGGGTCAGTTGTGTGTATAATTTATTGAAGTACAGCTGTTCATTTTCATTTGCTATGGCAATATTCATATTTTGGTCATAAATAATTGAACCTACATAATCAATCTGAAATCATCTCTAAAATAGCATAGAAAATGTTCTTTTACTTGCCATATTGTTACTTTATTTTTTTAATTAATGATTTCTTCTGTTGGGATAATATTTTACTGTCAAGCATTTTAATAGAAAAATCTATTGAAGATATTGTATTAGTTTCATTCAGCGCATAGCTATAGCATACTGTGAGCTCATGTCAAAGAAGACTTAAGCTTCCTGTAAGCAAGATACACAAAATGTAGATAGGATTTTAGTAGAAATAATGGAAATAAAATTGCTTATTTTATTCCAAATCTACCTAATTTTTACTATATATGAACCAACATTGGAAAGCAATTATATTTGGAATCTGCAGTATGCTGGTGTAATTTGTCAATTACAAAATGTGCCTCAGAATGCATATTTGAAAAAAGTAAGACATGAGATTCATGAACTAAGATATTAATCATGAGAAATAAAGTTGAAAAAAGTTACACATTTTTTTATTTTATATATATTTTTTTAATGTAGACAATTGAGAAACAGGTAAAATGTCACTGAAGTTGTGAACGGATCATTTAAATCCTTGAATTTGATCATTTAAATCCTTCTGCTTTGTGCAACAATCTAAATTAAAGCATGAAATTAATGTGATCTTCTTGAACACCTCTTACTGTCTAGGAAATGTTTCACTGTTGACTGTACTTACCATGTACTCCTCCCCACCAATATTCTATTGGAATCTGCCTTCATATAATTTAAAACAATTATTCTGTGGCTTTTACTTTATGCGAATAGAGCAGAAATATTTCAGATTTGTTCCATATCAAGAAAGAGTGATCAAATGTCCTTCAATTTTCTATTCTGAATACTAAATATTCTGGATGTAATTCATTCCATTTTGTTTCATATTACTTAATTGCTAGTTCTCTGATTATTAGTTTTGGTTTACTCTGTACTGTTTAGTTTTGGTTGAATTATTCTTAGCATGATGTCTGGAACTGAATACTACACTCAATGAAGAAGAATCACAATGAAGAATCACAATGCAGAAAATAAAATGAAGTCATGGAATTACATTTATGACTATAACTGCTGGATTGAATTCCTTGAAGAAACTTGTGAGACGAGGGGGAAGTTGTCATACCTAAAGATGAAGCATGCAGGACTGACCAAAAGATCCTTTCATGGGAAATAGATAAAAAGGAAACAGGTCATTAAAGAAACAAAAGAAAAGGCAGCTGAACCAGATAAAAAATATTGGACTGGAGAACACAAGAAACCACTATCCAATTCTCATCAACAGCTAAAATCACCAAGGCAATGCTAGTCTTATGAATCAACAAAGCAAGGACTCTAGGGCATAAAAGGGCTCCTGAAGCCTGCTGACTCTATGAGTTGTCTTTGAATTGACATTCAGTTTCCATCCCTCTGGGATGAGTAAATATAGATGTGTATGTGCATACGAAAAAGAGTAACCAGGAAAAAAATGCTGTTGATTTAATTTCACTGGATCACTGTTGGCTGAGCCTTAATGTTTGTAGAAAGTGATTTGAGTGTGGCTCTTTTCCAAGGCTTGGAATGTATGAGTGAGTGACCATAAGCCAAACCTGGGAGCGTGTGTAACAAAGTAAAGAAGGCTTCTGTGCATGGAAGGAGGTAGAAACTATTACCATCTTTTCATCACATTACCATTTGATGAAACACAATAAAAACCACGATAAAAACCAGTGGGGCTTTGATTATACAATTGTGACACCATCTTGACTTTTGCCACCTGTTCATTCTTGATCTTGAGGAATATATTGCCTCTTTATCAAAGATGTTTCTCAAAGGGTTATCATCTGTTTGTCAGTCTTGGTCTGTATCTCTCCCTCTCTCTCTCTCTCTCCATCTATCATCTATCTATCATCTATCTATTTATCTATCTATCATCATCTATCATCTATCTATTTATTTATCTATGAATGATTTGTCTGTTGGTATTATGCACACATCATACAAGTAGGCCCAGGGCAGTACCACTTTTAGCTGGAAGGCAAGAAAATGTCTTTGGCAAGTTGTAATGAGCTAAGGAAAAGCTCGCCTAAAGCATTTCCACACCTGGGGATAAAAATGCAAATACCATAATCTTATATATTTGTCTTATTTATAAAAGCTTGGAGTTCTATACTGAACAACTATAAACTGTCACCATTCAACAGTTCTCAAGATTCCCACCTGGCTCATCATGTGATGATAGACAATGTGTCATTTCCAGTCACCTTTTTCAGACCCTGTCTGAATAGCATTCCTTCATATTATAGAATCAGCTATAAAAGATCCTACTGAATTGACTACTCACTTCATTCCTAAAAGACTATGGCCTTTTTCAGTGAGAGTGTAACTCACTGAAACAGTATTTAACCTGGCCATCATGTGGTTGGCTGGCTACTGGCCTAAGGCTTCAGCTTTGAAATTTCATAAATAGAGACTAGATAACAAGTATCCAAGTTTGTCAAATCATCGTGTTTAAAGAAAAGAGAAAGCCTGATGATGATGATGATGGGAGATACTCAATTGATTTGAAGATATCTTGCAAATAAACTATGTTTAAACAGGCTTAGCCTGTTTTTAGCAATTTAAAAATGCTACTAAAGCTGTCAAGCTGTCATTAAAGTGCACTTTGTGGGAGTTCTAACCAAAGCAAGTGGAAATAAATTGGCTGTCTTCAGCTTGGAAGCTTGGCAGCCCTTTATTGACTTGTTAGGGAACATCTCATTAACAGAGTTTAGAGTTTCTCTCTGACACCTAACGCTCCAGAATCTTGACATTCAATAAACTCTGCTTCTGTGACTATGCTTAGGTGAGGCAGAAAAAAAAAGAGTGAAAAAAATGCTTTAAGCCAGCCTAGACTGATTCCCAGTGGAATAGATCTATTTATTTACACATGTTATAATAAATGCTACTATATGTAAATTGTATATGTAAATTTTACTTATAGTAAGTGCTTTATGTTTTGTGTACCACTGAGAGTGTCATGACTGTGGCAGTATAAAAATCAGATCAGCCAAAAATTAATTAGTAATTTATTTGGATTGCATCAGAGTGTACTTTATTTTGAACAAGGGCAACTGCTAACTTCAGCAAATAGTAGTAAAAAGGTTTGTTTTTTTCCTAGTACTATCCTGGTAAAATGATTAATCAAGTCTGTTTAAATCCCTGTGCATATTATTTGTTTAAAAATGCTTTTGAATGAGCACTTTATCCAAGCATCCTGTCAGAGTACGAAGATTATTATTATTTTTGTTAAGTTTTATTGATTTTTAAAGACAAAAAAAAAAAAAAAACATAAAAAAATCCAACTTTCTTCCATAAGTGTACAAGCAGTGTGTCGGTTGGTTTTCAAATTTTTTGTGCATCGATTTCATAGTCTCAATTACAGTTACATTACATAATAACTCATATTATCAATCAGAAATTGAATATCCTAGTATTATTATTAATCAATCATTTGACCATAATTTTGTTCATTCATACTTTGCGAGATAGCTATACTTTACTTAGTTTATTTTACAACAATTCATATAGTCCTCCCAAATCTATCCTAAAAACATTTTATATATGTAATAATAAACAAAGAAAAGAAATACATCTTTATACATTCATTATTTTCTCAAATTCTACATATTATATCACTATATTTTGTTGTCTAGCCATTGATAGAAAAGGTCCCAAATTTTGTAAAATTGTTTATCCTCTTGTTCTCTAATTTCAAATGTCAAGCTACTCATTTCAGCACATTCCAGTATTTTCTTGACAGTTTCCTCCTGCAATGGTATTTTCTCATTTTTCCAATTTTTAGTAAATACAATCCTAGCTGCTGTTAATACATTTACAATCAAATATTTTAAATCTTTGCAGTATGTATCAGGTAGAATTTCCAATAAAACTATCTCTGGTTTTAAATCTATATACTTTTTAGTCATTTTTTCCAACCACATGTGGATTTTCGTCCAATACTTTTTTGCATCCGAACAAGTCCACTACATATGGTTATATGAGCCAGGTATCTGATGACATTTCCAACATCTTTCGGATTTATTCTTGAACATTCTTGCTATTCTTGTTGGGGAAAAATGCCCCCTGTAAAACATCTCATACAAATTTTCTTCAAATGCTATTGACATTGTCTTTTTATAATTTTGAGACCACAATTTTTGCCATTTCTCTAGATCAATCCCATATCCAAAATTCTTCCCTCAAGCAATCATTGTTTCTTTAATTTGTTCTTCTTTAATTTCTAATAAATATCCATAAAGTTTTTTAATCACCTTTTCATCAGTGCCTGTCAAAATCTTATCTAAATCAGTCAATTTATTATAGAAACCTTCTGTTTTAAAATCTTTTTCATACCTTGAATGTATTTGCACAAAAGAAAACCAATTCACCTTTATACCTTGTTCCTCTAGTTTTTGCATTGATTTAAATTCACCCTTTTCATTCAAAATTTCCCCATATCTATCTGTTTGTTCCTTCTTATATGTTATAGGATAAGAAAATGCTTCAATAGTTGATAACCAGACTGGAATTTTCAAATAACATTGTCTTTTAATCTTCTCCCAATTTAACCACAGAGACTCCCGTATATGATGTCTTCTAAAATAACCCTGTATTTTAGTTCCCTTATACCATAAAAAGGCATGCCATCCCAACAACAAACAATGTCCTTCTAATGTTCAACAATCTAGTATTTCTTAATGTTATCCATTCCTTAGCCCATGTCAAGTTTGTAGCTTGGTGGTACGACTCCCAATTAGGCAGACCAAATCCTCTTCTAATTCTAGCATCTTGTAACAGTTTTAACTTTATTCTTGCTTTCTTATCTTGCCATATATATTTCAACACAATTTTGTTTAAATTTTCAAAGTAGTCCTTTCCAAGCCTCATTGGTATTGTTTGAAACAAATATAGATTTCTGGGTAAAAATGTTCATTTTGATTGTTGAAATTCTCCCTATTAGTGACAATTGTAGGTTCTCCCATTTCATCAAGTCTAGTGCTATCTGTTGTTTCAGTTTAATGTAATTGTTCTCTTTTAATGTACAACATCTTGCTGTCAAATGTATCCCCCAATATTTAATCTTATTCGTAACTTGAATTTTCAATGCATCTGCCAGTTCTTTTTGTCTTAGTAGCATATTCTTTGTCAAAATCTTTGTCTTCTCTATGTTTATTTTCAAGCCGGCCCACCTTGCCATATGCCTCTGTCTTTTCCAATAGTTTTGGTGCTGTTTCTAGAGGGTCTTCTAAAATAAAGGCCAAGTCATCCACAAAAGCTTGCAATTTAAATACTTCCTTTTTAATTTTCATTCCTTTTGTACTCTTTTCATCTCTAATGTTTCTATTTAACACTTCCAAAGTTAGTATAAATAAGAAAGGTGACAGTGGGCAACCTAGTCTTGTACCTTTTCTTTTATTGATAGAGTCTGTTAATTCTCCCTCTATCATTACCTTTGCCATTTGCTTATAATATATGGCTTGTATTACTTGAATAAATTTTCTGGTGAAGCCCATCTGTTCCAATAATAATAACATGAATCTCCAGTTCACATTATCAAATGCCTTTTGTGCATCTAAAAATATCAAAGCCATTTGTTTTTCGGGGTGTGCCTCATAATATTCCAAAGTGTCCAATATTACTCTCATATTATCTTTAATTTATCTCTTTGGCAGAAATCCATTTTGGTCAGGATGAATAAAATTATTTAAATATTTTTTGAATCTCTCTGCCAATATTGAAGCGAAAATTTTATCATCTGCATTTAATAAAGAAATGGGTCTATAATTCTTAATTTGTAATGGATCAGTCTCTTCTTTTGGAATAAGTGTAATGTAGACTTCTGACCATGTTTTAGGAATCTTCTTCTTTAACATAACTTCATTCATGACTTCTAGCAATGAAAGGTTCAGCGATTCTTGTAATGTTTTGTAGAATTCTGCCTGAAGTCCATCTGGGCCTGGTGCCTTCCCATTATTTTGTTTCTTAAGTGCTTCAGTTAACTCCATCATGGTTATATTGCTTTCTAACATTTTTTCAGTCTCTTTAGTTATCTTACGGTTGATTAGCATTCTGTAAATACTGTTTAACTCTTTCCTCATCAATATTCTCTTGCTCATATAATTTCCCATAAAAGTCTCGAATGATTTCCTTCTTCTCTTTCTTGCCATTTCAAACTTGACCTTGATCATCTATTAAACTGTGGTATTTTCCTTGATTCTTTTTCCTTTCTCAATTTGTATGCTAACCATCTACCTGGTTTGTTTGCATCCTTAAAATAATTCTGCTTAGCACTTCTAATTTTCTGTGCTAATTCTTCTTTCTCTATTAAACTCATTTTATGTTTAATTGTATCCAGTTTTAGCTTAATGTCTTTTTTCTGTGGCATTTTCTGTAGTTCTTTCTTGAGTCTTTTATACTCATCTTCTAAAGCTTCCGTGGCTTGCCTTTTCCTGATGTTCCTTTTGCTTGTGTTGTCTGTTATCAAGCCTCTAGCATATGACTTCATTGTGTCCCATATATTCTGGATTGAAGTGTCTTCTTTTTTATTTTCTCTAAAGAAAAAAGCCAATTCTTTCTCCATCGGCTGTATAAAATCCTTCTCCTTTAGAATAGTATTATTTAACGTCCATCTCGATCTTCTTTTTTGTCCTTTCCATTTAATTGTCACTGGATTGTGGTCTGCTCAAGTACTTGTTTCGATCTTTGTTTCTTGAATATTAGATATTAGTTCTGTTGAAGTCCAAATCATATCTATTCTGGACCATGCTAAATGTCTATTTGAGTAAAAAGTGTATTGTTTGGTTTTAACATTTCTTTCTCTCCATATATCTTTGAAGTTTATTTCATCTATCATTTAAAAAAAGGATTTGGGGAGAGTCTTTCTATTTTGCTTTGTTGTTGTTGTTGCTATATAGTCCAGTTTATTGTCTACAATTCCACTGAAATCTTCCATCATAACTATATTGACATAGTCCAGTTCAATTATTTTCATGTGTAATTTTTTATAAAATTCTTCTTGTTTATCATTCGGAGCATAAATTGCAATCAAGAGTGTTGATTGCAAGAGTGTTGGGAATATGAAACACCTAACAGGTATGTGGGTTAGAAATATATAAATCAGGATAAACATTTTAATACTGTTTCTTTAAGGGAATGCAAGAGCATACAATTGGGTGTGGTTTCTCAAATGGCCATAAGATGGAGCCAGAAACCTGGTTTGTCTTTGTCTGAGTCTCAGAAGATAGGAGAGTGTATCTTTATTTCCTTCTGTTGGAAAGTATTGCTCCATTTTTCCAAATTGACTGATATTACTGGATTTAATGTAAGTCTGATACTTAACTGTTTTTAACACTGGACTTTGTCACTGGAATATCCCTGGATTGAAAAACTGACTGATTAATCTGTGAATGACTTTTGGACTGCTTATTTTGGACTTTGCTTAAACTTTTCTGGAAGTAAAAACCTTCATTAACTGTATAGTATAGCTATATACTGAGTGTGTATTATTCCAACACTACTTTCTATACGTCTCTATACGTCCTAATGGGGAATTACAGTCCAGTCCTCAACAGTCCAGTTTATTGTCTACAATTCCATTGAAATCTTCCATCATAATTTTCTTGATATAGTCCAGTTCAATTATTTTCATGTGTAATTTTTTATAAAATTTTTCTTGTTTATCATTCAGAGCATAAATTGCAGTGTTCATAAAAAGAGTGTTTTTGTATTATTGTTCATTATTTCCACCATTAATATTCTTCCATCTTCATCAGTATAAATCAATTTTACTAAGATGGTCTCTTTAATATAAAAAACCACTCCTCTTTTCTTACATTAAGTCAAAGAAGTAAATATTTTTCTTAATTTTGGCTGTATCAACAATTGTTCATATTGTTTTTTAATATATACTTCTTGTAGACAAATTATATCAAATTTTAGTTTCTCTAATTTGTGAAAAAAAATCCTTCTTTTAACAGCTGAATTAAGTCCATTTATATTCATTATAATCAGTTTTTTCTCTACCATGATTATGCTTTATAATTAGGTTTGGCAGCTCTCGTAGATCTTGGTTCACGTTGTTCTTTAGTCTCCACTGATGCACCTACTGTGCCTTCTTCTTTTTCAGTCTCCATTTGGTCGTCTTGGAATTCAATTAGTGAAATCTCTTTTTCTGCCTCCTCCTCTCTCCTTCCAAAAAATTCTGCATAAAATAATTCTGCTTTCTCGATTGAGTCAATTCTATGTCTCTGTTCTTGCCATGTAAACATTAACCCTTCTGGGATTAGCCATCTATAATTCACCTCTTTTTTCAATAGCATTTTAGTCAGAAATCGGTATTGTCTTCTCATCTCTCTCACTCTTCTGGGTATTTGCTTTAAAACCACAATCTCCTTGCCTTTGTATTTCAATGTTTTCTCTCTTACTACTTGGAATATTTGTGTTTTAATGGCTTTTTTTTTGTAAATCTTACATGAACTTCTCTTGGTAGGTTATTTATCATTGCATATCTTGTAAAAACTCAGTATACCTCATCCATCCATCATCTTCTCTTCTGTTATTTCCAAAGCTTCAACCAATATTTCTATCATTATCTCAGCTAGATTTTGTCCTTTTTCTTCCTCTATTTTTTGAAATCTGAGATAGAATTCTGATCTGTCCATCTCCCATTTCAGCATCTCACTTTTATCTTGTTCAACCACTGTTAATCTGCTATCAATATCTCCAATCTTCTTGTCTCTTTGTTTATCTTCTTCAATTTTTTTGGAATCACTCATCATACTTCACCCTCATTTGTTCAATAATCTCCACCTTTTCATCAGTTTTCCCTGTTCTTTGTTCAATATTCTCTGTTCTTTGCTCAATGTTTTCTCTTCTCTTTTCAGTAGTATCCGATTTTATTTTAAGGTCGTGGATTCCTTGCATAATCATCTGTAGAGTCACTCTTTCTTGATCTTTGTCTTGCTTTAACATTGTCTGAATTGAACGTTGTCCTCCAGATGGTGGGGAGGTGGAAGTAGAAATTGAGGAGCCAGAAGCTATAAACTTCCTACTCATTTTAAACAATTCGGAATCTTCAGGTTCTTCTAAACCCTAATCCAATTATGGAATAGCCAATTATAATGCAAAATGAAAAATGAAAATGGTAGAGAGAAAAACCCAATAATAATAAAAAGAAAAGGAGAAAAAATTTCTTCAGGTTCTTCTTAACCTTAATCCAATCAATAATTAGGTATAAAGGAAGGAGAAAAATTAAAAAGTTTAAAAAGAGCAAAAAAAAAATTGAGAAAATAAAAATAATTCTTCAGGTTCTTCAACACCTTAATCCAATTGAGAATTCTCAAATTTAAAAAAAAAGCATAAAAGTGGACCAAAAGAATGGATCGAAAAACAAAAAATCCCAAAAAAGAAAGGAAAAAAAAAAAGAAAATTCTGAGGCTTTCCCTTTAAAATACAAAGCAAAGATGGAAATATTACAGAAAATAAAGGCTTTTTTTAAAAAAAATGAACAGTACAGCTGGTAAGGGGGGGTGGCACAACTTAAGAAAACAAAAAAGACACACTGCACTTTATTTAATTATCCAAGGTTCTTGTCATAGCTCTCTCCAAGCTTCAAAGCCAAGTTTCAATTGTTGATAGAAATCAGAAGAACACCTGCAATAACACTCTTCCGTGCTCTTCCCTCTATCTTATCACGTAGCAATGTCCTTGAAAAAGAATTTCAGAGCTTTCTTTCTCAGCTTTCTCAGCTTCGTCTAAAATATTTTCAAGCTTCTAGTTGGCAGTGTTACAAAGTTTCCTTACTTTTACTCTCCCCCTCCTTTCCTGGACAAAACGTAATAGAAGTTTAAAAGAAAAAAAAAACAAGCATATAAAAATAACTAAAGGGAGCCTCTAACCTAAAATATTACAAAGTCAAAAAAGAAAAGAAAAAATAGATATAAATAGAGAAAAGACCAGTCCAGTTAGCAAGTGCAAAATCACAATAGAAGTCCAGCCATTTGAAAAAACAAAACAAAAAGCAAAGCCTTACTTTGACACTTCTGTTTAAAGACCGCCGCTTATTCAGTTCTGTCAAAATTTTTACAGATTCTTTTTTTCCTTAGGATGTCCTTTAAAGTCCTTTTAAGTCTTAGAATAATAAAAGAAAAATTCTCACCAGACCGACACACTTTCTCTTTCAGCCTCTTCCATTCGGAGCTGTCCCAACTTCAGCAGCTTTGATGGCTGCCTCTCTGCCTCTGGCAAAAAGGGCTTCTCCTGGATCAACCAGGGACTTTGTAATATCCCTCTGATCTACAGGACACACCCTTCATTATCATCATATCTTCGGGACAGTTTAGGTCTGTTTGTACCATCCAGGGGCAGCAAAGTTTTCGGCTGCAATCTCAGATGTCCGAGATTGCATGCGGTATCATTGCAACGCCAGCTCTGTCCTTCCTGAATACAAATATTATTTTTAAAACAACGACTGATGTTATGAGGCCATACTACATAGTCATTGTTTTATTAAGCTATTTTAATCAGACAGTCAGATACAGATATAACTTTATACTATGTACTTTCAAATATAACTTTATAGTACAGTATTTACAGTTTGTCAAATGTTTAAATGGTAGTGGGAATAAAATGGATTTTCTCCATCTGTCATTTAAAAAGGAGAATGTATTTTAGTGGGCAGTGTTAGGATACCACCCTTGATAGGGATGAAGCTACGGGGCATGCATAAGCACATCAACTGTGCCTACCGTCCCTGTCCTGTTGTTTCTTTTTATTTTTCTTATATGTATCCATCTCATATATTCAAAACTATGTTTATACTTATACCTGTTATCTTGTAAGCGCTTGACAAATCAAATAAATAAATAAAATGAAGCTATTTATTTTCCCTCTGGGTGAAAGAAAGGGCTTGAGCCCTAATTCACCTCAGCTTTGACAGGGATTAACAGTGGCCTCTGGCTAATCTAGTGAGAATAGCATGAATGGGGATGGCAGTATGGTATAATATACAAGAAATGGTGGGAATGCTTCCTGTCTATGGCTAATGGATGCTAAGTGCTGTGCAAAAGCATTCCAGGGAAGTGGACTTGTCAACTATTTGGGTGACTCTGCTGACTAGATGGGACACTGAAATGAGACTTTGACCTGGGAGAGATTGCAGGAGTTGAGATTCTACTATGCAGGAGAGGAAGAGGCAAGCAGCAAGATAAATTGTGGAATGAACAAGGGCGGTATGGAATGAGGCATTGGCTATATGCAAGGAAAGTGATCTTGCTGTTTTGTATTGATTCCATGCTAACAGCTCCTTGAGCTCCACTTTAATGTCAATAAATGCAGATTTTCAGTTATTGTCACTAAATGCCAGTTTGGCTTATAAATAGGACTTATTCATCCAAGACTTAATAAGATATACAAGGACCAATCTGGCCTATATCATCAAGTTCATTTTGGCGGTGGGTTATGGGTATAGTCTACTCTCTTTTGCATATTCATTCTAATAATTTGTTGTGTCTTAGAATGAAAAAACAGTGATGCCCTTGGATATCATGCCTGTGCAGATTCTTTTGTTTATGGATACTGAAACCTTTCTAGTTTTGAAAGGAATTTGGGTAGATAGCAGAAGATATACATACTTAGAGTGCTGCTGGTGGAAAATAACAAGTGAACTGACCAATCACACAGTCTTTATTAAGGATTAATTTTCAGAAATAAGATAAGAAAAACATAATTATTTTCCTGTGTTTGTCAATTAGCAACTAGCAACCCTACTTAGTCTTGTAAAAAGAAAGACCAGAGAAATATCAGCAGGGTTTCTGTGAAGACTATTCAAGGCATGCATTGGATAAAGTTGCTCAGATATGTTCTAAGCTAGTCTCTGGCTACACAGTGCTATAGACTGATGTATTTAATATATACACAAAGCCACTAGATGACATCATCTGTCAGCATGAGATTGAATATTATCAGTATGCTGATGATATTCATCTACACAATTTTGCTCTAGCCAACATCATTGGACTATAAAACAAACAAACAAATGGCTTTTGACTTAAATCGTAGAAAAACTAGTGGCTGTGGTTTTACAGATTGTGAATCTGGGGATCTTTTATATTTAGTTCTAAATGAGGTAACACTTTTTCCACAGAACTGGGGCAGAACTGGTGCATAACAAACCATCTCTTGGATTTTTAGTTCCTGTTCAAAGAAGAAGAGACAACTGTGGCCATGTAGACTTTTGCACAAATTTTCTTGGCTTCCGGTTTGGGCTTCTTTGGTGACAGACTGAAATCACAATCATCCGTGTGATGATTTGATCTGTGCTCGCTGCTGGAGAGCCCCGAGCTGCCTGGATTCGGGGCTGAAGCCATCCCGTAGAGGTAGTGTGAAGGGAGAGCCATCAGTGGGATTAAGGAGAGCCACATCTCTCCTCCTTGACTGACCATCACTCCCTTTCCCAAAGGCGGTTGCAGCGGTGGTCAGAAATGGCCACCTCAAAGAAGAACCTGAGTGGACAAGATTGTGCAGGAGAAAGTTTAAAGGAGAAAGTTTGACTGACCGGGTTGAATGGAGAACATCTATTTAAGGTACCTGGAACCTGAACTGTAAAGACTAATACTATTCCTAAAAAAGCTTTTAAGCTGCGAAAGAGAAAGGGAAAGGAAATGGAATTGGCTTTTTTTCTCTAACATCGACAGTTTTAACTGACTTGGAACATTAAGAAGAAGAGATTTGAATAAGAAATTGATACTAATCCACTTTGACATTAATAGGCTATTTCTAGATGAAAATAAAGTGTCAGAGGGATAAAAGATTCTTGGATAATTTAAAAACTTTCTTTTTAAAAAAAAAGAATGAAAGCAGTGGAGGGAAAAAAGAAAAAAGAGGGTGGAATCTGGAAAATGGGGGAGACCACCTGGAACTTAAAAACAAAATTGATCATGAAATTTTAACAAGGCTTGCAGAAGATATATTGTAGCTGAAACTTTGTTACAAGAGAACAAAGCCTCTGGAAAGAAAAAGTGAGAAAAGAAGCAAGAAATAGTTTTGGATTATTGGATGCTTTCTGGAACTTTGGATGGAGGATCCTAATGAAATAAAATAAAATCAATTGGGGGTTGTTTAATTTTTTTTTAAAATGGCATCACTCCTTGAAAAGTTAAAAATGAGACTTAAAGAACAAAAAGAAGAAGCACAAGCCGGAAGAGAATCTTTTGGTTCGTATTTCAATTTTTAGAAATGGGGATCTTGAACTATGAAAAACAACAAGAAATGCTGGCAGAACAAGAAGAGCAGGACAATGAAGAAGCCATCTTTAATGACCAAGCAATTTTAAGCAGGGTAAAAAAGGGAAAGGGAGTTAAAAAATGAAGCACTGAAGCAACAACCAAAAATAACAATAATTGAAAAGTAATCATAATATCAGGAAGAAGCAGAAGGGAGAATCATAGAAGGGAGAATCAGATAGAAAAGGGAATAGAAAGCGGAGGGAAGAGAAGAGAGGGAAGAGGGAAAGGAAAAGAAACTACAAAAGACAGAAACAAGACATAGAGGTACAGGCAAAACGTACAAGAATTAAAGGTATACTATTTAAAAGACACAGAGACAATGGTTAAAATTTAACTTAAGGAGAGGATTCTGCAAGGGTACATGGGATAACATTGTTATATAATATGTTAGATGATTAAAGTGATAGAAAAAAATTTTATTGATGTGTAATGGAATATTTGTTTGTAAAGAGAATAAGGCTCTCGATTTAAAAAGAATGTTTAAAAATAACTGAAAAGAAACATGGAAGATTTTTATTAGTCAATAAGATGAATTTGAGTAAGAATAATAACTTTTTTGACTACTGTTAATAACTATTGTTTGTTTTATTTAAAGACAGTAATAAGTAAAATATGAAATATAGATGATTAAAGTGAAAGACAACTGATATTACTAGGTAATGTTTGTTAAAAGAAATAGAAATGTAAAAGATTTTTATTAATATTAATGGCAGAGCCATACTTGAATAGAAGAATTATTCCATTTACTATTGTTATACATATATACACAGATATATATATACATATATACTTTTTTCTTTCAAGAATTTAGTGTGTATTTTAAGGGAATGTACCAAGCAGAATTCAACTGAAAATAGTATGTGTAATAAAACAGAGGTTAGAAAATGAATGTTATAACTGTAAAGATGTAACTTAACTTTTAAAATAAGAATTGAGAAAATATATAAAGGTGTTACACTCCAGTCTAGTAATAACAGAGGAAAATTTGTTTTATGAGAAAAGATAATATGAAATTGTAAACAGGACAGACAAAAGTATAAAAACATTGATTAGAAAGATTTTTAAAATTAGAAAAAGATATGTAATTGAATTAAGAAAGGAATGAGATAATTTAAAATAAGGCTATAGGAAGTAAAGAAAGAGAAAAACTATTGAAAAAAATGGTGAAAATAGTTATAAGTTATGGATTAGAATGTATAAGATAAATATGTATTGAGTTTATGTCTGTATGGAGAAGTGATAACCAGGGGCCATGGTGTTCTCAAAAAAAGATATTTTATTTGTATTTGTATGTTTTGTGAAAATTTAAATAAAATTTTTATTTAAAAAAACAAACAAACTATCTCTTGGATTTTTAGTTCCTGCTCAAAGAACTGTGGCCATGTAGACCTTTACACAAATTTATTGTGTGAAAATTGTAACAATTCCTATATCAGGAGGCGCTGCTTATTTTCATTCATACTCACATCTAGATTTTTGCAATGTGTGCGACAATGGAGATGTTCTTGAAGATACCCAGAAGCATTTGGAAGATTATTTGGAAGTGGTCTTAACAGGATTTGATTGCAGCAGCCTGGATAGCTATAAGTGTACATATTTTAGATGATGAGATAGTGGTAACATCACTATCTCACCAACTCCATTGGCTCTCTATAGGCTTCCATGAGCAATTCTGGGTGCTGATTATATTTAAAACCCCTTTGAAAGCTGGGAATCTACTGGGTAATTTAGTTCTGATTATTTCTAATTATTCCATAAGGTTCCAGAAGATCCAACACAGTGGATCTGTAATACTGTTGCCCTGAAACAGTATAACCAGATATTATAAAGACCTCAAGTTATGTTTTTTCCATAAAGCTTAAAAAAAACTGACTTTACTAGGAAGTACCAGACCAGAAGGTTGGATGAGCATGTTCTAAGAGGATTGTGAGAATGATTGTGGTTGGCTTCATAACCAATTATTAGTTGCCTGGAATTACAATTTGCTAGAAGGGTAGCAATAAAATTTGATTAATAAATGAAATAAACCCTACCCATACCTTCTATTCATCTTCATTATAAAACTGCAGAATAAGATGGAATAGAAACGGGAAGATAGAATTGGGGGTGATTTGCAATTTAACAGAGAAATAAAGCCAGCTAACTAGATGAGCCATGGTTGCGCAGTGGTTAGAATGCAGTACTGCAGGCTATTTTTGCTGCCTGCTGGCTGCGTGCAATTTAGCAGTTCAAATCTCAGCCTTCCATCCTTCCAAGGATGTGAGGACCTAGATTGTTGGGGCAATATCTGACTCTGTAAACTACTTAGAGAGGGCTGGTATATAAGTCTAATGCTATTGCGATGCTAACTGCAGGTCCAAACATTTATGTGGATATTTTTTGCAAAACAAAATCAAAACAAAAACAAAATGAGAATAAGCAATCTTCTCTATCTTTTTTGGAACATTTAAGTTATTTTAAATATTTGTGCAAAATATTTAAGTCTTTAAATATTTGTGCAAAATATTTAAGTCTTTTTAATAACACCCATATAACAGTAATATTAAGAAGAAGTTAAATTACAAATACCATGCGTGGATACAAAACACAAAACCTGGTTCTTGCCAATATACTTTTTCCCTTGCACTAAGCAAGAAGACTGCTAATGGTCTCTTTCCTCAACTGAAAGGTAAGGAAGCTAAATATCCTGCAAATGGCTGTCCAACAGCAAGAAGATGCAAACTGTTTTTCTGGTTGAACCCAATTTGAACTTTTTAAGAAGTCAGACTTTTTAAATGGTGGGGTTTTTTTGAGCCATGAGATGCATTTTAAATATCTCCTATGTGAAGCCTTCCTCCACTCTAATGGGATGTTTTGATCTGTGCTATCTTTCACTTGGGATAAGTGCAACTGTTCAAGCCAATTGGGAGGAATACTTAATACACATATCAGGGAATGATTTCTGGGACTGAACAATAACAGGCAAAGGAAGGTAGAGAGATAATTTTTCACAGTCCTTCTTAGTTTCAGCACATGGAACTTCCATTAGTTTATTCTACAGAATTTCAGCAGATGAAGTTCTGGCAGTATCCAAGAGGGTCTGGCAATGTCTGAGGGAAGACATAAATATGCTTTCTTTAAAAGATATATTTTCTTCTTGAAAATATATTTTCCCAGGTCACTGATGGATTCCTTATAGAACCAACGTAGAATCTTTCAAGACTCCATTTTCTGATATTTAAAAGTAGAAGTACAGTACATAGTGGAAGCTGAGTGCTAGACAGAAATGAATTCCCACTCTAAAGTGTCCATAGAGTACAATGAACTTCCCTCAGTCCCTCAGCTGCCACACTGTCAGCGTAAGCATTTTTACCTGTCTTGTTATCCATTCACAGAGAAATTTAAACTAGAAGCTCCATAATCATTTCCATATGATCAGACAGCTATAGAAGAGGTAGAGATGCACCCATATTATCATACACAAATGGGCTGTCCTAGCAACAGTGACCATGTTTACTTTGTACATAAATTAGCGTAATATGCTTTACAATGGACTGCTTCTAAAGATGACTTACACGTTTGCCTAAGTGTGTGTTAATGACACAACGGCTGCTTTAGATTAAATTAGATTAAGTGGATATATTGTTTGGCTTATCTTTCTGTCTGCAAACTACTGGGAAATGGCTACTTCATAAATAAAGGAGTAGTCAAATAAATAAAACAGATTCAGACCCGATGAGCATGCACATACATGCCTATCCATTTAATATGGGAGATCTGTCTACCTGTTTCAAAAGATATTGAGCAGGTAATTTTTGTGGCATTTAATGTTTCCATGAGAGTCAGAAGTCTTATTTGTACATAACCATGGGACAAATATTCATGGAAATATCTACAATTTTCCAATTAAGGTATATTCTTCTTGTCCTTGCCTGATGAATGAGACAAGCTTAAGTTGCCCCAGTTTTACCTGTGTTAAAGCAGCAATCCCATTAAGAACTATGGTGGCACAATGGTTAGAATGCAATACAGTAGGCTATTTCTGCTGACTGCCAGCTGCCAGCAGTCTGGCAGTTTGAGTCTCACCAGCTCAAGGTTTACTCAGCCTTCCATCCTTTCGAGGTTTGTAAAATGGGAACCAGATTGTTGGGGATACTATGCTTGCTCTATAAAACTGCTTAAAGAGGACTGTAAAGCACTGTGAAGTGGTATATAAGTCTAAGTTGCTGTTATTGTTATTGTTGTTATTATTCTGATCCTGCCCAAGGACAACCTCAAGCATAATGAAAACTTTTAGGCTTTGTCTCCCATTATTCTGGAGGGAAATTAAATACTGTGATTTGAAACAAAGACAGTAGATGGGGATTGGTAGCAGGAAAGGGTCAAGAATCTTCAAATTACAAAATGGATAATTACACTGGAAGGCATATCTTGTAAAAAATAGGCCATAGGAACACTGTTTTACAGAGATGTCAGTCAGAAAGAACAAGTGGCTACAAGTGGAACTAAGCTGGTACTTGGAAGAATTTATTCACTGATTATTATTATTTTTATAATATTTATATAAAAGCCACCTGGTTATTTCCATTGACTTCCTATAGGGTATAATAGAATATACTACTTATTACTACTTATTACTTATTTACTTTTCACTACTTTTAAGTATATCATTGATTTCAAACACCCATGTATGTTAATATAATTTTATATGCAAACAGATCAGTCATATGTTGAATTCTATTCCTAATTCATTCCTAAATGTAATTCATCTTTTGAAGGCCTTATCAAGCTTCGAAAGCAGCAGCAGAGATCATTCCTATATACCTGGAAAGAAACTTATTCTCTTGATTTTAAGGAATATATTTGAGCTCTAAAAATTAGGAAATGCTATATTATGTTCTATATGGACCAGATTTAAATGATAAGCTCACCAAATGAATTAATTAAATATAGATATTTATGCATATATGATTACACATATATATTGCTGTTATTTAGCTTATTTAACCACTATAATATATTTAGGGCTTTTTTTTTGTTCATTCACTATTCAGTGCAGATTTTTTCCAGTCTATTTCACAACATATGGAGAAATAAAAGTATGCATCTATATACTTTAAAGATCGAAAAGTCTGGTTTACAACAAAGGAAAAAATATGTTACTATATAGGTACTATGTTGTAGTATGTAGTACTATGTTACTATATTGCTATCTAGCTGTTTTGTGGTAAACAAAGTTGGGGGTAAATTCCATTTACTTTTGTCAATTGCGCTAATTTCTCTTTTAATTTATTTTTAATTTTAATTATGCAAATACAACACAATACATCCAACTTATCCTTGTAATACATATATACATTTTACTTTATCATGTATAATCTCCTTATTAATATATTAATTACTAATTAATCTAATCATAACTATGAATATTTTGACCTTTTTTGGCCATATTTTGTCTTCTACTATGTAAACATTTATAAAATTTGTTCCATGTTTTATAATATTTAGACTCTCCTTTGCTTTTTATTTCTAAAATTATCAGATCTTGTACATGCCATAATTTCTCTTATTATTCCTGTTTCTGGAGGTATAATTTCATTTTTCCAATATTGTGAATATAATATTCTAGCTGCCATCAATACATATAGTATTAGATATTATTATTTCCTTCTCAAATTTTTCTGATAATTTCTTATTCATTTTCAAAATTTATTCCAGATAGAGATCTAGTATCTGTTTGAACACCTCTTCTCTACCAGTATAATAATTAAGAAGTTTGGAAGTGGCCCATCTCTTGAGAGAGAGAAGTCAAAAGGTCAAACTACTTGAAGATATGTAAATTCCTTAGACTTAAAAATAGTAGTGTTGTAATCTAAATACATTTCAAGACATCACGGTAAGGAAGGCTGATTAAGAATCATCATCAAATCTATCACCTTTCTGAAACATTTGCAGTTCTAAGTATTCCTCAAAAAGAAAGGGCTAAACATTTTTTAAACTCCCATTCCTCATCTAAATGTCCTCCATGCTACTTGTTTCATGATTTCTCTAAACAAGCAATTACGTGAGAGAAAAAGTTAATTTTCTTCCTACCTCAGTACAGTCCTGAAGCAGCTATGCAGCTACTGTTTTAAGTAAAACTGGAGGAAAATAAAGCTCTGGTTACGTAGTAGATCCAGTAAAGCTGGGAGCAAAAGGATTCAGAAGAGATATTTCTGGAAAGCTGTGCTATTTGTCCTCTGGATGAAGTATTTTGGTGATTCCTTTGTATCTATCAAGAAATCTATCCTGCTGATAGATAATTTTAAATTCTGGACAGTAGTAGGATTCCCAAAACTCGTTAATCCAAAATGTAAAATGTAGTAGAAAAGGACTGGGTGCATACTCTTTGCACATACACTTTTCTTGCTCTCTCAAGGAAGGAAACTAAGTTCTTAATATAGTTGAATGCCTTCCATTCAGCTTGGAACTGACTGTGATTCTAAGGGTAAGAGAGCTACTTGACTGATGGTAAGATGCCACCAGACTGGATTTATTAGAAGGTATTGGTCATGAAATCAAAAATAACCTGGAAGGAATTGGTCTCTGAATCAGGGGATATTCCTGCCTTGTTAGAAATGTCAAATATGATTCTTGGGAAAGCATTTTTAAACATGTTTCCAGTAAAGGATATTTGCTGATCTTTCCTTCATTTATTGAAGTGATATTCATTCCCTTCATCATTTCATTGTGATTGGAGGTCAAGCAATCATAGAATAAGCTGTTCTTTTGTTATTTCCCCAATTTTAGTAAAATCTAGATACGTTCTGTTCCCCTTTTAAAACATAAATTTTCAGATTAATTATCCAGTTAGTATTATATGCTGCCATGCCTAAAACAAATTTGTAAGTGAATTTTCTCCCAAGTGTTCAGAATACACAAATCACTAAGAAATTGATTAATACTGCAACTGAGTCAACTGCTAAAGAATGCACATTTTTATCAGTAGTACTAAATAACAGTAAAAAAAAAATGTGTTTGGTTTTGGATTTCATAAATGCCTCTTATTCTTAGTAAGAGAATGAGTAATTTGGGATGTATGCACTCCATTTCACTGACTACTTTAAAGGTTATGTTCTGATATGAAATGTATGAGTTTACACAGGGTGATTTTTGTCTATCTTCATGAGTTACTGGAAGCAGTCCCATATCTTTTGAAAAGAAACACTTTAAAACTAGGATTCTTCAGGTACCAGTAGCAGAGGGTTCTAGTCCATCTTTTGTGGGGGTGAAGGGGAATGACAACCTAATGACCATTAAACAGCAATCTGTTGTACCATATTTCTGCTCAGAATCTGTGAAATATGTTACCATTATTTGATCATCTAAAGGAAAAAAAAACTATCAGAAAGGAAGCTCAAAACTAACCTGTGGTGGCAGGGGGTATAAAATAATATTTTTATTCAAAATGTCATTTATGTAACTAAGTTTCAGTGTATTTCACTGAAATTGGAAGAGATAAATCTAGCAATTAACTATTCAGTATGCATGGATTGAGTTCATCCCCTTTCTAAGCAATGCATTTTTCATATTTATTTAAGCAAAGCTGTTTAGCAGGGGTGTCAAACTCATGCTGTCACAGTGGCATCATGTGACACTATTGGGACTTTTACCCCCTTTGCTAAACTGGGCATGGGCATAGGCATGGCCAGCGCATGACGCATCCGGCCCGTGGGCTGGAAGTTTGACAACCCTGCTCTATAGCATGCAATGAAGTGCACCTACTATAGCATGCACCTACACAACTAATACCAATGACTTCATTCGGCTGGAGCCTCTATAAATTTGACTGACTCTCTGTGGGCAATGGCAAGAATCCTATTTTTTTTCCTATCAGAACTGGACTTGTCTCAAATGCCAACTGAGTCATTTCTTAAGCCTAGTCAGATCTTGGGAAATGGTAGCTTTGATGAATTTGACTATTACAGGTCTCAAAGGTGCTTTTTCAAAAGGCAACTAGACATTTTTCCTTCAGAAGAAAAAAATTTTTTTTGCTTCTTATCCAAAAAGCTTCATCAGTTCATCAGTTGATGAGAAGCAACATGTTTTCTTCTTCTTCCTCAAGGAAATAATAGCCCGCTTGCCTTTTGAAAAAGCACTTTTGAGACAACTATGACCTGAATGACAGAGAATCTCTACAGACATTTGGGTATTACAGGTGTAGGCAACCACAACTCTATTCATCATACTTAATCATATATTCTAATCACAATTGTGATGATTCTAATCACAATTATACTAAAGTAACAAAATGCTAATTGTTGGCATTATGGTATAACCTATATTTTTTGGTATTTGTGTCACAACTTTGCATAGTATTTAAGAGTTGAAGCTTCTGTTCTGATGCATATTTTGGTAGCTGTTTCCCTTACCTCCTTTCCCATGGATACTCATGCTTGATTGTTCTTTTTTACACAGCTTGACAATACCTTCCCTTATCCCCCAGATGACATCATCAAAATTCAGCAGAATATGATTAAAAAACAAACAATCAGAACATAAAACTCAATGGAGACACATTCACTAATCCCTTGAACCCATTTTTATTTTCTGAACTACTACTCTTTCCTCCCCACAAGCAAGTTTAAATGAGCCAAATATTTTAGGTTTCTTCTTTCCTGAGGTGGATCTAAGCATTAATTCAAAAGTAGTCCCTTCTTCAGAATGATTGTATACACCTGGTATTCTTCCATTGCACAACTGTAGCATTTTGAAACACCTGTTTCCTTGAATTGCTGATTATACATGTTTAAAGTTCCAGAAGACTCTATGTACTGACTGCTGCTCAATTCATTTTGTTAATTTTAGTCTTTTTCTGAATAAAATTGGTGAATACATTTAGATGTGAATTACAATATGTGCACTATTCTTCGGGAACCCTGAGCTTCTCTCCTATTCTTTCATCAATGGCTCAGCTATAAATATCTAGTTTATATTAATTTAAACAGATTCAAATGCTTATTTTGTTCTTTAATATATTTCTTCTTCAAACAATAGCTCTTCTTCTTTTGTCTCTGCAACCTGCTTATTGCAGAGGTGTCCAGAATTTTTTATGTTGTAAATAAAATTTTAATGTCTATTATAGCTATATTTATCAATCCAAAAAAGAAACATTTAATGAGTCTTGTCCCCCTAGGTTGCAGTGTGGAATATAACAAAGTTTATCAAAAGCTGTTGATGGAAAAGCTTGTGATTGTGCAATTTAAACTTTGGAAATGTGTCAGAACTGTGTGGGAAGAAAAGAATTTGATTTCTCCATAAGTTGAAAGAAAGCCTTAATTTCTGCATTACCTTGGATAGCAATGTGGTGTTTTCAACAAACCAAATCACATTTATTTTTGTTTGGGGTTTCCACATTTATCATTCAGTAAAAGCCATTATTTTCAATATCTGACACTGTGAAAAAAACCTAGTCATTTGTTTTAGTGAAGAAAGCAAATATAGGACTTATTGTTATAACCTCCATCTCAAACTGATCTTCAACCCCTTGCTTTTCTTGTAGGCTGCAATTAGACCAAATTTAGCTTTCACAATGACATATAGAAAGGAACTTAACATACTTCAAATACTTGCTATGCATCTGAATCATTTATACACAACAAAATCTGTTACATAAAAATGACTCCTAGGGTCAAATTGATATTCAGCATGTGGAAAGGTCAGAATGGAAGATCTGCTAGAGTTTCATATCCTAGAAGTGTGGGAGGATGATTGGGTGGTGATGTGTTGATTTGTTCATCATTTTATATTTCTTCTCAAATAAGACTTCTTTGAAAGATGCAAAACCACTTCACAGTAAAGTTTTCATATTTATACATGCTTAAGCCCCTGTCACATTGCACCAATGGATACAAAGAGGATGTAAAACGGACAAAAAAGCTTGCCAACCGTTGGTTAATGTGAAGTATCCGTTCTGTACTCACTGCCTCCATTTTGCTTCCTCTCTATCCGTCCAGTATCCGTTTATTGATGTTTCATCCGCTCAGAAAGTTTTGAGCTGCTCAAAACTTTTGCGCGGAAAATGTATCCAATTCGTCTGTTCTGCATCCGCCACGCATCCGCTAGGCATCCGTTCTGCATCTGTTATGCATCCGCTATATCTGCTAGGCATCCGTTCCGCATCCGCGCAACTCGCATCCGCTCGGATGCAGGGAGGAAGCGGAAGGGACGCGGAACGGATGCAGAACAGATGCCTAGTGGATGCAGCACGGAAACAAAGCATTTAAGATGGAAAAAAACTTCGCAGAGGGGACCTATCTCGGATATTAAGGATGTCTAGAGGATGCCTAGAGGATGCCTAGAGGATGCAAAGGGACACCTATACTGCCTATAAAAAGGGGGAGCAACTCATCTGGATCTCACTTTCAGATCAGCAGCCCTGCAGTGCAGACCTCTGCAGCCTTCATCTGACTCTTCCTCTTCCACAGCATCCAGTCATGTCTACCGTGGATTGTAACAAAGTCCTTTTGGCAGCCACCATCCTTCTGCAACAGTGCAAAGCCATCTACAGGCTCTGTGAACTTTACTATGGGAAGAAAAAGAGGCGGCCAAGAAGCGTCTGGGTACGAAGATGGTTCACCAGAAGAGCAGAGGACGGACTGTACAACAAGCTGATGGTGGAGCTCAGGAACGAAGACATTCGGGCATTCCAGAACTTCATGAGGATGCCTCCAGCCATGTTTGACGAACTTGTGCAGCAGCTGACACCAGGTTGACCAAGGCAAACACCAACTTCCGGCCCAGCCTGGAACCTGGGCTCAAGGTGGCACTCACTCTGCACCACCTGGCCTCAGGGACCACCTACAAGAGCATGCAGTATGGCTGGAGGGTGCCACACAACACCATTGTGGTCAGAGAAGTGGTGCAGGCCATCACTGAAGAATACAAGGAGGAGCTCCTCCAGTGCCCTTCCACTGAAGAAGGATGGAAGAAAGTTGCAGAGCAGTGGTATCTCAGCGCCAGCCAACTCAGGGTCCTCTTATCACAACTACAAGGGCTTCTTCAGCATCATCCTCTTCGCCATGTTCGATGCTGACTACAAGTTCATGTACATCGATGCTTCAGGCAACGGCTCATCTTCAGATGCCCAGGTATACAACGCCAGTCACCTCAAGGGTGGGCTGGAATGCAACCTCATCGTGGGCTTCCCAGATCCAGATCCCCTGCCCAATGACATGCAAGATGTGCCCTACTTTATCGTGGGGGATGACACCTTCTCCCTCACAACCTACCTCATGAACCCCTACACCTCCAAATACTTCACCCGTGAAGAGAGGATCTTCAACTACAGGCTGTCCAGGGCAAGGCGGGTGGTGGAGAATGCCTTTGGCATCCTGGCCAACAGGTTCCAGGTACTTCTCACCACCATGCAGCATCGCCCAGAGACTGTGATGAGGATCATGGAAGCTTGCTGGATCCTGCACAATCTCATGCGCACCCGCTACCCAGTCTTGCAGAACAGGCTCCTGGACCTCCAACAAGGCAATGGGGACATGGAGCCTGGGGAATGGAGGCAAGGGCAAAACCTGATAGACACTGAGGATGTGCAAGGCCCCAACAGAGCCTCACATGAAGGGAAAAGGCAGCGCAACCTCCTGAAACACTGGTGCAACTCCCCAGATGGAGCAGTGGAGTGGCAAGACAGGATGATAGATGATTAATGGATGCTTCCTTGAGGCTGTCTCATCACACGGATGAGATTGAGCCATGTTTGTTGGGTGGCCCTACAATGAACAGGGCATTTAATAAAGAGTTGTGTTTATGTTGACATGTGTGGATGATTGATTACATTGTTATTGATAATGAAGGGCCATAGGTGTGGCACCTGGGAGGGTGGACCATACAGTCCCACTATGCTTGCACTGGAGGTTTATCTATCCCACAGCTATTAGCCATCCCAAAGGTATCCCTGTTCATTCCACAGGTATCCCTGCCCACCCCACTGCTATCTTAACCCATCCCACAAGCATGCAAATGCTTAAGCCAATTGTAAAAGTTTCCAGCAAGACTTTATTAAAAAAAAGAAATGAAGCAAGTGTGTGAATCAAAAATAGACTTTTTAAGTTGATTTGGATGGCTTTTAGGCATATCCAGTATTTCCAAACTGAGTCAGAAAATTAAATCATATAAATCCAGTTTGATAATCTAAAAATATTAAAATTGATGATCTAAATTGAATTAATAATTCAAATCAGATGGAATTTCACGGGCTTAATCCTACTGTTTTCTTGACATGTTCCTTCACAGATTATTTAGTTTCAGTCTTTCAATTGCAAAAATTGCCTCCTCTATGTCCTTTACCTCTCCTTCCCCTTTGCCGAAATTTTTTTGATATTTATTTCCAGAAATTATAATTGTGTCTCTATTATATTTGCAAATCCAATGTTTCTCGTAGCATTATATATTGCAGTAACTCTCTTCATCACTATCATATATGTCTCTATCTTAAATATCTATCTTTCCATCAAGTTATATCTTCTGCCAGTTATCTTCTGTAAACTTCTGCATTTGTATCAACCTATCATCTATTTATAATTTATCATCTATCTATCCAACATCTGTCTGTCTATTATTTATCTATCTATCTATCTATCTATCTATCTATCTATCTATCTATCTATCTATCTATCTATCTATCTATCCTTTTTATACTTCAAACTATTAAAGTCTGTTTCAGGCTTACAATAAAATGATTTGATACCCTACTTTGATTGATTATGCATCATCAGTTGGTGTCAAACCTTGGCAACCACACAGGTAGATTTTGTTAGACATCAGATTGAATACTGTTTTACTTTCCAGAAAGATTGTCTTCTTAAATTATTTTCTCCTTGTCAGTTCATACACCTGTTGCAATATATCTTCTCATGTTTTCTTTTAGATGGAATGAAATCATTGCTTAATGACAGTGGTTAATTATCATTCATATCAGAATCAATGAATAGCTGTCCATTGTTTTATGATTCAGATTTAACTATTTTTTAATCCTTCTTCAGTATTTCTCATTGCATTAAAAAAAGGACCATAGCATCTACTACCACTTTATTACCACATTGTTTTGAGCTGGTATCTTATATATAAACTTTCTCTAAATGTTTAGGACTTAATTTTGATTTAGAATTTTAATGTTCAAAGTTTGATTGTTAATGTTGGAAAAGACTCTTTAGAATACCACGTATAGCCAAAAGGATCACACTGGAGAGAGATGTTCCCGGATGATTTCTGCAGAAGAATTTTCATTAATTAATTTCACTTTTTATTCATTTCCTATACCATTATTGCAATGTGTGCCCTGCATATTTAATACATCTTGAAAAGTAATGTATATTGGTATTATCTTTTCATAATTTCAAAAATTACTCATGTTTCTGTTTCATTTTTTATTACTTATTTTATTTAGTCATTTATCAATTCTTCCCCACCCCCACTGGAACTGTTTATTCCATCATAATACCTGTGATGCCAAATCTTCCTCCTTACTGTACATCAAATACTTGTTTGAAATTTCATTTTGCCTCATGTGATCTTGAACTTCCAAACTCTGTTCCCAGTTGCATAGTGACACATATCTTTTGCTCCAAAGATTATTTCCTCTCTCATCTCTTTCTTTAAAGGCCCGGTCCCACTGGCCGATGGACGCAAAACGTATGCATAAAGGACACAGCGGACGAGCAAACTTTTGGGGGTGGCTCCATCCATTTTCATCCACTCCAAAAATTGGCGAAAATTTGCAAAAACAGAACAGAAAAGAACGGAAGTGGGTAGTATGTAGCGGGGATGTTAAACAGATGTTCATTGGAAGCCTAGCAGATGAAAGCGGATGTAAGCGGATGATACCTCCGAAGGGGTTCCAGGTGATAATTTCGAAGTGGACGCATAGTAGAAGGGGCAGATGCATAGCAGATGAAGTGGATGTATCACGTACGCCTATAGGAAACAAAGGGGATGCCGCGCAGATGTATATCGGATGCAAAGCATTCACTGGCCATGCAGGGAGTATGAATTGCATCCGCTCCGTGGATATAAAAGAATGCAGCACGCACGCAGTCAGCATACAGGGGAAAGATGTGCTGCCAGATAAATCTTGCAGGAACACCATGGTTCGTCAGTCAGGCAATAAAGTTTAATAAAGTTTATCTTTGCTTAAGACACTTAATAAAGTTTACTTGGTTCATTTTGTTTACTTAATAAAGTGTTGGTAAAAACTTTGAAAAAATGGTTAAGCCTTTGCATGCTTGTGGGATAGATGAGGATAGTTGTGGGATAGATAAACCTCCAGTGCAACCATAGTGAGACTGTATGGTCCACCATCCCAGCTGCCACACATATGGACCTTTATTATCAATAACAATTTATTCATTGATCAACACATTTTAAAATAAACAAAGCTCTTTATTAATGCCCTATTCATTGTAGGGCCACTCAACATACATGGCACAATCTCATCAGAGTGATGAGACAGGCTGAAGGAAGCATCCATTAAGCATCTATCATCCTGTCTTGCCACTCCATTGCTCCAGCTGGGGAGTTGCACCAGTGTCTCAGTAGGTTGCGCTGCTTCTTCCCTTCATGTGAAGCTCTGTTGGGGCCTGGTACATCCACAGTGTCTATCAGGTTACGTCCCTGCCTCCATTCACCAGGCTCCATGTCCCCATTCCCTTGTTGATGGTTGACAAGTCTGTTCTACACTGGGTAGCGGGTGTGCATGAGATTGTGCAGGATGCAGCAAGCTTCCATGATGCTCCTCATAGTCTCTGGGTCATGCTGCATAGTGGTGAGAAGTATCTGGAACCTGTTGGCCAGGATGCCAAAGGCGTTCTCCACCACCCGTCTTTCCCTGGACAGCCTGTAGTTGAAGATCCTCCCTTCACAGATGAGGTATTTTCAACTGTATGGCTTCATGAGGTAGGTTCTGAGGGAGAACACGTCATCACCAATGATGAAGTAGGGCACATCTTGTGTGTCATTGGGTAGGGGGTCTGGACCTGGAAAACCCATGATGAGGTTGTGTTCCAGCCCATCCTTGAGGTCACTTGCATTGTATACCTGGCCATCTGAAGCTGACCCGTTGCCTGAAGCATCGATGTACATGAACTTGTAGTCAGCATCAACCATAGCAAAGAGGATGATACTGAAGAAGCCCTTGTAGTTGAAATAAGTGGACGCTGAGTTGGCTGGAGCTTTGTAGGCCACGTGCTTCCCATCTATGCTCCAACAGTGGGGGGAAAGTTGCACCTTTGATACCACTCTTCTGCAAGTTTCCTCCAGCCTTGTTCAGTGGTGGGGCACTTAAGGAGCTCCTCCATGTATTCTTTGATGATGGCCTGTACCACTTCTCTGACCACTTTGCTGATGCTGTTGTGTGGCACCCTCCACGCATACTGCATGTTTCTGTATGTGGTTCCAGAGGCCAGGTGTCGCAGAGTCAGAGTCCAGGTTGGGACAGAAGTTGGTGCTAGGCTTAGTCAACCTAGGTCTCAGACGCTCTACAAGTTCATCAAACATGGCTTGTGGCATCCTCATGAAGTGATGGAATGCACGAAGCTCTTCATTCCTCAGCTCCACCATCAACTGGTCATACAGTCCAAACTCCATTCTTCTCATGATCCATCCTCGGACCCACACAGCTCTTGGACGTCTCCTTCTTCTCCTTCTGTATAAAAGGTGAAACATTCTGAACAGGGCTTGGTTCTGGTGATTAATGATCGCAGCTACCATACGGACTGTATCATGATCCATGGTAGAGAACAATTGATGATGTTTGTTAAGCCTGGGTTCCCCAACCAGGGTTAGGGAGACAAGCTAAACA
>BLBF01000004.1:73036397-73059152 GCA_015471245.1 Laticauda colubrina | reverse complement strand
AGAGCAAGCTGTAGACTTGCTACTTTTATAGTGTTTTCATAACCACTTCCTTAATTACTTTTCCACAGTTAAAGCTGCAGACACTTTAACATACACAACTATGATTCATAGTTATTATTTCACCTAAACCAGTTAGGGTAAACAATGTTATCCCTAACAATGTTGAAGACCAAGACCAACGGTGATGAGGTCTGTACACCATGGCTGCTGGACTCATACTGATATCCAGATGTTTTCTCCTCCTTTTTACAGAAAATATCGGTTGTCCACTAGGTGTGCTTCTACATACTCTAGACATAGTACAGACATCCTAAATATATGAGATACATCCCAGATCCAAACATTTTGTCCATTTTTAATACTTTATATACGAGATGCATACACCTATATCCTTTCTATTTCCATGCTACTAATGCTGTGTAGACGTTCCGTGTACCTTTTGTTTCCTCCCTCTTTCCGTTTTCAGCTGCAGCAGATTTGAGTTGGGGGGATGGCCAGAGGATGCAGAGAGGATACAGTGGATGTTTAATGGATGATAACGGACATTGCACGTTTGTAGCCAATATATGTTGCGGATTTACATCGTACGCAGCAGAAAGTCCATCCGTTCAAAAAGTTTTGTGCAGCTCAAAACGTTTTGAGTGGATGAAATCGCAATGGACGGATGCTTGAAAGATAGAGCGTATGAAACGCATCTGCAGTGAGTACACAATGGATGCATAGTATTTTCCAACGGATGGCAAGCTTTTTTTAACGTTTTACATCCTCTTTGCATCCGTAAGTGCAGTGGGACCGGGCCTTTACTAGATGTGGCAAGCTTTTCTTACATGTTTCTTTTTTTTTAAGGAAAGGGATTTATAGACATCTGCAGGTAAAAGCAAAGAGCTACAGATCACAAAACGTGGGTCATGACATCACAATGCAACTCCATTCCTTTTGTACTTATTGGCTACCAGTATCTCCTCTGACTTATGGTATAATTTCCTTTTTTCCATTTGTAGCTTCCTATCCAGGCAGCCATATTAAATGGACAGCAGGAATAACTAAAGAAACAACAGGGATAAATAGAGTGGACTTTGTAGTGCTGCTCTATTATACTCTGTTCCAGAGTGGCCACAGCACAAATGGAGCAAGATTAGCAATAAGAAAATGGGATAAATTGCTCAGCAATGTAGAAAAGCACAATGGAGAAACATGTGATAAAAGGGAAATGTGGCTTCCTGATTGCTCCTTTGTGTCTGTGACTTGGTAGCTGAGCTATTTCTCAATTGTTTTATGTATAAGATGGAGTATTTTAGGAGTCAGATTCTTGGCAGACTACTTTACTGAAACAAGATTCTCCTGAGTCATCTTTAACAAGATTTATTTAAAGGGTTACATTTGATTTCAGATGTTTCAGCAACTTGGTTACTTCACTTTCAAACCTTGACAGCTGACAAATGTGCAGATATCTGGTAATATTTTTCCCAATCTTTTCTTCCATCTTTATCAGCCTGTGACTAGGCCATTACAACTGGACTAGCATTATTTTTGAAAGTGCTATATCCCTGTTCACATGTAGCCTGGCTAGTGGAGATTGCAAGCTTAAATAAAGGGGACGGGAGGAGGAAGTTCCCCTGATGAATTAACTCTGCATAAGACTTCGTTTATGCCTATGCCTATTTAGTTTAGCAACTTGACAAGTAGAAAAACTTAATTTCAAATACTTGCCTATGCTTGTCCAACCACACTCTGGAGCTTTATCCTAGAAACAGTGCTTGATAATGGGTTTCACTCCAGTAAACAAAGCTTGCTGGAATACAAAATGAAGCCATGTGAATCTATCACCCATTTTCCTTGACTTGACCCATAGTAAATCCATACTAGTCTGCTTTATCATTGTGACAGAATAGGACTCAGCAATAAGGGTAGGAAAATTTATGTTGCCCTACTTTTCTACTATCTCAAGGACTAATGGATAGCATTTTAACATGGCCATCTGGCTCTGCCCAAAATGACATCAAAGATTAGTCCAACGTTTTATCTTATCCTTTTTTCCCTTTCATTCCAAGTACATTTATAAGAAAAAATATCTGCATATGAATCTTCAGTTTCCAAGCCAACCCTTTGAGAAAGAACAACCAGAATGACTGCAGATGTTATCAACCATTCCTGATAACCCCAATTACTTCAATATGCAATAGGAGCAGTTCCCTTTTCATTGATAAAATATTCCAAACCAGATATATAATTTCCATAAAATATAAACAATGTAGTAAGTAACCATTCAAGTTTTCTTAAAATAGCTGTTATAGCCAGGACAGAATTGGTCAGATGTGATGCCTGAATGATCTTGGCTTGTTTTCCTGGTCTTGGCCCTTGCTTCCTTCAGTAAAGCGCCCTTTGGGGAATCTTTTGGGATGAAGATCAGATCAAAACATGGTTCAAATGTATAAATAAAAAGTGCATAATCTTAGGCATTCTTACTTGCTGGTAAATTAACCTCTCATTCGCTCATTACTAACTATATGATTGCAGGGCAATGTGGGTTTGGGAAAATCCTGTAGATCAAAGAGAAACAGAATAATCAATTCTCTACCACTAAGATCAATGTATCAATGTGTGGTCCATCTGGTTGGCATCAAGTGCAAGGTAGCTTTTTGCTGTTTGTGCTCCTCCCCCCATACAACAAACATCTTTACAGTGAATGATTTCATTTCATATCATGTATATAAAGCTGTTGTACTCTTCTGCAAGCTGGTTTTAGATGGATGGAACATGTTACATTTCATTATACCCCTCGGAACTTTGTATGCATTTGTGGAGTCAAATCCCACATTCAATAACTTAAACAAATATTTTTCATCTTGCTTTCTTGATGACTTGAAATTTAGCATACAGTTTCAATTTTTCTTCATTTTGACTCACCAGAAAATAGTGGTCCTGGAAAATGCTAATACCAGATATAGAACATGCATTTAATTTAAAATATTGATTAAAGATGTTTTTCTAGGAACAGGGTTGCTAGTAAGCTATGGCATCATAAACTTGAACCAGATGAAGTATCTACTCCATCCTTTAAAATGGTTTTTTTTTCAATAATAAGCTAAGTCTTGAGTGTGCCTAATTAGAGATTTTATCTATCCTATAAAGTGCAGTTATTATACTTTCCAGATTTCCACAGGACTTTATGTAAAATTTTAATCTCATTATGTTAAAAACTCTGTGTGTGTGTGTGTGTGTGTGCGCGCACGCGGGGGTGTATGTTTAGCATCAATTAATACTTCAAGTATGTTATTTGGCTATCAAATTTAAAATTAGCTTGTAATATGCAGATAGGGGTTGGGCTTTTTTTGCTTTTCTTTGGTTATATCCATCACTCTCCATAATTCTGAAAAGAATAAGAAAAGGGAACAAATTGTGTAAAGGAAATTAGTTTAGTGGACAAAATCAGAGACCTAGCCAGAAATAATCACCCACAGTGATGACATAAATGAGGAATACAAGCACAAATTAATAGCGGTGTCCCAGATGACAATGAAAATGTCATATTTTTTATTTTAAAAACTCCACCTATGAATGTCTGTTCTTTGCCATTGACAATCAATAGATATTTATAGGTGAACTTCCTAAAAGCAGAAATGCTATATCCTTATTACCATCTGGGAAACTGATATTAATTTGTGCTTGTATTCCTCATTTATTTAATGGTTTGGTCTGTGGGTTTTTTGTGGAGACAAGAGAGGTTCATTTAGGGCTTGGCTGCTGGTTGTGAGGGAAGCTCCATATTGAAGAGACAGATTATGATGAATGAAAATGTCAAAGGAGCAAAATGAGAGAATAAAATAATTGCTGTGAAAGATACAATGTTATGATAAACAACAAAGAGGACCAGTAATAGAATTGACATAATATTCTTGTAGCAGTACTTTTTGTGTAGCACAGAATATTATATTTGGCTGTGGTTTTGCAGTTGAACGAACACTGGACTGTGGTTGTAGAGAATTGTGTCATGAAGAGAGAATTGGCTGTTGTGTCTATGAGCAAGGTGGAAAGAGGAATGCAAGGACTATGGCAGGACTTGAAATAACACTAGCCTTCTAGAATGTGATATCTGAGATTGGTCTGGTCCTGCTGTTGATACTTTCACCATTGTGCTTCTGGGCAGATTTTTGGATCCATTACACAGGGAAAGAAATAGTTTGAAGGTCTCTCAGTTACCTGGCAAGGAATTAGATATCCTGGGGGGAAGAGCTTTGAACCTACAGTATATATTGGACTACAGATTTTCTTACCTTATCTCATATGAAGGTTTAAGAAAGAGTCCATACATGTAAATTGCCAGCACATGACTGATTTGGTAGGAATATTGGAGCATGAGACAAATGAATCTTAATATCAAATAGCTGGAAGAAGATTTTTCAAAACATGGATGTAAATTCAGAGTTGTGACCCAAGATCACATGTGCATAAAAGGCCCATGTGCATACAGTAAACAAGTGATTTAGAAGAAACTGCACATTTCCTGATCTGATGGCTACTAGAACATTCTGAAGACCCAAATGCAGAATTTTAAATATGTCCCCATGTCCATTTTTATTGTCGCGGAAGAGTTTACACTATCTTTTCTTTTAAAGTAAGAGAAAGATATAAACGGGTGTTGTTAAAAAAAAGTCCCATCATTGAGAGTGAAAGGTGAAGAATAAGTCTGTGATGCTCTCTGGAGGTTGTCAGTTTAGACCCTGGCATACCATTGTTTCCCTCTACTGTGTCCTAACAGGTCTACATTCTGTCTCCCATTTTTCTGGGGGATTTAACCTTGACTGCAGTTTAGTAATAAGGAGAGTTGGGATTGAAAGGTTGTATTCAGGTTCTTAGCTTGCTCTGTGAGCTAGGAATGTAGGTGACATAAAATGGAAACATGAAAATGAATTGTGCCCTGATCTGCCAAGTTGTGAAGTTTTGCAGAATCTTCAAATCTTCCTGATGTTTATGCTGCTTATGCAGCTTTTAGCGAAGCATTTCAATAGCTGCACCAACTTCTTGCTGTTCTGTATGCAAATACTGTGGGGTAAATACATTTTAAATTCACATTAAAAAGGGATTTAAAGGGAAACATTTAGCTTAATTAGACAAGCTTTAAATCACTTTGTATGTTTGTGTTGACCTCTTGTCCCCTTTCTGAAAGTTTAACAATTCAAATTCAGAACTTGGTTTTCAGTAAGATCAATAACTGGTGCTACTGGACTAATAATATGTGAAGTTTTTATGCAGCTTATTTAAATTATAATTAATTATAATCATAGCTTGGGTGAGCCTCATTAAATCAAATATTATGGTCTGATTGGCTTATGTTTGAAAGTTGTGTTAAGAATGGTTCATGAATTCTGATGAGCATTTGGGGATTAATTTTGGACACACCTAATGTACTACATAATCAACACATCCATCCCTTGGGCATTTTCAGATCTAACAGCATAAATCTTATTTTTCGCTATCTGCCCTGTTGCTACTATACACAGAAGAAGCCATTTATTGCTTTTCTGGAAGTCTGTCATCCTTCAACTAATTAGTGTGTTATTAGAATTGTGCTCATTTTTTTTGAATGCATTGAATAAACTTTACATTGTAGAACTGGCTGCAATCTAGTGAAGTCACATTTAGTGACAGCAGAAATAAGCCTTGCAGTGACATTTTGTTGGATATTGGGAGAAAAGCTTTTATAAGTTATAAGAATGCAAGAACTTCCTTGCTCATATCATTTTACTAATGTGATCTCCCTTGAAGGCTAATCTGTTTCCTTCAGCTATCTACATGTTATAACCAGCCATCTCCAGATAAATCTGAGCTCATCATGATAGTTAGGTAGAATAACAGTAGCCAGAAGAGTGAATGCTGAAGAGAACCAATTTTGCCACATGCCAGAATGTTCTTAGTTCCACAAAATTGTTAAGATGTTTATTAGCCACTGAATGGATTCACAGAATAAATCTCTGCAGCTATCTCTCATGCCCTTCCCTCCGCCTTTCATGCAATGGGGCTTAATTTTCTTTAGCAGATGATTTGGTTCTGTGCCATTGTTCTTCCATAAAGATTAATGTTGGAGTTTTCATCAAGATGTTGAAGGCAGGTTATTGCATTCACTCATTTTCTTGAGTTATTTATTTGGGGAATGAAAGAAGTGAGTTCATAGTATGAGAGAATATTGTTAGTAATTCACTATGAAAGCTATAATGCATGTTATACAACAGCTGCTGATTTTATTCCAGAATTTCTTGCTAAATGGACTACCTTACATTATGTACAGCAGTTGGCAATATCTGCTCAAATCTGTGTCCAGAAGCTAACATGGGCCTGGTTAGAATGTGAGTGGGTGGGTACCAAGGAATTCCTCTAGTAAGAAAGACAGTGTAATATAAGATAGATTGAAAACTCAACAACAAAAACAAAAAAGAAATCCAAGAAAATTCTGTGAACCACTTCCATGCTAGGGTTAGAAAAGTGCAGGTTGTATCCATGGGGTAACCAGGAGTTGAGTTAGACTGTACTTATCCTGTACTTATGTTAAATTATTCCTCAGATGGGTTACATAAAATTTCTGATAGGATTTGAGACAAATCACACCCTCCCTTAAAAGGCCTCAGGGAGTGGTGGAGTGGACTGGTATTTAAAGATCCAAGACTTTGGAACAAGAAAGGGAGTTCCTTGAGGGTCCAAATATCTGATTTCTACAGTCAAGTTGCAAGACTCAATGAGAGAAAATAGAGGAGGGTAATTCTTAGCTCTAGGTTGAATGTCATGGCAGCAGTATGGTGAGGGGGTGGGACTTTGACTAATGTATTCCATAACTAAGAGTTTCTTTCAGTAATGTTTTTGGTAGATTAGGATGCTTTTGAAGTAACAAAGTAAGCTGTGAATCAGGAATGCGTAGCCTGATAAGAACTGGTTCAAACTATCCCCTAAGGACACTGACTTGAAATTTTGTGCTCTGAAAATTCATTTTAATGTGAAAAACGAGGCTCCTAAATATTTAGATGACCATTAATAAGATCATATTAATAAATTACTATTGCCCCAATATATTTGAATTGTATATAAAGTAATTGTCCACCTTTTTAAGCTGCTCCTCTTTTGATGAGTGGCCCGTGAGGCATCCTCTCTACTTATGAACATGAGTAAAGAGTAATTTTAATCTATGTTTCCAGTTCAGAGTCTGGACAGAGGCAACACTGGGATAAATATACCACTGACATTTCTGGCTCGCAGGTGAAAGAGGCCTGATGTTATCCTTAGCCTCAGGTTGGAGTGATTCTTACTTTAGCAACTGATAGTCACCTCATGGCGAGATGGGCACCAATAAATAAATAAAATAAAGAACATCACAACACATATTTCCACTATAGATTTCTATGGCATTATTACAATAACAGCTCTGACCCATCTTTAGTCCAGCATCCCTGGTCTTTATTTCTAGATCTGATCTCAATTCTTCCTCTTTAAGCAAATGTATAAACTGTTACCCAGCTTTACTATGGGCTACTTTAATTGCTATGTAGTATCTATTTCTATGAATTGAAAAGGGTACAGGTGGTCCTTGATTTACGACAATTCATTTAGTGACTGTTCAATGTTACAGCATTAAAAATGTGATTTATCACCATTTTTCACAGTTACAATGGTTATGGCATCCACAATTGTTGTGGCATGGTCACATGATCAAAAGTCAAATGCTTGCCAACTAACTCATATTTATGATGGTTGCAGTGTCCTGGGATCATGTGTTCACTGTTGTGACCTTCTGACAAGCAAATCAATGGCGAAGCCAGATTCACTTAACAGCCATATTACTAACTTAACAACTGCAGTGACTCACTTAGCAACTGTGTCAAGAAAGGTCGCATAATGGGGCAAAACTCACTTAACAACATAAATTTTGGGCTCAATTGAGATTGTAAGTTGAGGACTACCTCTATTCAGGAAGAAGGGCTGGATGTTCTTAACTTGAGCAACATTCTGTTCAGTTTTGAGTTGCCCAAAAGCCACAGAGCCATTGTAAGAAACAGTGGTTGAATTACACAGAGTGGCATTTGAAATGAGCTATTGGCTATCAGGACAAGTACAGTACTATAGTAACTGATTAGAGGCCTTATGATCATATGACAACAAGTTGTGTAAACTGCAAGATTACTTTATTTAAAAAAAATGAATATAGGGTCCAACTGCAATTTTGGCATTATTTGGCATTCTGATAACTTTATAACCTGCCTATCTCTATAAATAAGTAGTGTAGACTAGTTTTAGCTCTGAGACTGGATTTCATAGAATAGTTTTAAAGAAGCATGCTTAAAAATCTGCAAAAAGTGTTGGAAAAGAGTATAGGGCTAGACTTTCAGGACAATATTAGAAAGTCAAAGCTATCTTTAGACAGTCATTTCTGAAAAAAATCAACATTGAATAATGGTTTCCTTGTCAATTTATATGCTAGCCATTCTCTTATAATTCATTATATGTCTGGGCTTGGTTGTTCGAAGCTGAACAAGGACTTATTATAAAAGGCTTACCTATACTGTGACCTCATCAGTCACAAAAATTGACAAGCCTGAAACAAGTCAACTTGTCTGGTGCTTAATATGTTAGGGAGCTAAATGAAAGAACTCTACCCATTTAATGATTTATTGGATGAAAGCAAGACTGTTAATGCTCATGCAAGTTGGACTTGATGGATAGTTATGCCTAGAAACATGATATATGAAGCATTCTCACAACAATATGCGCTTGCCTTATTTATATTTGGGTTAAGTTGATAAATGCACATGCTGTTAGAGATTGGGTAAGGATGGATAAGCATCCTCTCCCCTTTTTTCCTTTTTCTCTTCATCAAAATGTGTGGTTATAAACCCGAGTATTGGGTAGTTGTTGTTGTTGTTGTTTTGCAGAGGGTGGTTATGAAATTTGCAACAAGTGTTTTGTGAAACTGATTCATGTTCTACACACACACACACACACACACACACACACACACACCATATATTTTCTGGCTTGTCCTCTTGCCATATGTTGGAAGCCAGGGATCAGTGTGTCCTTTGCTAATGCCTTTGTAATGACCCCTACAATCAATCAAATTATTTTCTAATTAAAACAAGCCTAACAAGCAGCCTAGAAAATAATAATCCTAGATACTAGTTCATCAAATCTATATTATACATGTTTCAGAGGCATGAATGAAGATTCTTGATGGGTCTCACTCACCATGGAACTATTGGCCTAAAGGTGAACATAGTTACACTGCTACAAACTTTCAGTGAAATTTGTGACATTTTCTAAGACAAAATTTGCATTTGGCCTTGAGTTGCATACTTCTGGCATAATTTCTCCAAAATGCATGCAAGAAATGCATTGACATATTAGTTTATTCAACACAACTCACTGACATTGTTTGGATGTTTAAAACTTGGTTTAACATTTTGCTTATGTGTATATATATATATTGATATTCAGAAAAGACACTCACAGATGCTCACATGATGAAACCAGATTCATGATGCATGTTCTGCCCCTTTCGTACATTATTGTGAGGTATACACATGTACAAAAGGAACAGAACTTGTGGTATGGCAGTGTAACATTTTTTTTTGTCATTTTAATAAATGAACTGGATCTATTGATGTCTCTGACTGTATAAATGGAAGTCTTCCTCATGCAAAAGAAAAAAGAAAAATAATATCAAGGAAAAGAGGCAACTGGACTTTCTTGTTTTTCTGTGAAAATGTTTCGCTTCTCATCCAAGAAGTTTCTTCAGCTCTGAGCCTTGTTATTACCTGGATAAGAAATCAACAAAATGTACCTGTATTCCTCTAAATATCTAAGAATTCAACAATTATTATTGGAATCATTGGATAAACCAAACTTTTAAACTCTTCATTTGATTTTACATTTTTGGCAAAATCTTTTATAAAATATTTTCTTCTCATTTCTTTCTCTTATTCTCAGGTTGCTTTAAAATTTTCTTACAAGTTTTTGAGTTTACATTCTTCTTCTGGTTGGTCAGGTATTTTCCTTGTCCTGTAGTTTTTTATTTTTTCTTTCCCCAGTTTATGAACTTTAAAGACCTAGAAAAGGATTTCCCTCATAGTAATTTCTTTTTTAAAAAGTATCTAGTACAGTAGACATAATGAAACTTGCAAGAGGTGGCTGATACTGAGATGTAAATTTTTACAAACTATAGTAAGTTCAAGGAGAAGTAGTTCAATACCAGCTATAGATGAAAGTTTCTCCCTTTTAACCATCACATTGAGTTTAAAAGGCAAAATAATATTTAAAATCATTTTGCTTCATTCGTATCACTTAACCATAGCTAAATTTTATAGGAATACTATTTGCATCGTTTAATAAAATATAATATCCAACAGCAGAAGTGGAGAGTATGTGCATTCCAAATTATTCTGGAATTTTAATATATAGCGTGTGGATTTCTCAAAAAAAATAGTGACAAGATACAAGAGACCCAATCTAATAATCAACCCTCCACCATTGCTTGAAAGTGCAACACACAGGAAGAATATAAAGCTTCAATTCGAATAAGAATTGTAAAGAATAAAGAGAAATCAACTGTGTTAACAAAAATACAATGAGGCTTAGTGTACTTATGCAGAGGCAAATCCAACTGAGATAATTGAAACTTACTTCTGAATAAATGTAATTAGGCCTGGAAATATTAAGAACTTCAAAAGGAAATACCTTGATTAATTTGAAAAGCAAACTGAGAAAAAATAGCATAGAAATGTTCAGATTTCCAGCTAAAATTTCAATTACTTATGTGTGGGTTTTTTCCCCATAAGGTAATTCATACATAATTTTAAAATAATTAAATCCCACTCTGTGTGTGTGTGTGTGTGTGTGTGTGTATGCAGGTCTTGGAGTGTTTGGGTCTTTGTGAGATTGAAAGTATCTTGGTGACGTTTCAATGAGGTCCCACTTGCTATCTTCAGGCTGGTGCTTTTGGCTTCATGCTTGTGTGAGCCTCGTTGAAACATTGCCAAGATATTCTCAATCTTACATGAGAAATGACCCAAACACGCCAAGACCTGCATAGCTTTCCCTGTGAAAATCTACGAATATATATGTGTGTGTGTGTGTGTTTTCTTAAGTTTTCATGGGTATTGATATGTATGGTATTCAGCTTTATTCTGGTATTTTCCCACGTCATTATAGTTGTGCTTTTAAAGTTGTAGCGACGCTTTGGTAGAATCTCATCTGCCATCATCAGGTTTATGTATTGGGTTCATCTCTGTGTGTAGACGAACTCAATACACAAGCCTGATGATGGCAGATGACACTTTCCTAAGTAAGATTGAGAGTATCTTGGCGACGTTTTGACAAGATCCCACTCATCATCTTCAGACTGGTGCTTTCAGCTTCATGCTTGTGCAAGCAAAGTGTGATCGGAACATTTTTCAGTACATGGATTTACTTCTTCTTTTACCATTACATCTTACTCTTGCTATAAATCAATATATTTTATCCTTACATCTCAATCTTCTCCATGGTATATTTACATATTCCCTTATTCTTTTCCTATTTGCCATTTTATTTTCTTTTTATTTCTAAACCACTCATCCCAGGCATCCCCGGCCCGATAATAAATTGAATCTTCTCTGTCTTTTATTTTCATCGTGCAATCTATATATTTTTTTATAACCAGTAGAACCCTTTTTTCCTTCCAGAGCTGTGTGTACGAAATCTTTGCAGCTGTTAATATATGTAACAAAATATATCGATCTGTTTTATTGCATTTTTGTGTTATTATACCTAGTAAAAAAGTTTCCGGACTAAATTCAATTTTCTGATTCGTTATTTCTTCTATCCATTGTCTAATTGTATTCCAATATTTTTTCACTTCCTGGCATGTACACCAGGTATGAAAATAAGTGCCTTTTTCTTTTACACATTTCCAACAATTTGGGTCTGAGTTAAACATTTTTGCCAATGTTTAATAGCGGGAGGAAGGTAGCATCTGTAGAACATTTTGTATTAATTTTCCTTGTATGCTGTGGATGTAATTAGCTTGTAATTTGATCCACACATTCTCTCCCAATTTTCCAGGTCTACACTGTGGCCAACATTTTTCGTCCATACCACCACCATCTCTTTGACCACCTCCTCTTCCATTTTAAAATCTAGTAGAAAGTTATATATTCTTGAAATCATTTTCTTTTCCATTTCTTGTAGAATTTTATCTAATTGATGCTTTTCCATGCAGAAACCAAATTGTTCTTTGTCCTTCTGATATCTTGCCTGAATTTGCATATATGGCCACCAATCTATCTTTATATTTTGTTGCTGTAATTCTTGTCTCATTTTTAATCTCCCTTGTGTGTCTAATAGGTCTTTGTAATTCCTCTTTTTCCCCAGATCCATTACATTTTGGGTAGATTTGTGCTGCCATAGTTGACAACCAGTTTGGTATTTTAGTATAATGATTCATTTTAATCTTGTTCCATGTCCAAATTAATGAATCTCCAATCATGTGTCTCTGAAAATATGCATGCTGTTTACATTTCCCATCCCAAAGGAAACTATGCCACCCTCTCTGCAGGTCGTGACTCTCTAACGACAATACTTTTCAATTTTCCAGGTTGATCCGAACTTTAAACCATGCCGTAGTCACAGCCTGATAATACATTTCCCAGTCAGGGAATTCAAAGCCACCCCTATATCATTGGCAAATGCTTATACCTTATAATGCTCCTTTTTAATTGAAGCCCCTTTGATAGCTACATTTTTCCTAGTGTTTTCCAATAAGTTTTCTAAGGTAAGAATAAAGAGAAGGGGTGATCCCGCCTTACTCCCATGTTGATCCTGAATGTTTCCATTTGTCACCGTTCATTATTTCATTGGCTATCTGTGTCATATAAATTGTCAAAATTAATTTAATAAATTTATTGCCAAATTGCATGCTTTTTAATTGTTGTATTATGAACTGCCAATTAACGTTGTTAAATGCCTTTTGCGCATTGAGGAAGACCATTGCCAATTGTTTTCCTGGGTTTGCTTCATAATATTCTATAATATTCAAGACCATTCTGGTATTATTTTTAATTTGTCTATTCAGTAAGAATCCGTTTTGGTCGCTGTGAATGATCTGATTAAGGGTTTTTTTTTTCAATCTTTCTGCCGTTATGGACATAAATATTTTATAATCAACATTTGAAAGGGATATGGGCCTATAATTTTGGATTAATTGATGGTCCGAAACTTCTTTTGGGATCAGTGTTATGTATGTCTCCCCCCCATGACTTAGGTAATTATTAGAACTCATTAAATAGTTCTAATAATTGCATTTCTAATTTTTCTTGGAGCATTTTATACAATTCCCCTGGGAGACCATCTGGTCCCAGGCTCTTATTGTTTTTCTGTTTCAAGATTGCCTCTTGAAGTTCTCTTAATGTTGTTTCCCTGTTTATCTCTTCTTTATCCTCTTCTGGGATCACAGGTAGACCTTTTTCTTCTAAGTAATGTTGGATATTTCCCTCTGGTACGTCTCCCCTACTATATCATTCCTCAAAAAAACTTTTAACAATATGTTTTTTCTTTTCAGTTTGATGTTGTAGCGTACCATTAAAGTCCTTCAATTGTTGGATTTCTTTTTTTTTTCTTTCTTAAGTCTATAGGCTAGCCAGCTTCCCTGCTTATTCACATGTTCAAAATAATTCTGTTTTATCTTTTTCATGTCCTGTAACCATTCATCTTGGGTTAAAGGCCCTGTCACACTGCCCAACAGATGCAAAACGTTAGTAAAAAGAAGACAGTGGATGAGAAAAATGTTCCATCCATTGTTATCCGCTCCCAGAAGGGACGAAAATTTGCATAACCGGAGCAGATAACACGGAAAGGAATGGACGCAGGGAGGACGTAGGGCGGATGCAAAGTGGATGTGGACGGAAGCCCAGCGGATGGAAGCGGATGGGAGCGGATGGCACATCCGCTAGGATTCTGGGGGACCTCAGCAAAGCGGACGTGGAATAAATACAGCGGATGCACAGCGGATGCACAGCGGAAGCCTAGTGGATGCCTTATGTTAATTGCGCATGCGGGGAGGATGCATTGCGTAAGCCCCGCGGATATAAGGGAAGCAGCTCGGAAGCAGGTCACCATTCAGAGGAAAGACCTGCTGCCGGACGGATTGACAGCCTTGGTGCCTTCCTGCCAGCCAGCCTTCCTGCCAGCCTGGGTGCCTGCCTCCCTGCCAGCCTTCCTGCCAGCCTTGGTTCCTGCCAGCCTCCCTGCCAGACAGCAACTCCACAACCATGCAGAAGCACAGCAAGCCTCAGCCATCTGCTGCCAGCCCTTGCAAGAGGGACAGGGCTACCATCCTGCCCCCTGGCCCTCACTCTGGTTCTGCTGGGGCTTCTGCAGCACGGGCTCACTCTTCTGGGGCTGGGGCTTCTGCTGCTTCTGCTTCTGGAGGAGCTGATGAAAAGCACTCCAGCACCAGCCACCTCCACAGCACCTGGACCCTTCGCCTCTGAGACTGAGCAACCAAGAGGAGTGCCAGAGACTCATTTTTGTTTTATAGCTTGTTGTTAATAAAGTCTATTTTTGATTCACACACTTGCTTCATTTCTTTTTTTTAATAAAGTCTTGCTGGAAACTTTTAGAAATAGTTTAAGCCTTTGCATGCTTGTGGGTTAAGATAGCAGTGGGATGGGTTGAGATAGCAGTGGGATGGGCAGGGATACCTTTGGGATGGGTAATAGCTGTGTGATAGATAAATCTCCAGTGCAAGCATAGTGGGACTGGATGGTCCACCCTCCCAGGTGCCACACCTATGGCCTTTTATTATCAATAACAATGTAATAATTATCCACACATGTCAACACAAACACAACTCTTTATTAAATGCCCTGTTCTTTGTAGGCCCACCCAACATACATGGCCCAATCTCATCCGTGTGATGAGACAGCCTCAAGGAAGCATCCATTAATCATCTATCATCCTGTCTTGCCACTCCACTGCTCCAGCTGGGGAGTTGCACCAGTGTTTCAGGAGGTTGCGCTGCCTTTTCCTTTCATGTGAGGCTCTGTTGGGGCCTTGCACATCCTCAGTGTCTATCAGGTTTCGCCCTTGCCTCCATTCACCAGGCTTCATGTCCCCATTGCTTTGTTGGAGGTCCACGAGCCTGTTCTGCAAGACTGGGCATGAGATTGTGCAGGATGCAGCAAGCTTCCATGATCCTCCTCACGGTCTCTGGGCGATGCTGCATGGTGGTGAGAAGTACCTGGAACCTGTTGGCCAGGATGCCAAAGGCATTCTCCACCACCTGCCTTGCCCTGGCCAGCCTGTAGTTGAAGATCCTCTCTTCATGGGTGAGGCATCTGGAGGTGTAGGGCTTCATGAGGTAGATTGTGAGGGAGAAGGCGTCATCCCACATGATGAAGGAGGGCACATCTTGTGTGTCGTTGGGCAGGGGGTCTGGATCTGGGAAGCCCACGATGGGGTTGCCTTCCAGCCTACCCTTGAGGTCACTTGCGTTGTATACCTGGGCATCTGAAGATGAGCCGTTGCCTGAAGCATTGATGTACATGAACTTGTAGTCAGCATCAACCATGGCGAAGAAGATGATGCTGAAGAAGCCCTTGTAGTTGTGATAAGAGGACCCTGAGTTGGCTGGTGCTTTGCCGGCCACGTGCTTGCCATCGATGGCTCCAACGGTGTGGGGGAAGTTCCACCTCTGATACCACTGCTCTGCAACTTTCTTCCATCCTTCTTCAGTGGAGGGGCACTGGAGGAGCTCCTCCTTGTACTCTTCAATGATGGCCTGCACCACTTCTCTGACCACAATGCTGATGGTGTTGTGTGGCACCCTCCAGCTGTACTGCATGTTCCTGTAGGTGGTCCTTGAGGCCAGGTGGCGCAGAGTGAGTGCCACCTTGAGCCCAGGTTCCAGGCTGGGCCGGAAGTTGGTGTTTGTCTTGGTCAACCTGGGTGTCAGCCGCTGCACAACTTCGTCAAACATGGCTGGAGGCATCCTCATGAAGTTCTGGAATGCCCGAGTGTCTTCGTTCCTGAGCTCCACCATCAGCTTGTTGTACAGTCCGTCTTCTGCTCTTCTGGTGAACCATCTTCGTACCCAAACGCTTCTTGGCCGCCTCTTTTTCTTCCCGTAGTAGAGTTCACAGAGCCTGTAGATGGCTTCACACTTTTGCAGAAGGATGGTGGCTGCCAAAAGGACTTTGTTATGATCCATGGAGGACATGACTGGATGCTGTGGAAAAGGAAGAGTCAGACGAAGGCTGCAGAGGTCTGCACCGCAGGGCTGCTGTTCTGAAAGTGAGATGCAGGTGAGTTGCTCCCCCTTTTTATAGGCTGTATAGGTGTCCCTTTGCATCCTCTAGGCATCCTCTAGACATCCTTAATATCCGAGATAGGTCCCCTCTGCGAAGGTTTTTTCAATTTTAAATGCTTTGTTTCCATGCTGCATCCGCTAGGCATCCGTTCTGCATCCATTCCGTGTCCGTTCCGCTTCCTCCCTGCGTCCGAGCGGATGCGAGTTGCGCGGATGCGGAACCGATGCCTAGCGGATATAGTGGATGTGTAACGGATGCAGAACGGATGCCTTGCGGATGCCTAGCAGATGCAGAATGGACAAATTGGATACATTTTCCGCGCAAAAGTTTTGAGCTGCTCAAAACTTTCTGAGTGGATGAAACGTCCATAAACGGATGCTCGACGGATAGAGAGGAAGCAAAACGGAGGCAGTGAGTACAGAACGGATACATCGCATTAACCAATGGATGGCAAGCTTTTTTGTCCATTTTACATCCTCTTTGCATCCATTGGTGCAGTGTGACAGGGGCTTAACATATTCAATTTATGTCTAATCATTATTCTCTCCATATTTGCTGTCTCATCGTGTGGTCTTTTTTCTAGTGTTTTTTCTAACTCCTTAAGCATATCTAGTAGTTTACATTGTTCTCGTTTTTTCCCCTTATATCTATGTGTATTATATGAAATTGCTAGGCCCCTGATATTTGCTTTAGTCATGTCCCATAGGTTTGGAATTGATGTTTGTTGTTTTTTGTTTTCCTTCAGAAAGAACTCCAATTCTTTTTCCATCATCTAAACACACTCTTTTTCTTTTAGGATCTCATTGTTTAGCATCAATCTTCTGTTTTTTTTTTTTCAATCCTTTCCAAATTATTTTAATGGGATTATGGTCCACCCCTGTGTTAGATTCAATTTCTATTTCTTTTATATTATCTTCCATTTCCCCATTCATCCATAACATATCCAATCTTGACCATGATGTGTGTGATGCTGAATAGTAAGGATACTGTTTTTTGTCTGGATTTCTTTCTCTCTCTCTATCTTTTAATCCTAATTCTTCTGCCATTTGATAGAATACTTTTGGTAATGTTTTTCTTTTCCTTTTTCCCCCTGCATTTTCATTATTGTAATCATTTCCTAAATTTGCTATTGCATTGAAATCACCTAGCATATTTATATGTATGTATATGTATTTATACAACAATATAAAACTAAATATTGTTCTCATATTCCTGTTTTCCTAATTTTCTGTATAGTTTGGTGTAAAATTTTTCTTGCTTCTCATTCGGCACATATATCACTGCCAATAACATTTTCTTATAATTTATATAAACTTCTAACATCAACCCGAACATCTGCATATACCTGTTTTGCTTGTAAATGTTTCCTAATATATACTGCTATTCCCCTCTCTTTTAGTTGGGCTAGAGATACATATAAATCTCCTAACTTTGGTGCTTCTAACAGTTTACTTTAATGCTTCTGAATATGTATTTCTTGAAGTCATTTCATATCTAAGTTCAATTTCTGTAGTTTAGTTATCATTTTTTTCCTCTTAATTTGTGAATTTAAACTGTTGATGTTAATGGAAATCAATTTAATTTCTTCTGCCATTTTACTCTGTAGTTGTTTCTTGTTGAAGCTTATTTGCTCTCATTTGGTGTCTCGTTCTTACTCCTTCACTTTCCACTTCTTCCTGCTCTCTTTCCTCTTGTTCTGTTTCTCTTTCCTCTACCCAAACTTCTTCTTGGCTCCTACTTTCCACTTCCTCTTTGCTGTTCTGGTCTTCTTCTGATACCACATAGAGTTCAAAGAATTATCTCGATTTTTCTATACTATCTATTTTAATTTTTTTATCCTGCCATGATATTAACATTCCATCTGGGATGAGCCATTTGAACAGGATGTTATTCTTATTCAGTTGGGTGGCCAGGAATCTGTATTTCTTTCTATGTTCCCTTATTCTTCTTGGAATTTGTTTCAACGTTACAATTTCTGTTCCCCTAAATATCAGAGGTTCATCTCTTGTTACTTTGAATATCTCATCTCTCAATTGTTTCTTTGAGAATCGTATATGAAGCACTCTTGGAAGTCTAAAACATCTTGTATAGTTGGTATATATTCTATATACCTTATCAATTTCCCTTCGAACCTCTTGGCCCTATTTTTATAATGCTTCTGCAGAGACCTGCCATTAATTTGGGCAAGTCCTCCCCTCTTTCTTCTGTTACATTCTGAAATCTGAGGAAGAAATCAGTCTTTTCCATCTCCAAATATGCAATTGCCTCTTCTAATTTCCTGTTCTCTTCCATTAATTTCTGTTCTATTGATTCTATATTTTTATCCGCTTGTTCGACCTTTGCTCCCACTGCTTTCATTTTATGTTCTGTCTTTACTACTGTTTCTGGATTGTACTTATCTTCTCATTTAGTTTCCATATTTTACCTTTCATTTCCCCCATTTCAGTTTTAAAATCTGTATGGTTTCTCACCATCATTTCTTGTATTGTTAATGCCATTTGAATTGTTTGCATATTTGATACCTGATTCACCTTCTCAGGATTCAGCATGCCCTCTATCAAGCATTGTCCTGCTGGTGATGTTATCATTGATGTTGGGTTGGATGTTGTTTTCTTCCAAATCTTAGCAGTCATTGTCATGGTGGACATCTTAGGTTCCCAAATCTACCTATTTTCTTAGGAAAGTCTTTCAATATTATCATCCATTGTATCAAATCCCTTCTACATTTTGTATGTTATCTCTTCCCTTTTATCTTATTCTAATCCCTTCAGTTTATCACTACAAGGTCTACTATACTTAATGATGTCTCTCTATATCCCATGTACACTATATCTATATATATGCCACCCACAAACCCAAACTATGGCTAAGATACATCGATGACACATTTGTGATTTGGCCCCATGGAAAAGAAAACCTAAACAATTTCCTGCACCCTGACTAAAGTACTGACAGCCAACAGCTTCCACAAAAACAAAATCACCAGCTTGATCCACAAAAACACACTAAGACATAATAGAGACTTAGAAGATCAACAGATCTATGGAACAGCTGTCCTGCCCTACATAAGAGGCAGTACAGAGAAAAATCAGTAAGATACTACACAGGCATCACATCAAGACTGCCTTCAAAACAGACAAAAAAAAATAACAGCCATCCTTAGAAACCCAAAGATAAAATTGACCTGGAAAACCAAGGCATATACGAAGTTCCCTGTTAATCATACCTGGCCATATACATTGGACAGACCAATAGAAAAATAAGTACCCCCCTGGATGAACACAAAAATTCAGTAAAAAAGCTGGAACACACCTCCTCACTAGTCCAACACATGAAAGCCACAGGTCATAACATCAACTTCAATGGCACCAAAACCCTAGCCACTATAGAAAACCCCAGCCACAGAATCATCAGAGAAGCTATAGAGATTGAAAAAAGACCCAAAAGCATGAATAGAAGAGATGATTCCACCAGACTGTCAATCATTTGGAAGCTTGCACTCTCAAATAGAAAGATCTCCACACCACAAGACAGGCAAACATCTGGGCACAAACAGACTCCCCCTGATACCTCCAGCTCAAACACACCCCAACCAGGCATCCAGATGAAACCTAGCTTCCTAATAGATGATTGCCGTCCTTTTACTCGAAGCCAAGCTGCACTCAAAGCCTCCAATGCAGGAACACAGTGTTGCAAGCCAATCAAAGCCACAAAAAAGACAGAAGAAACCAGAAACACCATCAAACAAACTCCAAGACCAATAAACACAGACTAAGACTCCCAACCAATCAGGATGAAGAAGAAAACCATTCTGGCACAGCAATAGGCTAGCCTCAAATTTAAAACTAAAGCCCATGTCACAATGCACCAATGGATGGAAAGAGGATGTAAAATAGAGAAACATGCTTGCCATCTGTTGGTTAATGCGATGCATCCATTCTGTACTCACTGCGTGCGTGATTCATATGTTCTATCTGTTCAGCATCCGTCCACTGAGATTTCATCCTCTCAAAAACTTTTGAGCTGCACAAAACTTTTTGAGCGGATGAACTTTCTGCTGTGTCCATTCTACATTCGTGACACATACAGGGAACAAATGTTCTATGTCCATCGTCATCCGTTACATGTCCACTGTATCCGCTCGATATCTGCTGCGCATCTGCGCAACTCACATCCACTCCAGCAGAAAATGGAAAGAGGGAGGACGTAAAACAGACACGGAACATCCACACAGCGTTAGTAGCACGGAAATAGAAAGGATGAAAGCGGAGGCAGCTCACATATAAAGCGTTAAAACAGAAAAAACATTCGTATAGGGGACGTATCTCAGATATTTAGGATGTCTGGAGGATGTCGAGAGGATGCAGAAGGACACCTAGTGGAAAACCGATATTTCCTATAAAAAGGGGGAGGAAATCACCTGGATCTCACTTTCAGTCCAGCAGCCCTGGTGTGAAGACCTCTTCAGCCTTGCCCTTGCTCTTCCACATCATCCAGTCATCTCCACCATGGATCGTTGCACACTCCTTTTGGTAGCTGCCATCATTCTACAGCAGTGCCAAGCCCTCTTCAGGGTCTTTCACCTGTTCTACGCAAGGAAAAGGAGGTGTCCAAGAAGTGTGTGGGCTCGAAGATGGATTGTGAGAAGAGCGGAGTACGGACTATATGACAAGCTGATGGTGGAGCTGAGGAACGAAGACCCTTGTGCATTCCAGCACTTCATGAGGATGCCTCCAGCCATGTTTGACAAAGTTGTGGAGTGGATGAGACCCTGGTTGACCAAGGCAAACACGAACTTTCATCCCAGCCTAGACCCTGGACTGAAGGTGGCACTGACTCTGCACCACCTGGCCTCTGGGACCACATACAGGAAAATGTAGAACGCCTGGAGGGTGCCACACAACACCATCAGCATTGTGGTCAGAGGAGTGGTGCAGACCATCATTGAAAAATACCTGGAGGAGCTCCTCCAGTGCCCCTCCACTGAAGAAGGCTGGAAGAAAGTTGCAGAGCAGTGGTATCTCAGCGCCAGCCAACTCAGGGTCCTCTTATCACAACTACAAGGGCTTCTTCAGCATCATCCTCTTCGCCATGGTCGATGCTGACTACAAATTCATGTACATTGATGCTTCAGGCAACGGCTCATCTTCAGATGCCCAGGTATACAACGCCAGTCACCTCAAGGAGGGGCTGGAACGCAACCTCATCGTGGGCTTCCCAGATCCAGACCCCTTGCCCAACGACACGCAAGATGTGCCCTATTTTATCGTGGGGGATGATGCCTTCTCCCTCAGAACCTACCTCATGAAGCCATACACTTCCAGACTCCTGACCCGTGAAGAGAGGATCTTCAACTACAGGCTGTCCAGGGCAAAGCTGGTGGTGGAGAATGCCTTTGGCATCCTGGCCAACAAGTTCCAGGTACTTCTCACCACCATGCATCATCGCCCAGAGACTGTGAGGAGGATCGTGGAAGCTTTCTGCATCCTGCACAATCTCATGCGCACCCGCTACCCAGTCTTGCAGAACAGGCTCGTGGACCTCCAACAAGGCAATGGGACATGGAGCCTGGGGAATGCAGGTAAGGGCGAAACCTGATCGACACTCAGGATGTGCAAGGCCACAACACAGCCTCACAGGAAGGGAAGAAGCAGCGCAACCTCTTGAAACACTGGTGCAACTCCCCAGCTGGAGCAGTGGAATGGCAAGACAGGATGGTAGATGCTTAATGGATGCTTCCTTCAGCCTGTCTCATCACACGGATGAGATTGGGCCATGTATGTTGGGTGGACCTACAATGAACAGGGCGTTTAATAAAGAGTTGTGTTTGTGTTCAAATGTGTGGATCAATGAGTACATTGTTATTGATAAAAAAGGGCCCTAGGTGTGGGACCTGGGAGGATAGACCATACAGTCCCACTATGCTTGCACTGGAGGTTTATCTATTCCACAGCTATTAGCCATCCCAAAGGTATCCCTGCTCATTCCACAGGTATCCCTGCTCATTCCACTGGTATCCCTGCCCACCCCACTGTTGTCTTAACCCATCCCACAAGCATGCAAATGCTTAAGCCAATTGTAAAAGTTTCCACCAAGACTTTTTTTAAAAAAAACAAATGAAGCAAGTGTGTGAATCAAAGATAAACTTTATTGAACAACAAGGTGTAAAAAAAAAAAAATGACCCAAGTCAAGTCTCCAAATAAAGTCCACAGGTAGCCAGCTAGCTGGTCTCTGGCACTCTTCTTGGTCACTCAGAGGTGTGCCCAGTCTCAGGGGTGAAGGGTCCAGGTACTGTGGTGGTGAGTGGTGCTGGAGTGCCTGGCCTTGAGAGGACAACAGGGGATGGTGTGTTGAGAAAGCTCTCAGAAAGCTGGCTCAGCCCCATGATGCTGAGAGGTCCTTCCTCCATGCCATGGGGTGTCAGCCCCA
>BLBF01000004.1:72980748-73026397 GCA_015471245.1 Laticauda colubrina | reverse complement strand
CCAGCCACAGAATCATCAGAGAAGCCATAGAGATTGAAAAACGACCTGAAAGCATGAATAGAAGAGATGATTCCACCAGACTGTCAATCATTTGGAAGCCTGCACTCTCAAATAGAAAGATCTCCACACCACAAGCCAGGCAAACACCTGGGCACAAACAGACTCCCTCTGACACACACACACACACACACACACACACACACACACACACACACACTTATACATATGTGTGTGTGAGAGTGTGCATGTGCTTGTGCGTGCACCACACACACATATACACACACACACGAAACTGAGACTGAAATGGGGTCAAATGTATGATCAGTCCAGAGTCCCTATGCATCAAAAGAGATCTCCTTGAAGTCCATTGACCCTTATCTGGTGCTAATTCACACTGTCCTTTAGTGGTTTATATGATTTTGTACAAATTGTATGGAATAAACTCTCAGTGTTTTTGAATTCTATCATGGGTCCTGTTTTCTTTGCCTAAATATAGTACTAAGAATATTACTTTTCCAGAATATTAAAATGTTGAAATATAAAAAATATTTTTTTTCTTCTTAAAATTTAATTTATATATTTAATTTAAATTTAAATCATGAGTTTTGAGCCAACTTCCAAAACTTAAAAAGGATTTATTGGGAGTTAACCTGCTGGCACTGCCTCGGTAGAGCTGACTCTGAGACACATAATTCATTGTCACCCCAACCCTGGTTTTTCCCCACCCCCTGGGTGTATCGTAATTCATACACTCCAATGGGACACATCCATAGTCAAGAGTCATCTTTCAGCTACTCTTTGGCACAAATGCAGGGAGAAAATAAGACACTCTTCACTTCAGTATTTCATAACACAAAAGCTTATTGTTTATTCCTTCCTCCTCAAGGAGTTCGACATAATAGCTAAGAAAACAAAATAAAGTTGGATTTAACCCGAGTTTCCCTTCATTACCCCTGATTACCCTTATTACCCTTGATTACCATTTTTAATGATAATTATTCGTATGAACTCAATCACATGAATCATGGTTCATGCATAGAGTTTCACCTCACAGCATTTTACCTAGACCATGCATATAATTATGATACAGAGTTTATTCTGATGAAAAGAAATGCCATCCTTCAGGTCGCTGTGGCTTTGTTGTAAATGCGTGTGTTGCGTAGTTATGATACATCAATCATGCTCCCCCCAGTTAGAATTTTGGCCAGCAGAAACTTTGGTCACCTAGTTACTATCTCTGAAAACTTTTATGGAATGCAGTTTCAGATTGCAAGTGGTTGCACTGCTCCCCCCTCCATTTCTAAAAAGAAAGCTCTGAAAAGACCATGGAAATATTTTATGAGTTGACAGATTTTTCCAGTATAAATAAATGCATTGTTTACCTCTTTCCAAGGAAAATACCAATATTTCTTATAAAAGACAGATACAAAGGTTGCACTTTATTCTACCGAGCAGTTGCATTTCTGGGACAATCTAAAATTTGAAAACCTGTACATTAATATTAAGCCTTAACTGTCTATTTTGAATTTTATACTTTACATCATTAAGATGTGATTGTTATACATATATTTTTTATAAAAATTGCTTTATAATAATTAATGCCGAGAAATATCATTCAAATGGTATGCTATCTGTATGAGTATATAACAACTTGTTTGAATAATTTAATTCAACTTAAAAACTAAATTCTCTAAGTCTATAAACCAAAGTGTTCAGATGGATGTTTCCAATGTTTCTATAGGAAACACTAATACATAAAATATTAAAGAAAGAAATTATTTTTTTAGTTTGAAGTGTCTTCTGTTTCTTTCTACTAGGATGTCACACGTTATCTAGTTTCTATCAACTTTCTGTAGGTATACCATTCTGTCTATAAAGAAAAAATTTCCCAAAGGGTTTTTTTTCCAAGTTAGAAAAGAGTTGATACAGAAGATTAACAAGTTATTTTTAGATATAATGCACTTTCAGAGAATATAACTGAAACATAAGTTTAAATATGAAAATTAAAAAGTCTTGTACTTCATTATTTAGAAAAGCTGAAATGTTAGCCTGTGGAGTATTAACTTAATCAAGTTCTGTGCATAAGAAAGTGCTTAGAACTCAGATATTTTTTAACTGTATCAGAACTTCATATTGTGTGTATGTGGTATGTATACGTGTGTACACACACACACAAATTCTATTTTAGCTTATCAAAAAAATATTGATGCAGATTAACCCAGTGTTGTCTATTGTAAACCAGAGTATATCTGTATCTCAATTCTGTATTTTTCTAATGTTTTTAAAATTTGTGATTCAGTCAATAACTCAATCAAACACTTACAACATTTAATGAAGTATGTGCATGAAAAAAATGCATAGACAGGAAAACCTATCTGGCAGAGATGAATATAAAATGTCACAACATGCAAGTAAGAAAGTATGTGTGAAGAGCTGTGCCTGACAAACTTTTCATATTTTCATTAGGCTTTTTTTTTATAATGAATACATTTGCAATAGAAAAAGGTACTTCAAGCTAAAAAAAATGAGAAAGTGACTTAAAAAGGCCATTCTGCATTGAAATTTGCTGCTGAAATAAGTACTGCAATCTACAGAATATTTTGTCTGCAGATCTTTCTTTCTGTAACACATGCATATGACTAGATTTAGTATGAAGTTGCTTTCTGTGGGCTGGTGCTGTTCTCACCCACCCCCCACTTCTTCCGTGGTGATATGGAAGATGTGTACAAACTGTGATCAGCATAATGAAATACAATTACATGTGAAGGAAAAAACAGCAATATTTACTTTGATACAGTATATCATGCACTGAAGTTACCATGTGCTTCCTACAATTTCTTGCTTCCATATGTTCCAAAACAGAACTTCATGCTTTCTGCTGCAGTGATTAGATGAAGAAGCAGTGCACTTGAGGCTGGACGTAGCATGCAGTGAAAAAAACCCATTATTTTATCAGCAACCTGAAATTCTCCCTCAGTGTATACACAAGTCCTGAAAAGATTGTACATTTGTTATACTGTGAAGATCAATAGCATACTTTCTGGCCCAAGAAACAATACTACCATCCTCCCATCAGTGGTGGGATTCAAGTTTTTTTACTACTGGTTCTGTGGGCGTGGCTTGGTAGGCATGCCAGGGAAAGGATAAATCTCCAGTCAGAGTTGGTATTTGCCAGTTCTCCGAACTACTCAAAATTTCTGTTACTAGTTCTCCAGAACTGGTCAGAACCTGTTGAACACAATCTCTGTCTCTCATTCATTCTGTTTGTCTGCAGAAGATGAATACACTGAATAGTGCAGCAATATTTAAAAAATTATCCAGTATTCCACTACACTCATAAGTACAGTCAATTCAAAAAAAATCACATAGGCAAACCCATAATGAAATAAATGAGAGTGGTTTTGTGCAGTGGTCAGATTATATCAGATTAGAAACTGGACTTTGTGATTTCTAGTCTCACCTTAAGGCCCTGTCACACTGCCCAGCGGATGCAAAATGTTAGTAAAAAGGACACAACGGATGAGCAAAATGTTCCATCCATTGTTATCCGCGCTCAAAAGGGGCAAAAATTTGCATAACCGGAGCGGATAACACGGAAGGGAACGGACGCGGGGAGGATGCAGGGTGGATGGAAAGCGGATGTGGAACAGAAGCCCAGCGGATGGAAGCAGATGGGAGTGGATGGCACATCTGCTAGGCTTCCAGGGGACGTCAGCAAAGCGGACGCGGAACGGATACAGCGGATGCAGAGCAGATGCACAGCGGATGAAGTGGATACAGAGCGGAAGCCTAGCGGATGCACAGTGGAGGCCGAACGGATGCCCTGCGTTAATTGCGCATGCAGGGGGATGCATTGCATAAGCCACATGGATATAAAGGGAAGCAGCTCGCACGTGGCCAGCATTCGAAGGAAAGACCTGCTGCTGGATACATCGAGTCCTCGTCTGCCCTGCCTGCATGTCTGCCTGCAAGCCTTGCTGCCAGCCTTGCTGCCAGCCTGCCTCCAAGCCTCCTGGCCAGCCTCCCTGCCAGCCTTGCTCTCTGCCTGCCTGCCAGCCTTGCTGCCAGCCTTTCTGCCAGGCTTCCTGCCAGCCTGCCTGCCAGCCTTGGTGCCTGCCTGCCAGGCAACCTACCAGCCTTGGTGCCTGCCAGCCTCCCTGCCAGCCAGCAACCCCACAACCATGGGGAAGAAGCGAAAGCCTCAGCAACCTGTTGCCATCCCTGGCAAGAGGGACAGGGCCACCCTCCCGCCCTCTGTCCCTGACTCTGCTTCTGCTGGGGCTTCTGCTGCTCGGGCTCGCTCTTCTGGTGCTGGAGCTTCTGATGAAGCTGCTCCTGGTGGTGGTGCTTCTGCTGGTGCTTACTCTGCTGAAGCTGCTCCTGGTCCTGCTGGTCCTGTTAGTCCTGCTGGTCCTGCTCGTGCTCCTGGAATTGCTCGTCCTGCTTGTACTGCTCATGCTCCTGGTCTTGCTCATCCTGCTGGTCCTGCTCGTGCTCCTGGTCCTGCTCGTGCTCCTGGTCTTGCTGGCGCTGCTGGTGCTTACTCTGCTGATGATGATCCTGGTCCTGCTGATGCTGCTGATCCTGCTGGTGCTGCTGCTGCTGATGATGATGATCCTGCTGGTGCTGCTGCTGCTGGTGGTGTGGAGGAGCAGCGCCTACTACATGGGAGCCCCTCTGATGAGGGCCCATCTGGTCCTGCCAAAGGGAGGAAGAGACGTATGCGACAACGGGAGAGGAGGCAATACTCCATTGAGGAGGAACACGAGGATGAGGTGCTGGAGTGGCTGAGAGAGAATGACTATCTGTGGCGGAAGGGACACCGGCTGTACAGGGACACCAAAAGGAAGCAGGCTGCTTGGAGAGAGAAAGCGGAGAGTATGGGCTACACTTTGGAGGTGCTCCTCGGTTGTTGGAAGCACATGCACACCTGGTACGGGAAGCTGCACCTGAAGAAATCTGGTCAGACCACGCTTAAGCTGATGGACAGAGAGACCTATGTCAGGGCCAGGTGCAGCTTCCTGGAGGATGAGATCCGCCACCAAGGAGCACCAGGAGTACCTCTTATGACCCTCTCTCTCCGGCAGCCTGCTGAGAGCCAGTCCTCTTCCGGCCGAGAGTCAGTCCCTGTCTCCAGGCAGGTTTCTGTGGAGCGTGCCATGGCGGAGAACCCATGGACAGGTGTTGTAACTGTGGTGGAGCACGTGGAAGACTCCCTGGTGCAGTGGGAGAAAGGAGACGGCGCATCCACCACAGCCGTACCCGCATCCACCCACCCCAGCTCCACCTCCACAGAAAGGCAGAGAGCCAGACAGCAGGAGGGGCAGAGCCACACTGTCCTGCTGGAGATCAGGGATACCATCCGGACCAGCATAGATCTCCTCTCTCAGCTGGTCCACACCGACTCCTCATCCTCCAACCGAAAGCCCTTCCTCACCTATGTCAACCAGACACTCAAGAACATGACGGAACCCCAGTACCAGGTGGTGAAGGACCGGATCACTGATCTGCTTCACAACCCTCCAGACCCAGAGGAACCTACTCCCACCCAGTCCAGGCCTGCTCCTCCACCCCAGGTGATGTCCCTCCCATTCCAAGGCTTCCCACAGGCCCTCACCTACCAGGGCTACGGCTACCAGGAGGTCCAGCAGCACAGGCAGCAGTCCTTCCCAGTCCAGGCACAGAGTCATCGGGCAACACCGTTGCCACCAGTTCCACTGATGCCACCAATGCCACCCACGCCAATGATGTCACCGATGACAGTGATGCCACCCATGCCACCGATGCCACCCATGCCAGTCCTCACCCAGCTGCAGACCAGACAGCCCCACTACACTATTCCTTTCTCCACCCCACAGCCAAGCCCGGCCTCAGTACATCTGTCATCAATACTGGGGCTGACACCCCATGGCATGGAGGAAGGACCTCTCAGCTTCACGGGTCTGAGCCAGCTGTCCAAGAGCTTTCTCAACACACCATCCCCTGTTGTCCTCTTGGGGCCAGCCACCCCAGTGGTGCTTCAGACCAGCACTGCAGCAGCACCCACCTCCACAGCACCTGGACCCTTCACCCCTGAGACTGGGCACTCCTCCGAGTGACCAAGAGGAGTGCCAGAGACTGGCTGGCTGGCTACCTGTGGACTTTATTTGGACACTAGACTTGGGTCATTTTTCTTTTACACCTTGTTGTTCAGTAAAGTTTATCTTTGATTCACACACTTGCTTCATTTCTTTTTTTAAATAAAGTCTTGGTGGAAACTTTTAGAATTGGTTTAAGCCTCTGCATGCTTGTGGGATGGGTTAAGATAGCAGTGGGGTGGGCAGGGATACCTGTGGAATGGGTAATAGCTGTGGAATGGGCAGGGATACCTTTGGGATGGGTAATAGCTGTGGGGATAGATAAACCTCCAGTGTAAGCATAGTGGGACTGTATGGTCCACCCTCCCAGGTACCACACCTATGGCCCTTTATTATCAATAACAATGTAATAATCATCCACACATGTCAACACAAACACAACTCTTTATTAAATGCCCTGTTCATTGTAGGCCCACCCAACATACAGGGCCCAACCTCATCAGTGTGATGAGACAGGCTGAAGGAAGCACCCATTAATCATCTATCATCCTGTCTTGCCATTCCACCGCTCCAGCTGGGGAGTTGCACCAGTGTTTCAGGAGGTTGTGCTGCTTCTTCCCTTCACGTGAGGCTCTGTTGGGGCCTTGCACATCCTCAGTGTCTATCAGGTTACGCCCTTGCCTCCATTCACCAGGCTCCATGTCCCCATTGCCTTGCTGGAGGTCCACAAGCCTCTTCTGCAAGACTGGGTAGCGGGTGCGCATGAGATTGTGCAGGATGCAGCAAGCTTCCACCATTCTCCTCATGGTCTCTGGGCGATGCTGCATGGTGGTGAGAAGTACCTGGAACCTGTTGGCCAGGATGCCAAAGGCGTTCTCCACCACCTGCCTTGCCCTGGACAGCCTGTAGTTGAAGATCCTCTCTTCATGGGTGAGGAGTCTGGAAGTGTAGGGCTTCATGAGGTAGGTTCTGAGGGAGAAGGCATTGTCCCCCACGATGAAGTAAGGCACATCTTGCGTGTCGTTGGGCAGGGGGTCTGGATCTGGGAAGCCCATGATGAGGTTGCCTTCCAGCCCCACCTTGAGGTCACTGGCGCTGTATCCCTGGGCATCTGAACATGAGCCATTGCCTGAAGCATTGATGTACATGAACTTGTAGTCAGCATCGACCATGGCAAAGAGGATGATGCTGAAGAAGCCCTTGTAGTTGAAATAAGTGGACCCCGACTTGGCTGGCACTTTGCAGGCCACGTGCTTGCCATCTATGGCTCCAACGGTGTGGGGGAAGTTCCACCTCTGATACCACTGCTCTGCAACTTTCTTCCATCCTTCTTCAGTGGAGGGGCACTGGAGGAGCTCTTCCAGGTATTCTTCGATGATGGCCTGCACCATTTCTCTGACCACAATGCTGATGGTGTTGTGTGGCACCCTCCAGCCATACTGCATGCTCCTGTAGGTGGTCCCTGAGGCCAGGTGGCACAGAGTGAGTGCCACCTTGAGCCCAGGGTCCAGGCTGGGCTGGAGGTTGTTGTTTGCCTTGGTCAACTTGGGTGTCAGCCGCTGCACAATTTCATCAAACATGGCTGGAGGCATCCTCATGAAGTTCTGGAATGCACGAGTTTCTTCGTTCCTGAGCTCCACCATCAGCTTGTTGTACAGTCCGTACTCTGCTCTTCTCCCGATCCATCTTCGGACCCAGACGCTTCTTGGCCACCTCCTTTTCTTCCCGTAGTAGAGTTCACAGAGCCTGTAGATGGCTTCGCACTGTTGCAGAAGGATGGTGGCTGCCAAAAGGACTGTGTTACGATCCACAGTTGACATGACTGGATGCTGTGGAAGAGGAAGAGTCAGATGAAGGCTGCAGAGGTCTGCACCGCTGGGCTGCTGGTCTGAAAGTGACATGCAGGTGAGTTGCTCCCCCTTTTTATAGGCAGTATAGGTGTCCCTTTGCATCCTCTAGGCATCCTCTAGGCATCCTTAATATCTGAGATAGGTCCCCTCTGCGAACGTTTTTTCCGTTTTAAATGCTTTGTTTCCGTGCTGTATCCGCTAGGCATCCGTTCTGCATCCGTTCTGCATCTGTTCCGCTTCCTCCCTGCGTCCGAGTGGATGCGAGTTGCGCGGATGCGGAACAGATGCCTAGCGGATATAGCAGATGCGTAACGGATGCAGAATGGATGCCTAGCGGATGCGTAGTGGATGCAGAACGGACGAACTGGATACATTTTCCGCACAAAAGTTTTGAGCAGCTCAAAACTTTCTGAGCAGATGAAACGTCCATAAACGGATGCTGGATGGATAGAGAGGAAGCAAAACGGAGGCAGTGAGTACAGAACGGATATATCGCGTTAACCAATGGATGGCAAGCTTTTTTTTCAGTTTTACATCCTCTTTGCATCTGTTGGTGCAGTGTGACAGGGGCTTTAGGCACAAAGCCAGCTGGGTAACCTTGGGGGTAGTCACTTTCTCTCAAGCACTGGATAAAGCATTACCAAACCATTTCTGAAAAACCTTGCCAAGAAAACTGCAGCGACTTGTCCAGGCAGTCTAGGAGAATCAGACATGATTCAATGGAAGAAAAGAATGAAATCAATAAGAACTTGTGAAAATATTATTAAAATGTTGATAAGGCTTTTAGGGAAGAATTATGTTTTAGATTGTGCCCATAAAACCCATTTTTCTTAACCCTAATTTCAAGGCAGGGTGATACAGTGGTTAAGGTGCTAGGGCTAGAAATCAGAGACTGTGAAAAATAAGCCTTAAACAGGCTCTTTCTCTCTGCCCCTTTCCCTCTCCCTTTCCCCAGGCCACATTACAGAGCTGTCATGAGAAAAATAAGAGGAGAAAGAAGTATTACAAATGTGTGCTATCTTGACTTACTCATAAAGTAATAAAAGGAAATAAAAACATAATAAAAAAATAAAATAAAATAAGCCATTTCTCCCCATGTTCTGTAATCAAATGCTTTTTTTTTGGTCCTCTGGAAATTTGATTCAGTAAAAACTAGTGAAGATTGTGCGAATGGGGCGGGGGAGAAGAACAAGCTTATAAAATGTGTTTTCTGCACTTTCTCTATTACATTCTTCCAGCTTTAACCATCTTTCAGAACTTTTTGACAGCCAATATATCACTTTAATAATATTTAAACTGACTCTTCCTTCAATATGGGAAAGGAATCGGGCAGAGTAATAATCCTTTGGTGGAGGCCATAAACAGATTAATTTCTATAATAGCCATTATAATAATGTAATAATGAGGATGAGAATCCACAGAATGGATTAAAATCACACAATTATCTCTATAAATAAATAACATCAAAGCAAGACTGTATTTGACTAACAGTATGTTTGATTACCTCTCTCCATTTAATCACCTTTCTAGTTATGATGTGTCTGAGGCATTTTTTCTAAAACTTTGAAAAATAAATTCTCAAGAGAGAAAGAAAGACCACTGACATTAACAAGAACATAGGTCAACTTATGATGATTATTTGGTTTCTGGGCCAAGATTCAACTGCTCCAAAATAAGGTATGTTCTCTTCAATTGAATAGTCTGATTTTTTCTAATTCTGAGCCAATTGGATTATTTAAGGCTTAGTATAACAAATCAATGTTCTCTTCCTTGGTCTATATCAGGGTCTCTCAAAATTGGCAACTTTAAGACTTGTGGACTTCAACTCCCAGAATTCCTCAGCCAGCTAAGTTGAAGTCCACAAGTCTTAAAGTTGCCAAGTTTGGAGACCTCTGGTCTATAACTTCCAAATTAACTAACTGAAAATGGCTATTAAAGGAAATAAACCAATCTAATATTAACTTTCTGTTATTCTACCTGGAAAATCATCTATGAAGTCATGAAATGTGTGATGTTCCCCATTTCAAGAGACAGTTTGACAATAAAAATTTACATGCATATTTTTTTCTGTACAAATACAATGGCACCATCTTCAAATTATGAACTAGCAGGCTGCATAGTCAATGTGTATCACTTCAAATTTTGGCATGTTATGGGCTAATCTGGAACACCTTCACCAGCAGATTGTATGACTTCAACATTAACCCTGTATTTATTCTTTTCTCATTTTTTCTTCAACATTTTGGTGAGTGATAAAGGTATTGAGCAAGCTTGCCCTTTGTATTCTAGGCTTAGGTGGTTTTATTAAGGCATTGCCTGATTCTAAATTTTGTACAATGTCTTTCAGACCAACATAGTTTATTTCTGTTTTATTATAGACTTCACTAATCACAATTTCTCACTGTGTTTTATCACATTTTTATGAAAAACATAAATTATTTATAGTTTATTTTACAGTACAATAATTATTTATGGGCTACTTTTTTCTAATTCAGCAGTCTTCATAATAATACAAGAACTGCATAGGATCATCTATCAAGTTATTTTTGAAGTACCATTTTAAGAAATATGTTTTTGGGTATACTATCTCTGATTTTAAAGGTTCTTAGACTTAAACTTCTGATACTGTTTATAATCCCAAGGAAAAATACTTACTATTATAACACTGCAGAAGCACCAATGAAGTTTCATAAATTAATATTCAAATATAAATTCTTCATGAAGACTTTCTGTGCATCGCAATAGGTAACATTTTCTGGTAACATTTTCATTAGAGTTATCCCATCCTGTTTCTATGCGTGTAGAACTGACCTTACTCTATATTGAAAGGAGAGTCCTTGGAGCATGTTCACAGCTTTACCTGAGGCTAAGATCATAGCCCTTGTATAAAGGGCTAAAAAGCATGCATAATTATCTCTTCTTATACTCACAATAAAGCAAATTGCTAATTCTCTGAAAATGTCCTGTTACTTGAGATTACCAATCTAATAAAACTCAAGAGCAGGCTCAAGAGCAGAATCTCTAAGACTAATGAAGAACTGAACAAAACCAAACCAGCATTTACCATTTTAAAATCCATTGATGACTTCAGTGAGAAAGTTATGCATACTTTCAAGCTGTCATAATTTATCCTGCAATTTATTCTAATTAACAACATTATTTGATACAATAGATTTCACTTTTATTCATACAAATATGAACAATATGTAATTCTATTAAAAGAAAATAAATTTAATTGGCATGAAAATATTGTGCAAACAGGGTCCTAATGCAAAATGACATTGGAACTATGAAAGCCAATAGGCTCAGCTTTTTTAATGAAAAATTAATCTGGATACAGCTTTTTTAATGAAAAATTAATCTGGATACATGCTCATTTCTCTAGCTTGACTGAAGAAATAAGCACAGTATCAAATTTAATAACTGATTTCTGTCTCCCTTCTGAAACAAAAATGTTGTAAATAGACACCATCATTTGTGCAAGGAGCAACTGAAATTGAAAAGGAAATCAAAATAATTCAGTTACCCATTCCTGGATCCTCTTGATATTCTCTTCAAATACACATGGTTTTTATGCTTTGCACAGTTTCATGCTGGGAAGATGGATGATAGCTTCTCATTTCTAAATGTAGCTATAATAATGAAAGCAGCACGGTCAGTGAAGGCAAAGGGGTCAGATAGTCTAGATTGCACAATGGAAACTAGAACTGTCTGAATATTTATAAATGACATTGTCAATTGTACTTTTTCCTGAATTTCTTCCTATTTCTGGTTGTTGTCCAATAAATCACCAGAGGAGAAACATAGTCAAGATTGAGACTGAGTTATGGACTCAACCAATTAAGCATTCTGGAAAGTATGATTGCTTAAGGGATTGAACAACATCTCAGTTTAATTTTTTTTTAAATTTCTATAAAGTATTGTACCCTAGTAATTGCTTATTAAATTTTCAACTTCCCCCCCATGACAATAACAAGTTTAAATTGATTTCTCAATATGTTTAAAATAGAATCTGCTGAATGCACAGCAAAAGAAATTGCTATAGGATCACTTATAGTTAAACTTGAATGGCTAAACCATATAGCCCTTTATTATCTCTATAAAGTGGAAGAGGTTTCCTGCATTTCAGAGCAGCTAATCTGATTTAATGATTCTAAAGGGAGGAAACAAACTTTTGGAACATGGAATGATCTGTCACTAAGTTTTAGAGAAAATAAGTAAAAGCAACCTTGATTAGTGACCCAGATGTTAGCAAAAAGACAGTTTTGCTAAGTCATCACATCACCTGTTGAACTTCTATCCATTCCAGAGTGTTAAAGGAAACACCATGAGATCAAGATTTGAGTAACATAAGAATGCTAGATCTACATATTTATTAAAATATATATATCAATCCCTATTGAAATAAGAAAGTCCCCCCCTTCTGTTTATTAGCAAGGCAGCCAAACAGTAGCCTTAAGGTTTTCCCATTTATCATTGGACAACAATATTAACTCAATAGCCTTGAAAATATCACCTTTGTACTTTGTACTAATTGAACTGCTAGCTTTTCCACTGAATTTATCTTTTCCATATTAATCAGGAGGTACTGTGAATAAGACTCAACAGTGATTATGTTGGTGGAAAGTGAGAAATCAAGTGAAAAATACTGCAAATAGCTGCTAGGAATAAAGCCCTTACTTTGTATAAACCTAAAGTTTCCTCTACTACTGAGATTAACTGGATGAAAATTTTATATGATCTTCAAAGGAATATGTTGACCTCATCAACTTGTATCTCTTCAACCATAGTTATATCAGGAGGTAATTGGGAAAAAGGACTTATGACCACAATTGAGCCCAAACTTTTTGTTGCTAAGTGAGACATTTGTTCAGTACATTTTGCCCCATTTTACAAACTTTCTTAAAAAGTTGTTGAGTGAATCGTTGCAGTTATTAAAATAGTTATATGGTTGTTAAGTGAATCTGCCTTTCCCATTCACTTTGCTTGTCAGAAGGTCACAAGGTGATCACATGGCACCAGGACACTGCAATGGTCATAAATGCAAGTCAGTTGCCAAGCATTTGCAATTTAATTACATTACCATGTGAATGCCACAACCATCTTAAAATAAAAAATGGTCAAAAGTCACTTTTCAGTTCAGCTGAAACTTCGAACAGTCACTAAATGAACTATTGTAAGTCGAGGCTATCTGCATAGTTGATGTTCTGCATAGTTTATCAGCATACTTATACTATTCACAATTTTCTTTTGTATCCTGCTAGAAACAGAGTCTCTCAGGTGATAAATATTTACTGTATGTTCCTCTTGCTTGTCAAATAAATATAGATATGAAAAGATAGGAATAAAATAAACACTGGCACAGCCAAGTAAACCAATCAATTTGGACTAAAAATAAAGCCCCAAAAACACACACTGTTTTGTGAGCACAGCAATAATTCTACCCCTCTGCATATTCAGGTAACTGAATTACTTGACAAGCCATTTGAAATATAGCCAGTTGCCAGCTGCTATATCTAAGACTGTTCCAGTTCAAAATACAGATGCACAGTATTTACAGTTTATGGTTTAAATATGCATTCATGGATCACTTTAAAGACAGCTCAACCTCTAAAGTTAGAAAAGAAATGAAAACTAAACAGCAGATAATTCTAGATTTAAGAGACAGCAGATTATTATTCTGCACTGATTGTGAAACATGAGCACTGCAAGAGATGTCCCTGGTTTAGGGACTGATGGTAAGTGCTGTCGTCTATGATGGGGAAACTATAAAATTGAAAATGATGAGTCTGAATTAAGCTCTATATAATTTCTCTTAACATTTTGTGTAGGGTCTCAAGCTTTTAGAATCTACGTTAGTTTAAAGACACCTACACAAGTATATACATAATAATGTATAATAGAATTACTGCATGTGCAAGTCACTGATGAAGAGATTTTTTTTAACTCTTATGCAAATCTGAAATTTGTAAAAAGGATATAGCTTGTAAAAATAGGGATACAGCTTTTTTTTTTTTTTTTAATCCTGATTCCAAACTTTTTCAGATTAAGAATGTCTGGATCAGTTACAGATCAGGTATGCACCAAGACAAATTCCTTGTGCATGTCAGTTGCAACTGGAAGTAAATAGGTGCATCTATTTTGGGACAAGGACAAGTTATACTTCCAGCTGTGATAGTATGGGATGGATGAAGCTCTTAGCTTCTCTTCTTTTTTTTAGAGAGAGAAAAAGGATGTATCTTACAATAATATACTTTCTGTTGACTGATGTGTGATTGTGTGATATAGTATGAGTCACAAAGACAGTTTAGGAAATATTTGCTGCAAAGAGCATCGCAGCTATATTCTAAGTATGCAAGCCGTGTGTACTGTACTGTGAAAATGAGAGAGGGAAAGAAAGAAATGAAAAATGAATCAGAATATTTTTCCTCTGGAAGGCTATTCAGTTTTTTTTCCCAGCTAACTGTGGTGGATGAGTTCTGAGTTAGAAACATAAATCTGTTTTAAGATGTATATCCCTCTTTTAGACACCCTAGTGATACTATCGATAGGACATTATCTGTTGTCCCTCTAAGTGTTGCCATGGCAAGTCAATATTATTATCCAGCCTGTAATTTATTTATTCGTAAGATTTGTACAGTCACCCATCTTGGAATACAATTTAGGGTGCTTACAACAACAATAAAACCAGAAGAACAGTTTCAAAAATCTCAAAACAAAGCCTGGCACCACAGCCATCTTTTTGTGCTGCCCTCAGCATAACCCTAAAGGCCCATCTCCCTCTACCACAATACTTTGGGGACAAGACAGCTCTTAATGATCTTATAGGAGGTTAAAAGGTGAGTAGAAGGGTGCCCTATAGTACAGGAACTCTAGTATAGGAACTCTATAGTACAAGAACTACTATAGAAAATGCATACTTCCTAAATCTCGATATATGAAAACATATAAGGGAAAGGACCTAAAGCATGCCCATTCTATTTGATCTGATGGGAGTAGACAAATACCTTCATGAAGAAACAGTTCTGTAATTCATGTCCCATATAATTTTGCCTCCAACCTGTTTTTTTTTTTATATATATATTTCCATTTCTTCCTAACAGCCAATATTTCATTGTCCACTTGGACCAGACTGGCTTTGCCATGACGTTTACTGGGCGGCAGTCTTCATTATACCTGAACGTAGTGGTCAAGCTTGGAGATATAAGGTAAGCTGAATCATATATTCTGTTCTCCTCCAATATTTTGCTACTTTCGTGTGTGATGGAACATGCTATACCACTCCAGTTTAGAAGCCTGTTTTCATTTGTGGAATGGAAACAAAATGACTAATAATGTTTGATTCAGCTTTATGTTTAAAGACTTCATTTTGCTTCAAAAAACCCTTCAATGTCATATTATTTATTTCATCCTAAAGACATTACAAATTTACCAACATTTTTCTGAGCTGGATTCAGATAATGTGTTGGATGGTTCAATCACTGCTTTAAGTTGTCCAATTCTGAAATAATTCTCACTGCGAATTTTTTTATATGATTAAAGCAGGGGTCCCCAAACTTGGCAACTTAAGACTTGTGGACTTCAACTCCCAAAATTCTCCAGCCAACTATGCTGGAGTTGACTTGTGGACTTCTGGGAGTTGAAGTCCACAAGTCTTAAAGTTGCCAAGTTTAGAGATTACTGCCAAATTTGGCAATAATCTGGATTGCTCTGGTTTAAAGATTACAAAAATTGAGAATTTACAAGCAGAAGGTCTTTTCAAAAAAAGGTCCAAAATTTTCACATCCATCTATAGTAATGAGGAATTTTGTTTTGTCGGTTCATTGATTTTTTTAAAAAAAATATTATGACCCCAAAAAACTTTTTCTGTTGAAAAAAATTGTACATGTACAGGAGATGTTTGGGTTATTATAATATGGAATTACTTATTTTGAATTTATTTAATCTCTTATCTGTATCCAGTATACATGCTTATAAAAATATGTTTAAAGTGCTTTGAATTTTGTGCATTGTTATTTATTGCTATGATTGTTTCTAATTTACTAACCATAAAGAATAGATTTAAAGTTATTAGAAACATTGAATGCTTTAAAAAAAATAAAAAGACAATCAAAAAAGTAACCAAGAAAATTACAATGGATAAAAAATCAAACTAAAAATAAAACAACATCTCTGGTCTCAATATGTAAGAAGAAATTAATTAGAAGAAAAATCCCTGAGAAAAACAGCATAAACTTCACTGTTGTGAAAAAAAAAGTTCCAACAAAATTTTTCACACATCCAAGCCATATATGATAGAAATGGTCAACTAAAAGAACACTTGGCAGTTTACATTTTTAAAAAGAAATAATCAGTTTCACTGATATCACTCATCAACACAGCATGAAATGATGGTGCTGCTATTTTCTTTGTCTTTTTCAGCTTCATCACTGTAGTGTCAACTGAAGACTGTTCACAAAGGGTCATTTCCAGAAACTTCCTGGACAATAATCATGTATCATTGCTGCATACATCTGAGACTGGGATACCAACTGGTTTACCAGATGTAGCCTTTGTGATAGAAGATAGACCTGACATCTGTTTTCCATGCCCTAGTAACTTACAAGCTGGATCACTGCATTGGAAAGCCTTTTAAAAGAGTTTGGAAATGTCTGTTAGTCAAAGTGCAGCTACCAGATTGTTATATAATGCCCAACTATCAAAATAAACAATTCCCATCATATTTCACCTGCTCTGACAATCTATTTGGGCACAGTCCTGATTTAAACGGGTAGTATATTCCTTTAGATTAGAACATTGAACATATTCAAAGCTACAGGGTTTCAAAAGGCCAATATTCAGCCAACATTTCAAACCATTATAGAAATCTTAAAGCAGGCATTTAAAAAAAAATGGAGTGACCACTATGGAAATCCTCTAATTAACTCCTGTCACTCATTAATATCACTGCAAAGGAGTTGATTTTCTGTAGAGTCATTCCTTTTGGCCATCTGTCTGCAAGAGAAAAGCCTATGCATGTACCTTTTGTACTTTGATTTTATCAACCATTATCTTGACAAGGCAACTTGACCTTTGAAAACTTTCTTCTTTCAGGGTAGTTGTAGTGAACAAGCAAATGTCAGAAAAATAAAAGTTATTTGGAATGACAGTGATGGAAGGCCTGTTTAATTAGAACAACACATTGTGATTTAAAAAAAAAACTTTTTTTAAAAAAAGAACCTGAATAAGGTCATTGTGAGATATAGATAGATGATATGTAGGTTTTCCCATTTTTTTTAAAAAAAATCTGGCCTGTCCAATTTATATAAGTTTAAGTATCAGCCTTGTTCTTCAAAATATTAAGCCAGTAAAGGATATTCTCCCCTGCTTTTGCATTATACCTAAGCAAGGTCCAGCTACATGTAATAACTACTTTCTCTTGCATGAATCTATCCAGATCTATCCAGCCTCCTACCTGTCCTATAGATAGATACATGGCTGACTTTGAGAAAGAAAGCTTCAATGGTGAGATCAGAATCATGGGTTATTCCTCTATAGAAATTCACTTAAATATCTTTCTCTTATTTTGATAAGGGTTGAATATCTCTGATGTTTGTCCCTTAACATCTGCCATCCTACAAAAAGGATGAAATTATAAAATAGAATGTAGCACACATTTATTGTATTTAAACTACAGTAAATGTCTGCCATATTCTATTTTGTAATCTCATCTCTCTGTTTTTGGGCTTGTTAATGTTTTAGTGCTGCCTTCTAGTGTCTCAAAATGCTTTGTATTTGTTGCAATATCCAGATTTTATACTTGATTGAAGTTCTCGAATGCAAATGACATTAGTTTGATTTTAAACAGAAAAGAAATGTATGCGTGCATTGATACATACATTCTTTCACTCTTCCTTCTGCTTGCCGAAATCAAAATGCTACAGCTTTAACTTCAGTTATCTCCAAGCTCAATATACTGCTGAGAAAAAAATCATCAGAGATAAGTGCCATTCTATAGCTAGCAGAATAGTGACAGCACTTGGACTTACATATTGCTTTACAGTGCTTTACTTTGACAGGCAAAACTTTTATATGCTTTCTTTCTCCCACCCACCCCCTCCACACACACACACACACACAAGTTCAAAGAGAGATTTTTTTTTATTATTTCTAATTTGATTATAATTTCTTTCCATTTATTAATAAAAATTATGCTCAGAATATCTATCTGAAAATTGTATTTTTCTGAGATTCTGGGAGATGTTAAAGTACAAGGTAACATTTGATCCATTTTTTTCCTGGGCAATTTTAAAATACCAGCATATTCATCCATCTATCATCCATCCCACTACACCCCCTCCACAAAGCTTTTCATTTCAATAGCAGGGGACAGATGTTCAACAATATAAAAAATCAGTACTTCAATGAGCCTGATTTTCTATTCAGTAGGAAACAGAAGAAAACAAGAAGGAATTAAGAATTATATAAGAAATCACATTCAGGTTATCCACTACAAGATTCAAATAGGCTCTGGGTTTCAGGTTAAGTTTTAGTTGATGTAATGTTTGGCATTAAGCCACCAAACTAGAAACAAACACATGCAATAAATGAGATAGTTAATCCAATCGCTTAACTTTTCAGAAAATTATTACTTTCCTGGTTACTTTTATACTCTTTTGTACCATCATACTATATAATTGGTGTATTTATTGAAGGATTGTGTAATTATTTATGGAATTTTGATACCAGTAATTAACCAAATATTAGGCCTATTCACAAACATTAAAAAAAACTAAATACCAAATACAATGTAATGTAATAAAATCAATCCCTATAACTAAAGAAAAAAAAATACACATCCATATGAAACGTTATTCTACTAAAAGTTAAAGAAAAAAAATGAGCTTTAAAATGTACTGACATGGTATAAAAAATCTGGAACATAAAACATCTCCTAAGTTCAGTTCAGCTTCTCTAAAGACATGAAAAAGGTCATCTTATTAGGTACTGGAACCTAGAGAAATATCATGAGTAAAAAGAAAAAAGGTCCAACCAGGAGCATGATTCAGCCGGTTCACACTAGGTCAGTAAAACCAATTCCTAATTTTTTGTTGAGTTTGGCAAGCTGGTTTTGATAAATCTATTTTCCAGAGCACATCTGGTTTTCATTCAACTTCCTTCCAGGTGGGAAAAAAAACCTTTCCCAAAAATCCAAGAGAGGACCGATGGAAACCAAATGGAGACACAGCACTTTCAATCATATCACTCAGGCAAAAACTGTCTTACTTTACAGCAAACAGCAGCTGAAGGCCAAAGTGTGGAGCACCAGAGGGTCAGAGAGGGTGCTGAAGTGAGTGCCATGTTTAAGTGCCAGTAGATGCCTACCTTCCCTCCACTGGGACTGGGCAGCTGATGGAAAGAAACAGGCCCATTTCAGTGCCTGGCACCCAGATGCCCTCAATTCCCCCAAGCATTTATTTTCTAACCTAATTTCCAGCTCCGTCACATTTCTCCTCTGTCATCATGTGCAGGGAAACAGAAGTTTGTGGGACGAAAAAGAAAGTTAAATCAATCAATTTCAATTTCTTGCAAAAAAAAAAAAAAAAGATCTTGCAAAGTTGGAATTGATTGATTTAACTTTCTTTTTAGTCCCACAAACTTCTGTTTCCCTGCACAGGATGGCAAGAAACATGTCAGAGGAACATGGTGAAGATGAAAATCAGGTTAGCAAAGAAATGCTTGGGGGAAGCAAGGGCATCCAGGCAGTGGAAGGTGAGGCAAGCTCCATGGCATGGTGCTGCACTACACTGGAGAAATGGGAAATGGGGAGTGAGGGGAGGAGGAGGATCAGGGAGAAGAAAGAGGGAAAGCAGCCTCCTCAGAACCCATTGTTAAATTATTTGAATCTCAACACTGGGTCCAACCATATATATTGTTTTTATGAATAAATGTTCCTTTGTTTCAATCCTCAAGCTAATTTAAGACTTCAGTGATTGTTGAAGGTGATTGAGTTGAGTCAAAACAAACTGTAAGTCATTGAAGAGTGTATGGCTCTGCTTTAATGTGATTGTAACTGTGATTCTTTTCAATAGTATTGCTGTTTTAAAATATGTTAAAAGCAAAACCAGTGCTATTTGACAAACATGATTATATTGTCTTGATATATAACTGAAATATAGATAAGTTTAGCTTAGTAATCCATGCCCCAATAGAGTAATCTTGGGTACATCATTTGACCAAAGTTGGAATTATGTAAATTGTTATATTTATGTTAAAAAATTCTATATGCTATCTTCACCCTAGGAAGATGATTAGATATCTGCCAAATGAATTTAGCAGTTTAAATAAGTTTACCACTGATGTCCCTTTCCAGAAAAAATAAGCTAGTGATTTATTCTTTACAAGCTGATTTTTAAAAAGCAGGAAAAATGAATTTTAGAAAGTGTGCAAAGCTAATTATGCTCTTAGGAGTTTTATCATCTACAATTTAAATCAGCATTTTCCTAAGTAGGATTGAGAATTTTGCATATTGCATGTGCTGTGCTAACCTTTATTATGGAAACCAACTGAGAAGGCTAACCTAATTTGCATATCAAACATATTTCCTACTGTACATTTTCAGCCATTCATGTAGTTTATGCTATATTTTACAGAAAATCATGCTGGAATGAAATTTCCTATGGAGATTCTTTTTAATTAGGGTGAGCAGCAACATTTCTTAAAGGAGAAATAAACAGATTGGTCGATCATCTATTCACTCACATTTGTATATAATATTTGTCATGCCTAAAAATTATGGAGATTTGAAAAGTCAAGCATAGCAATTCATATGAGGAAACAGCCCTGTTACATTTTCTACCACAAAATTTGATCAAGATTCAAAGCTCTATGTTCTGCTTTGGCCTGGTTTTGATCACAATATGATAGAGAAGAGCATCACAATAGTAAAATGACCCTGAATTTCCTATTGTGTTGGAAACCAAATGAGACAACTGTTTTTACCTTTATTTCCACAGGAATAATTGATTAAATATACCGTTTTTTCTGCACTATAAGGCGCACCGGATTATAAGGCGCACGGCTGATTTTTGGGAAAATTTAAGGCTCTTAGGTGCGCCTTATAGTCCAAAAAATACAGTAATTAAGAAAAGCCTCCCAACTACAGTGAACTCTCCTGTGGCACACAAAACCAGGTCAAACCAAACCAGCAAAAAACCTTGTAAAAACCACAAAGATAGTTCAGGGTAAAACTTTCTAAAAGCAACTGAAATCAAATCAAACACACACACACAAAACACACACACATGCACAAATAATACAATAAATTATAGTCGTAATGTGCAGTGGTGGGATTCAATTTTTTTTTTTTTACTGCCGGTTCTGTGGACATGGCTTGGTGGGCATAGCAGGGGAAAGATACTCTAAAATCCCATTCCCTCTCCGCTCCTGGGAGAAGATTTCTGCAAAATCCTATCCCTCCCCACTCCACTAACCTGCTTTCCAGCTCTATTCTCCTTTGCAGGGCAACAAAGAAGACCCAGCCGATTAGCTGGGACTCAGGAGGCAGAGAATAGATGGGGGGCAGGACCAGTCAGAGGTGATATTTGCCAAACTACTCAAAATTTCAGCTACTGGTGTGCCAGAACTAGTCAGAACCTAAGGAATACCACCTCTAGTAACATGAAAGATCATTGCTATTTCAAGGAGTTTAATAACATAGTTAGATTTTTTCTTCACATTAAAAAAAGCATAGAAGTTTAGAGCTCATTCTGCGCTAATCTTGTTTTCTATTTTTGCTTGTTGAATATAGCAGAAGTGTGTGTGTGTGTATGTGTGTATCTTTAGTACTTCAAAGCATGAAAATTTCATACTTTTGATTCCCCTCCCAGAGTCATGTATTAGCCAGTGAAGGTCAGGTCTTGTAGTCTCTTGACCATAGCACTTGAAGTCATAGTGCCTGGTTTCAATAAAAACTTTGTAGTTGTGTTGCTTATTATGAGCTTCTACACGGAATTTAGCATAAAGGACTGTGGAAACTGGCTGGACATAAGATGTCTCTAGTGTCCTTATTAAGGAGCTCCTGAGAACCTAAAAGAGATTTGGCATTATTTTGCTTAGTATATGTGTTTTTGATGTTATGCTGGATTAATAATAAAGCTTAAAATTCCTTTATTTACTGTGCTTATTGTCTTTGGATCCAAGAAAGAACCAATTGGCTGGGCATCTGATCACTGCCCTGACACTTGGCAAAACATATATTAATACATTAATTATATTAATATATTAACCTCAAACCTGGGACTAAAGGCAGATTTTATTTCCAAAAGCCAAGAAGACAAGACTTTTTAAAATTATATTCAGACAGTAAAGCAAAGCTGATAGAAGTTAAATAGGAAGGAATGAGTTAAAAATTATTTCCAGGGTTAAATAATAGGAGAATATATATGATCTATTTTATTGATCAGAAAGATAGCAAATTTCAGACGACACTCTCCTTCAGTGTTCTCCATGTTGGCTGCACAAGAGAAGAAATGAGCAAGGGCCAATTTCACAACAACAGCATTTTATTCAAGGGTATAGATAACCTAATCTTTCAGTTTCAAGAGGTTGACATTTCAAGAGGCTTAGTTTTTTCCTGAGTTATGAAACTTAGAGAAACACCAGTTCCAGTTATAAAGTGGGATTCTGATGCTTAATAACAGAAAAATGTCTTGATATATGCTACCCAGTCAACCTTTAGTAAAGTACCTGAAGACATTGGAATCAAATCTAAAATTCCATTTCCTTCAAGAGGCAGTTCCTTCTGCTATAAATTCACAGGAATAATGTTTATTTTTCTTTAGATGATTTATCTAAAATGTATCAAATGTTTAACTGTTGCTGCATGCTTTTTAATTCAACTTTTATAGTACAGTATATAAGAAACAAATGGAATACTAATTACAATTAAAACAAATCTACAAAATGAGTAAAAGCATACATGATTGAAAAAGGTTAATTCACAAGTAACCACCTTCTGAAAAGGTAAAGTAAAAACTTGAAGCCACCAAACTCCTATGGGCTACATGCTTCCAAACTCCTATGGCATACACCTGTTCACCTGGATGCTGAACATCAGGCCATTGGAGCAGAAATATTATCTCAAAGGTGTCTGACAGTGCTTTTTTATCTTAAATGATTTGACTAGATAAGAAAAGCCTTATATTCTTGCTTGTTACAGCTTTTTAGTTTAAGGCAACATTGAGAAACTTGTTTAAATATTCACAGTTGACAAATTTGCATTAAATGCATATTTAAGCCTCCTTTAAAACAAAGTTGTTGGCAGGATAGACAGCAATTATTGTATAGTTTATCCCATGCCTCTGATTTGGTTAGAGATTGTCTAAAATGAAGAAATCGAATTTTAAAGCTTTATTACTGCTTATGATAACGAGTAGCAGCTGGTCTGGTGGTAAGTAGTAATTCTCAAAAGATTAGACATAAAATAAATTTCCCTTTTATTCCTTCTGCTCCTACTTAACAGAACATTTGTATATTACTTTATTTATTTATTTCCAGTTTTTCCTCTTGATACATGAAATGGAATAACTCTCATTTATTGTCATAGCAGCAACACCTTCAACCAGGCCAGCATTAGAAATGGATGGCCTAAAATAATTTAATATGGGTTAAGCATGGTTAATAGTCATCCTACAGAATTCCTGATCTTTTGGAGGTTCGCAATTTCTTTTCTTGAAGTACCCATGCTTCTTGCTTGGGAAATGTGCATCTTTAAGAGTCCTAATTTTAATGACAGGACTCCACAGAAACTTCAGTTTGGGAATAGAGCATAGAAAATCCATATGACTTGATTTTGTTCAAAATTTCTTGTCATTGTTGTGCTTGATTTTATTTACAATAAAACAAAGCAGATATAATAAAGTCATGAGGTGAGAAAGTGTTCATATGGAATATTTGTTCTTAAAAATAAGCTACTGCAAATATAAAGGAAGGTTAAAAAACCATTTTGGTGAATGAGGCCAAGACCTCACTTTTGGTCTAAGGCTGGTTGAGAAGCCAAAGTAAACAAACCATACCATGAACAAAGGCAGATCTAGGATGCTCTGTGTGGTTTTGTAGTTGCTTTAAACTATACTAAACTATTTTAGGGCATCTATTTCAAGTCTCAGAATCAAAGGTGATTATGGTTCAAGGGAGTTATAGAGTTGCAAAATAGCTAGAAGGGGGAGGTTGGTTATAATACACATATGGCTTAAAAATACATAGGTTGAATATATGCAATATGTTATACTACACTATTAGGCTAAAACTAGATTGGATAGTTTGTGATTGAGTGTGTTATGACAAGCCCAAAGAGATATCTATCACATCACAATTAATTCAGGGATTTATCTAATTAACTATGTGTTTTATTTAGTAAACAACATTCTGACTTCCAAATGGTGAAAAGAAAATGAATACTGTGCAAAGAATGTTGACTGCGAATAGTTTTGTGTTTTCTAGGCACTCATCCTATTACTATGCAAGTGTCCAATTGAAAAAAAAAAGTTTAAGGTTTTTTTCTCCCCATAAATCCTTTTGAGAGTGAAACAAGTACAATTGATCTCTGGGTCTTCAGTATGGCACATTGTTAGTAAACTAGACAAAGGATTAGATGGTTGATTTAAAAATTACCCTTTATTTCTTTATCAAAAGAAAAGAAAGAAAAGAAAAAAAAAGCCCTGTTCAGGGGATTACTTCTCTCAATTTCTAAAGTAGAAGCCACTGAATAAAAATAAAACTGACAGCATTAAGAATCAAATGAATCATGACAAGATCACTAATCCTTCTTTGGAATAAAATGCAGACCCTTTGCTTGAGTTCCAAAACAGAACTCCAAGGCCTTGAGCTGGGTAACTAAAATACACTTTGAACATGCTAAAAATGTACTGAATTCTTCCTCCAGCATTTTTTTTATTCTTGTCATTTTGGCCAAAACAATAAAGATCAGATTCAAAGTCCGCCCAAGTCAATAAATGCTGAGATAATTGGAAACCTGAAATTGGTGGAATAAGGCCACACACTTGAATAATGCCTCTGATAGGTTTATTTCTCAAAAATGATAGAATCAGAATAATAGTAAGTTTTATTTTATTAAAATTGAATTAAAAAAAATGAATGTTTGTATCATGGACATATCATTAATCACATATTTCACTTAATTATGATAAAGAGGTAATGTTTCTTAAGCTTTTGATTCCAATGTTGTCATGTAACCTTCACTAGCATTTGCAATAGCCAAAGGAAGTTTCTTCACATGCATAGGAGTCTAAGCAGGTACTACTAGACCTTACTATTGTAAGGCATGGGTGGGGTCGGTTTCAAAAAGAGACAATGTGCTTTACATTTTGAAGGAAGGGGCTACATTACATCAGAAAGCAGCTTTGAAAGAGTGGTTCATATGAATTTTCATCCAAGCAATGTACTCCCAGAAAGCACTTTTGACCTAAGTCTATATAATTACTAATTATGAAAAGAGATGTGGTGGCTCAGTGGCTGAAAAACACTGCTCTGCTCTGGCAGTTCGAGTCCTAGCATCCTGTGGTAGAGTGAGCTCATGTCATTTAACTCAGCATCTGCCCACTAGAAGTTAAAAAACCATGTTCATATGCTAATAGATAAATAAATACCATTTTGGTGGAAAACATGGTAGCATTTCATGTGGATGGTCAGATCCCTGCCATCGCTGAACCTGCCTGGTTGCAAAATCTCACTGTGAGGTGATATTGGTGCAGGGGTGAGATTCAAAAATTTTAACAACTGGTTCTGTGGGCATGGCTTAGTTGGTGGGCATGGCTTGGTGGTCATGTGACTGGGTGGATGTGGCTTGGCGGTCATGTTATTGGCTGGGCGTGGCTAACTCAATGTCACTCACATCGAGGCATGTATCTCCTCGCCTGGCCTCTCATGACTGTGAGGATGCTGCAACAGTCATAAGTGTGAAAAATGGTCATAAGTCACTTTTTTCAGTGCCATTGTAACTTTGAATGATCATTCCACACAAGCGAAGTACCAGCAAAGCAGGGGGGGGAAAACTCCAGAGACGTTCCAGAGACAAGAAGTCTAGTCCTGCCAAGAATGTAATAAGAGTTAATGGAGAGGCAGTTTCTGTAAGCAACACCAGAATGTTTCCTTCCTGCCTTCCTTACAGGATTAGGCCAGTAATTTCTTCTAACAACCGGTTCTTCGACTGCTTAGAATGTTAACAACCGGTTCTAGTGAATAGGTGCAAACTGGTAGAATCCCACCCCTGTATTAGTGTGAGAAAAGGCCTTGGTTAATCCCACAGGACACCACTAATATTTCTGTGTGGAACTAGTTCATCCCATGCGGCTCATGAATAAGTGCTTGAGTGTGAATTAAAAGTACTATCATAATTCAGCATCATATAGTTACTATGTACTAACATTGTAGTCCCCTAGCTAATTGTAACATCACCAAATGCTAAATAACTGATTATGAAAGAAATTGTTGCAGTACATTACCATTCACTATCAAAAACCATAAACCTCTGGCACGTCTACACAGACTTTCACTTTTCTTTCCTTGATTTTGATTGCCCATCAAAATCCATTATTCCATGCCATTCACTGCATGTTGCAATCAGATATAGAACTACCAGCTTTATCTTCCTCAATGTTAAGCCTCTGTGAGCCATGGATTTGCAATGTGTTTGTCATATTCACAACTGCTTCATTGGGCTTCCATTTAATTCCCAAGAAAATATAGGTACAATTTTTTACTTTGACATTATTGCTGTATGTACAACTGTTAATGCTTTAAAAATTGGCATCTCTGATAGTGGCAATAGCAAGAGAACACAATACTAATGACTTTTGGATGGCCCTATTGTATTACTATAATTCCAAAGGAATTTTAGAATGAAGAGAGATGTTGGTTGAAGCACTATTTTCTGGATACCAAGGGAAAACACAGCATGTGTTTTTATTGTATTTAAAAAAAAAGGAAAATGATACAAGCAACAAAGTTACAGTCATACAGTCACAAGTGGGAGGAGATTGGTGATAAGGATTGATAAGAAGATTAACAGTAATAGTAGTGCAGTCTTTGTAAATAGCTGGACAGTGTTGAGGAAATTATTTGTTTAGCAGAGTGGTTGCTTTCAGGAAAAAAATGTTCTTGTGTCTAGTTGTTCTGGTGTGCAGTGCTCTAGCATCATTTTCAGGGAAGGAACTGAAACAGTTTATGTCTGGAATGTGAGAGGTCTCTAAATATTTTCACAGCCTTCTTTTTGACTTGTGCAGTATACTAGTCCTTGATTGAAGGCAGGTTGGTAGTAGTATTTTTTTTTCTGCAGTCCTAATTATTCTCTGAAGTCTGTGTCTGTCCTGTTGGGTTGCAGAACCAAACCAGACAGTTATAGAGGTAATAATTCCTCTGTAGAACTGTATTAGCAGCTCCTTGGGCAGTTTGAGCTCTCTAAGTTGGTGCAGATAGAACATTCTTTGTTGTGCTTTTGTGATGATGTTTTTGATGTTAGGTGTCCATTTTAGGTCATGTGATATAATAGAACCGAGAAATTTGAAGGTCTCTACTGTTGATACTATGTTGCTTAGTATTGTAAGATGTGGTAGTATGGGAGGGTATCTTCTAAAGTGTACCACCATTTGTACAGTTTTGAGTGTGTTCAGTTCCAGATTGTTCTGATTACACCATGAGGCAAGTTGTACAACCTCCTGTCTATATGCTGATTCGTTGTTGTCTTGAATTAGACCAATCACTGTTGTGTCATCTGCAAACTTCAGTATTTTAACAGATTGATTGTTTGAAATGCCATCGTTGGTATATAGGGAGAAGAGAAGTGGAGAAAGCACACAGCCTTGGGGTGGGGGTTGTGCTAATTGTACAGGTACCAGATATGATTCGGCCTAGCTTCATCTGCTGCTTCCTGTCTGTTTTTTTATACTTTTGAACTTGAGGCTGTCCCTTCTTTTCCCATCCTCCAAATTAGGGAGAAAACATCTTATGGAGAAACACATTACACAATATTTTTGAGTTCAATATGTATATCCAGAAGTAATAAATAGAAATAAATATAAGAGCTAGCAAGCTATAAGAGCTATATATAAATAATTCCTTAGATTTACACTGAAGACTAATCATGTCCAACACTGATTAATCTAGGTACCCAACATTTTTTTTGTTACCCAAAGGTAACATAAACTACCCAATATTTTTATATTATTCAGAGATAAAGAAACAACTGAGAAATAAAAATAAACAGGTAAAAGGATAGGTAGTATAATGCAAAAGAATCGAGAGACCCAGATTCTAATCCTCCTTTGGGCATGAAGGCTGGCTGGTTGATTTTTAGCAAATACTTGTCTTTCACTCCTAAACTGAGAAGTTGAAAAACTCTATTTACCAGCCTGCATTGGACTACATTAGTAGAGTACAATCCAGAACCTTGAATGAAGAGACCTTATCCAGTGGTATAAATCATTTGGTATGTACTTTTTTTTTTCAGCGATTTCAACATATATCCACTACAAGAAAAAAAATATGTCTGTTATATTTCCATGCTAAAAATTATCTCAGAATATGAATGGACAATTATTAAAGCTCCTGTCACACTGCACCAATGGATGGAAAGAGGATGTAAAATGGAGAAAAACACTTGCCATCTGTTGGTTAACGCAGTGCTAACGTTCTGTACTCATTGCCTCTGTTTTGCTTCCTCTCTATCCATTCAGCATCCGTCTATTGACATTTCATCCGCTCAGAAGGTTTTGAGCTGCTAAAAACTTTTGAGCGGAAAATGTATCCAATGCGTCCATTCTGCATCTGCTAGGCATACGGGAGACATGCGTTCTGCATCAGTCATGCATCCGCTATATCCGCTAGGCATCCGCTGCGCATCCGCGCAATTCGCATCTGTTCCAGCCGTAAACAGACGCAGGGAGGAAGCGGAACAGACGCACAGCGTTAGTAGCACGGAGGGAGAAAGGATGAAAGCGGATGCAGCACGCAAAGAAAGCATTTAAAATGGAAAAAACGTTCGCAGAGGGGACCTTTCTTGGATATTAAGGATGTCTAGAGGATGCCTAGAGGATGCAAAGGGACACATAGTGGAAAACCTATATTGCCTATAAAAAGGGGGAGCAGCTCATCTGGATCTCACTTTCAGAAAAGCAGCCCAGCTGTGCAGACCTCTGCAGCCTTCATCTGCCTCTTGCTCTTCCACAGCATCCAGTCATGTCCACCATGGATCGTAACAAACTCCTTTCGGTAGCCACCATCCTTCTGCAACAGTGCGAAGACATCTACAGGCTCTGTGAACTCTACTACGGGAAGAAAAGGAGGCGGCCAAGAAGCGTCTGGGTCCGAAGATGGATCGGGAGAAGAGCAGAGTATGGACTGGACAAAAACCTGATAGTGGAGCTCAGGAACGAAGACACTCGTGCATTCCAGAACTTCATGATGATGCCTCCAGCCATGTTTGACGAAGTTGTGCAGCGGCTGACACCCAGGTTGACCAAGCAGAGCACCAACTTCCAGCCCAGCCTGGACCCTGGGCTCAAGGTGGCACTGACTCTACGCCACCTGGCCTCAGGGACCACCTACAGGAGCATGCAGTATGGCTGGAGGGTGCCACACAACACCATCAGCATTGTGGTCAGAGAAGTGGTGCAGGCCATCATCGAAGAATACCTGGAGGAGCTCCTCCAGTGCCCCTCCACTGAAGAAGGATGGAAGAAAGTTGCAGAGCAGTGGTATCAGAGGTGGAACTTCCGCCACATCGTTGGAGCCATAGATGGGAAGCGCGTGGCCTGCAAATCTCCAGCCAAGTTGGGGTCCACTTATTTCAACTACAAGGGCTTCTTCAGCATCGTCCTCTTCGCCATGGTCAATGCTGACTACAAGTTCATATACATCGATGCTTCAGGCAACGGCTCATGTTCAGATGCCCAGGTACACAACGCCAGTCATCTCAAGGAGGGGCTGGAAGGCAACCTCATCGTGGGCTTCCCAGATCCATACTCCCTGCCCAACAACATGCAAGATGTGCCCTACTTCATTGTGGGGGATGACGCCTTCTCCCTCAGAACCTACCTCATGAAGCCCTACACTTCCAGACTCCTCACCCGTGAAGAGAGGATCTTCAACTACAGGCGGTCCAGGACAAGGCGGGTGGTGGAGAATGCCTTTGGCATCCTGGCTAACAGGTTCCAGGTACTTCTCACCACCATGTAGCATCACCCAGAGACCGTGAGGAGGATCATGGAAGCTTTCTGCATCCTGCACAATCTCATGTGCACCCGCTACCCAGTCTTGCAGAACAGGCTCCTGGACCTCCAACAAGGCAATGGGGACATGGAGCCTGGGGAATGGAGGCAAGGGTGAAACCTGATAGACACTGAGGAAGTGCAAGGCCCCAACAGAGCCTCACGTGAAGGGAAGAAACAGCACAATCTCCTGAAACACTGGTGCAACTCCCCAGCTGGAGCAGTGGAGTGGCAAGAAAGGATGATAGATTCTTAATGGATGCTTCCTTGAGCCTGTCTCATCACATGGATGAGATTGGGCCATGTATGTTAGGTGGGCCTACAATGAACAGGGCATTTAATAAAGAGTTGTGTTTATGTTGACATGTGAGGATCAATGATTATATTAGGATTGATAATGAAGGGCCATAGGTGTGGCACCTGGGAGGGTGGACTATACAGTCCCACTATGCTTGCATTGGAGGTTTATCTATCCCCACAGCTATCTCAACCCATCCCACAGCTATCTTAACCTATCCCAAAGGTATCCCTGCCCATCCCATTGCTATCCTTACCCATCCCACAAGCATGCAAAGGCTTAAACCATTTCTAAAAGTTTCCACCAAGACTTTATCAAAAAAAATAAATGAAGCAAGTGTGTGAAGCAAAGATAAACTTTATTAATAACAAGCTGTAAAAGCAAAATGACCCAAGTCAAGTGTCCAAATAAAGTCTACAGGTAGCCGCCCAGTATCTGGCATTCCTCTTGGTCACTTGGAGGTGTGCCCAGTCTCAGGGGTGAAGGGTCCAGGTGCTGTGGAGGTGGCTGGTGCTGGAGTGCTGGTCTGAAGCCCCACTGGGGTGCCTGGCCCCAAGAGGACAACAGGTGATGGTGTGTTTAGGAAGCTCTCAGACAGCTGGCTCAGCCCCGTGATGTTGAGAGCTCCTTCCTCCATGCCTTGGGTTGTCAGCCCCAGTACCGATGACAGATGTACTGAGGCTGGGCTTGGCTGTGGGGTGGAGGAAGGAGCTGTGTAGTGGGGCTGTCTGGTCTGCAGCTGGTGATGACTGGCGTGGATGGCATCGGTGGCGTCAGTGGCATCAGTGTCATGGGTGGCATCGGTGGCATTGGTGGAACAGGTGGCAATGGTGTCATCCGATGACTCTGTGCCTGGACTGGGAAGGGCTGCTGCCTATACTGCTGGACCTCCTGGTAGCCATTGCCCTGGTAGGTGAGGGCCTGTGGAAAGCCTTGGAATGGGAGGGACATCACCTGGGGTGGAGGAGCAGACCTGGACTGGGTGGGAGCAGGTTCCTCTGGGTCTGGAGGGTTGTGGAGCAGCTTGTTGATCCGGTCCTTCACCACCTGGTACTGGGGTTCCACCATGTCCGTGAGGTTCTGGTTGACATAGGTGAGGAAGGGCTTGCGGTTGGAGGATGAGGAGTCGGTGTGGACCAGCTGAGAGAGGAGATCTATGCTGCTCTGGATGGTGTCCCTGATCTCCAGCAGGACAGTGTGGCTCTGCCCCTTCTGTCTGGCTCTCTGCCTTTCTGTGGAGGTGGAGCTGGGGGTGGATGCGGGTAGGGCTGTGGTGGACGTGCCATCTCCTTTCTCCCACTGCACCAAGGAGTCCTCCACATGCTCCACCATGGTTAAAACAGCTGTCCGCGGGTTCTCCGCCATGGGATGCTCCACAGAAACCTGCCTGGAGACAGGAGCTGATTCTCGGCTGGAAGAGGACTGGCTCTCAGCAGGCTGCCGGAGAGAAAGGGTCATGAGAGGGGCTGCTGCTGCTCCTCGGTGGCAGATTTCACCCTCCAGGAAGCTGCACCTGGCCATGACGTAGGTCTCTCTGTCCGTCAGCTTAAGCGTGGCCTGGCCAGATTTCTTGAGGTGCAGCCTCCAGTACCAGGTGTGCATGTGCTTCCAACAACCGAGGAGCACATCCGATGTGTAGCCCAGACTCTCCGCCTTCTCTCTCCAAGCAGCCTGCTTCCTTTTGGTGTCCCTATACAGCTGGTGTCCCTTCCGCCACAGATAGTCATTCTCTCTCAGCCACTCCAGCACCTCATCCTCGTGTTCCTCCTCAATGGAGTATTGCCTCCTCTCCCGTTCCCGCATATGCTTCTTCCTCTCTTTGGCAGGACCAGATGGGCCCTCATCAGAGAGGCTTCCAGGTTGTAGGGGCTGCTCCTCCACACCACCAGCAGCAGCAGCACCAGCAGGATCATCATCAGCAGCAGCAGCAGCACCAGCACCAGCAGGATCATAATCATCATCATCATCATCAGCAGCAGCAGCACCAGCAGGATCATCATCATCAATATCAGCAGCAGCACCAGCACCAGCAGGATCATAATCATCATCAGCAGCAGCAGCAGCACCAGCACCAGCAGGATCATAATCATCATCATCAGCAGCAGCAGCAGCAGCACCAGCAGGACCAGGATCATCAGCAGCAGAGTAAGCACCAGGAGCCCCAGCAGGACCAGGAGCACGAGCAGGACCAGGAGCACGAGCAGGATGAGCAGGACGAGCAAGACCAGGAGCACGAGCAGGACGAGCAAGTCCAGGAGCATGAGCAGGAAGAGCAGGACCAGCAGGACGAGGAGCAGCTTCAGCAGAGTAAGCACCAGCAGAAGCACCACCACCAGGAGCAGCCTCACCAGAGTAAGCACCAGCAGAAGCACCACCGCCAGGAGCAGCAACAGCAGAGTAAGCACCAGCAGAAGCACCACCACCATAAGCAGCAGCAGCAGCAGCTCCTCCAGAAGCAGAAGCAGCAGAAGCCCCAGCCGCAGAAGAGCGAGCCCGTGCTACAGAAGCCCCAGCAGAAGCAGAGTGAGGGCCAGGGGACAGGAGGGTGGCCCTGTCCCTCTTGCCAGGGCTGGCAGCAGATGGCTGAGGCTTTCTCTTCTTCCCCATGGTTGTAGGGTTGCTGGCTGGCAGGGAAGCTGGCAGGCAGGCAGGCACCAAGGCTGGCAGACAGCAAGGCTGGCAGGAAGGCTGGCAGGCAGGCAGACAGCAAGGCTGGCAGGGAGGCTGGCAGGATGGCAGGCAGCAAGGTAGGCAGCAAGGCTGGCAGGCAGGCATGCAGGGCAGGCTGGCAAGGCACTCAATGTGTCTGGATGCAGGTCTTTCCTCTGAATGGTGACCTGCTTCCGAGCTGCTTCCCTTTATATCCGTGGGGCTGACGCAATAAATCCCCCCGCATGCGCAGTGAACGCTAGGCATCCGCTAGGCTTCCGCTCTGCATCCGCTAGGCTTCCGCTCTGCATCCGCTAGGCTTCCGCTCTGCATCCGCTTCATCCGCTGTGCATCCGCTGTGCATCCACTTCATCCACTCGGCATCTGCTCTGTATCCGCTGTATCCGTTCCGCATCTGCTTTGCTGAGGTCCCCTGGAAGCCTAGCAGATGTGCCATCCACTCCCATCTGCTTCCATCCGCTAGGCTTCTGCTCAGCATCCGTTTTCCATCCACTCTGCGTCCTCCTCCCGTCCGTTCCTTTTCATGTTATCCGCTCTGTTTATGCAAATTTTTGCCCCTTTTGAGAGCGGATAACAACAGATGGAACATTTTTCTCGTCCGCTGTGTCCTTTTTACAAACATTTTGCATCCATTGGGCAGTGTGACAGGGCTTTTAAGTACTACAGTCTACAGACTACTGACAATGATAGTGGTAAACAATTGTTCAATTGTGCAAAAATCATTCATTGCAAATTAAATTTGAACTGCATTGCTGTTTTAGGATGGTTTTAAATTCCTCTTCTAAAAATAATACAAAGTATCTCTAGAGATACAACATGCACGCAATTGGTTTAAATTGTGTACAATAAACATGATAGCATGAATATTCATGCTAAATATTTATGCAATGAATAACAAATTAAATTTGTAAAACAAATTAAATGTTGAATTTGTGTGCCTCTCTCAGCTATGAATAGGTTCTTCGTTAAAACATAGAATCTAAATCCATGGATGTAAATTCTAAATTGTATGAGAGTAGGTCCAAAATAAGAAACCACAGTCTATTCACCTAGGAAACCTTGCATGCATGGTACAGTTTACATTCAAAATGTCTCAGAAGATAAAGTGAACATATTTGTGATGGTTAGATCTAGCCTGAGAACATCTTGAGAAATGAGAAGCACACACTTAATCCTGTTCTCCTCAGCATCTTCAACAAAGGTCCTGGATAGTTTTGATCAATAGAATAGATTCAGGCACCCTGGAGAAATATGTAAATTTAAACCGTTATAACATTTTAATTTTCAGGGATGAAGGAAAACATAGATGTTACCAGAAGTATCTCCCAGCTAATGACAATTACTACCTTACAAACAGGTTTGATAATGAGTCATCTTATATAGCATAGTATTTTAGTTGTACTAAATGCAAATGCAGTGTTGTAACATCAAATTCAGAAAAAAAAAAGAGCACTTTTTTGTTCCAGGGTGGTTTTAGATTTAAGTTTTTCAGGATAAATGCTCCATCATGCTGCATGATAATTTGCATTTGAAAACAACAGCTGTTTCAAAAGCATTTTGACATAAGCATTATGGATGCTAGTCTGCCCAAAGACTAAACATCATGTCCTTGTTTGAATTCCTTCCTGGACTGTCTGGAATTAGACTGTAAAGGAAGAAAACCATAGCCTGATTAGATTCTGCCCTACATCCTGCTGAAGGTTATTTCTCTGGCTAATTGGATTTTAAAATTAGACATGTATACTGATAGTTTAACTTAATTCAGTGTCTCTCAAACTAGATTGGATTTATTTTTCTCAAGAGATAAACTGAAATTATTTTGTTAGACATGTTTTTCTTAGGGTCAAATGAGGTACTACACAAGTTGTGCATTCTTTTGACTCTTTATCTTCATTTTCAAACGGCAGTGTTTGGGAGAAGAAATAGAGTGGAGAAAGCAGAGAAGGTGAGGAGAACACTTAATCTTTTGTACTGCAACCATTTTCCCTCAAAGTGGCCCTAACTATTTTTTCTTATTGTTGCTATATATGTATTATTATTTACAAAGTTTATTACTTGACTTCATTATGGTTCTGACCATTTTGACCACCATATCAAAACAATTTAAAGAAACAGACAACACAACAGGCATCCAGAAAGAACCCATAAGCTCTAAAAAGAGCTATATAACAGAATCCCCTCTAGCCCATAAAAATAAAACAAAACCACAACCACAACATATAAATCAGAAAAATAGCCTTAGGCGTAATTTTTGCTTAATTGAAACTTAGTGCATGGGCCACTACATATCATAGTAGCTCCCTTAATAGAACTTTTTGAAATTCCCTTTTTTGGTTTCTTTCTCTTTCACAACATTTTTTCAAAGTACTATTGAAGTATAAGTATTATTGAATTATTTCCTAGTAGTCAGCAAACATGCTCAAACATTATCAATGTTTTTCTACATGCAGACTCGATAATCATTGTAATGCCTTTTTGTAGACAATCAAGTAAGCCATAGGTTGGCTACACAGTGCCTGTGGATATTACGCATGAGGCATTACTCTCTCCAACAGTATTGTTATTAACTTTTATTCATTAAACATGAAACTCAGTCAACTGAACATTTTAACATGTATCACAAATATCATTGACTGGCTCTGATGGTTAATATGGGTTACTGCTAGTATCCTAGGTATCAACCAAGCATTTTCTTAAAATGCACGTTGTTCTGAGTAGCGCAATCTTTTGCAGCTTTGCTGGCATTACAGAAGGAAGCTGCAACTTCTTGATGTATTTCAGAAAATTATTGGACATGATACCAGTGCCCTGATGACAATGGGTATCACAGTTACGTGTTTCATCAACAATAATGTAGTTTCAATGGCCAGGTTGGAACATTTCATGATTTTTTTCCAATTCTTTTTCTTCAACTCTGGCATCTCCTGGTACAGCAATATCAATAAATTGTATGTTTTGGTTTTCAACAACTGTGATATCTGGTGTGTTGTGTACCAAATGATGATCTGTCCGTATTCAAAAGTCCCACAAGATCTTCACCTTGTTATTTTTGGCAACTTTTTCTACTTTATGTTCCCATGACTTATCAGATACAGGTAAGTCATATTTTTTATATAATAACCACCGGATTAATTTAGCAACTCAGTCATGTCTAGTTTTGTAATCAGTTTGTGTGATTTTGTCATTGCAAAGTCAGCTGTTTGGACTGTCAATGGATTTTTTGTTTTCTTCGTTTTCATGGCATTACTTTGTAGTGCTTGTTCTTGAGCAACAAGTATTAAACCTTCCATATGCCATGCCCATGTCAAGTTGTAATCACATTTTCCTTCAATGTTTTTCAAGTGTTGTCCATGCAAAGCTTTGGTTTTCCATCCATTTAATCTACCATCCAGCTGTTTTTCCTTACATTCTGCTTTTGTTTCTGTTGTTTTTAATAATGTTCAGTTTGATGAATTTGCAATAGCGCTCTGCCCCTTATTCTTCTTGGCAAGTACAATCTGTTGATGTCGTCGTCATCATTATTATTATTATTATTATTATTATTATTATTATTATTATTATTATTGATACTATTATTACTATTATTACTATTTTTACTATTATACTTTTATTCATTAACCATGAAACTTAATCAACTGAACATTTAAAAATGTATCACAAATACCAATGACTGGTGCTAATGGCTGATACGGGTTGCTACCAGAATCCTAGGTATCAACCAAGTTATTATCAACCAAGTTATTATATTATTATTATTATTTGTTTGTTTGTTGATTGATTTATTTATTTTAAAGTCTTAAAACTGATGGATCCTTGGTGTTGTCTGAGTTTGGTTGTTTTCTTGCAGACATTTCATTACCTGATCTAGGTAACATCATCAGCGCTAGTAAAGCTTAAATCTTCATATTTCATAAGATTTTGGTGTTCTTATCTGACATTTCATAAGATGGATTTGCATATCCATATCACATTAGAATTTGAACAATCAGATGCTTTGTAACATGCCCAACACTGTCTCTGCTGACTCTGACAAGATGTCTCATCAGACCTGAGACAGGAACAGATGATTCTAATGGTCCTAACTGCGTTAGATGTTAGTTAATGGCTTTCAGTACTTTTGAGAATCAAATTGTAGGGCACCTTGAATTTTCAGTCACTGTGTTCAAATTCCTTAATAAATAGTTTATAAAGCAAGGAAAAAATAGTTATTTTAGCCTTTAGTAGTTAATGTCATTTCATGGGGCCTTGGGCATTTATTTTTACAAAAGACACATGTAACCTTTTCCCCTTTCAAATTAGCAAATAGCTTTCTGCTTGTGATTGTTAAATTTATAATGAAGTAAAATACCTTCCTTTCAAGTGGCAAATAATTGAGAAGGCAGATAGTTTTTTTTCTCTCTTGTTGTGATGAGCAAATAAGATAAGGTTGTGCTCAAGAAACATCTGTGTCCTTGCTGGATATCTTTGTTCCATACTGTTACTTGGCAAAGAGATTGTGAAAGCAAACCAATTGTCATTCAAGGCCTGGCACAGATCCTGTTGCAAGTTACTTCATCTTTACACAGATTATATAAAATAACAGGGTTTTCTTCTTTTTCTAAATAGCTAGCTAAGAAAAGCATAGCTCAGTTCAGTGCTTTAAGCCTCTGTCACACTGTACCAACAGATGCAAATAGGATGTAAAACGGACAAAAAAGCTTGCCATCAGTTGGTTAACGCGATGTACTCACTGCCTCCATTTTGCTTACTCTCTATCCATCCAGCATCCGTTTATTGACGTTTCATCCGCTCAGAAAGTTTTGAGCTGCTCAAAACTTTTGTGCGGAAAATGTATCCAATTCGTTCGTTCTGCATTCGCTACATATCCGTTATGCATCCGTTATGCATCCGCTATATCCGCTAGGCATCCGTTCCGCATCCGCGCAACTCGCATCCACTCGGACGCAGGGAGGAAGCGGAACGGACGGGGAACGGATGCAGAACAGATGCCTAGCGGATGCAGCATGGAAACAAAGCATTTAAAATGGAAAAAACCTTCGCTGAGGGGACCTATCTCGGATATTAAGGATGTCTAGAGGATGCCTACAGGATGCAAAGGGACACCTATACTGCCTATAAAAAGGGGGAGCAACACATCTGGATCTCACTTTCAGACCAGCAGCCCTGCTGTGCAGACCTCTGCAGCCTTCATCTGCCTCTTCCTCTTCCACAGCATCCAATTATGTCCACCGTGGATCGTAACACAGTCCTTTTGGCAGCCACCATCCTTCTGCAACAGTGCAAAGCCATCTACAGGCTCTGTGAACTCTACTACGGGAAGAAAAAGGGGCGGCCAAGAAGCATCTGGGTCTGAAGATGGTTCGCCAGAAGAGCAGAGGAAGGACTGTACAACAAGCTGATGGTGGAGCTCAGGAATGAAGACACTCGTGCATTCCAAAACTTCATGAGGATGCCTCCAGCCATGTTTGACGAAGTTGTGCAGCGGCTGACACCCAGGTTGACCAAGGCAAACACCAACTTCCGGCCCAGCCTGGAACCTGGGCTCAAGGTGGCACTCACTCTGCGCCACCTGGCCTCAGGGACCACCTACAGCAGCATGCAGTACGGCTGGAGGGTGCCACACAACACCATCAGCATTGTGGTCAGAGAAGTAGTCCAGGCCATCATCGAAGAATACAAGGAGGAGCTCCTCCAGTGCCCCTCCACTGAAGAAGGATGGAAGAAAGTTGCAGAGCAGTGGTATCAGAGGTGGAACTTCCCCCAAACCGTTGGAGCCATAGATGGCAAACACGTGGCCTGCAAAGCGCCAGCCAACTCAGGGTCCACTTATTTCAACTCCAAGGGCTTCTTCAGCATCGTCCTCTTGGCCATGGTCGATGCTGACTACAAGTTCATGTACATCGATGCTTCAGGCAACGGGTCAGCTTCAGATGCCCAGGTATACAACGCAAGTGACCTCAAGGGTAGGCTGGAACGCAACCTCATCGTGGGCTTCCCAGATCCAGACCCCCTGCCCAACGACACACAAGATGTGCCCCACTTCATTGTTGGGGATGACACCTTCTCCATCACAACCTACCTCATGAAGCCCTACACTTCCAGACTCCTCACCCGTGAAGAGAGGATCTTCAACTACAGGCTGTCCAGGGCAAGGCGGGTGGTGGAGAACACCTTTGGCATCCTGTCCAACAGGTTCAAGGTACTTCTCACCACCATGCAGCATCACCCAGAGACCGTGAGGAGGATCATGGAAGCTTGCTGCATCCTGCACAAACTCATGCGCACCCCTACCCAGTCTTGCAGAACAGGCTCGTGGAACTCCAACAAGGCAATGGGGACATGGAGCCTGGTGAATGGAGGCAAGGGTGAAACCTGATAGACACTGAGGATGTGCAAGGCCCCAACAGAGCCTCATGTGAAGGGAAGAAGCAGCACAACCTCCTGAAACACTGGTGCAACTCCCCAGCTGGAGCAGTGGAGTGGCAAGACAGGATGATAGATGCTTAATGGATGCTTCCTTGAGCCTGTCTCATCACACGGATGAGATTGTGCCATGTATGTTGAGTGTCCCGACAATGAACAGGGCATTTAATAAAGAGTTGTGTTTATGTTGAAATGTGTGGATCAATGATTACACATTTCAACATAAACACATTGATAATAAAGGGCCATAGGTGTGGCACCTGGGAGGGTGGACCATACAGTCCCACTATGCTTGCACTGGAGGTTTATCTATCCCACAGCTATTACCCATCCCAAAGGTATCCCTCCCCATTCCACAGCTATCTCAACCCATCCCACTGCTATCTTAACCCATTCCACAAGCATGCAAAGGCTTAAACCATTTCTAAAAGTTTCTAGCAAGACTTTATTAAAAAAAAGAAATGAAGTAAGTGTGTGAATCAAAAATAGACTTTATTAACAACAAGCTATAAGACAAAAATGAGTCTCTGGCACTCCTCTTGGTCGCTCAGTCTCAGGGGTGAAGGGTGCAGGTTCTGTGGAGGTGGCTGGTTCTGGAGTGCTTGTCATCAGCTCCTGCAGAAGCAGAAGTAGCAGAAGCCCCAGAAGAGCAAGCCCGTGCTGCAGGAGCCCCAGCAGAAGCAGAGTGAGGGCCAGGGGGCGGGATGGTAGCCCTGTCCCTCTTGCAAGGGCTGGCAGCAGATGGCTGAGGCTTGCTGTGGTTCCGCATGGTTATGGGGTTGCTGGCTGGCAGGGAGGCTGGCAGGAACCAAGGCTGGCAGGAAGGCTGGCAGGGAGGCAGGCACCAAAGCAGGCAGGAAGGCTGGCAGGGAGGCAGGCACCAAGGCTGGCAGGCTGGCAGGCACCAAGGCTGGCAGGAAGGCTGGCAGGCAGGCTTGCAGGCTGGCAGGAAGGCTGGCACCAAGGCTGGCAGGAAGGCTGGCAGGGAGGCAGGCACCAAGGCTGGCAGGCAGGCAGGCACCAAGGCTGGCAGGAAGGCTTGCAGGCAGGCAGGCACCAAGGCTGGCAGGCAGGCAGGCACCAAGGCTGGCAGGCGGACTGGCTGGCAGGGAGGCTGGCAGGGAGGCTGGCAGCAAGGCTGGCAGCAAGGCTTGCAGCAAGGCTTGCAGGCAGACATGCAGGCAGGACAGGCAAGGCAGTCGATGTGTCTGGAAGCAGGTCTTTCCTCTGAATGGTGACCTGCTTCTGAGCTGCTTCCATTATATCCACCGGGCTGACGCAATGAATCCTCCCTGCATGCGCAATTAACGCTCGGCATCCGCTAGGCTTCCGCTGTGCGTCCGCTGTGCATCCACTTCATCCGCTGTGCATCCGCTCTGCATTCCCTGTATCCGTTCCGCATCCGCTTTGCTGAGGTCCCCGGAAATCTTGCGGATGTGCCATCCACTCCCATCCGCTTCCATCCGCTGGGATTCTGTTCTGCATCCGCTTTGCATCCGCCCTGCGTCCTCCCTGCATCCATGTTATCTGCTCCGGTTATGCAAATTTTTGTCCCTTCTGAGAGTGGATAACAACAGATGGAACATTTTTCTCATCCGTTGTGTCCATTTTGCATCCGTTGGGCAGTGTGACAGGGCCTTTACAGAGAGAAATGAAAAGTTAGAAAAGCTCTTTCTTTGAGAATATGATTGCATCTGAGGATCCACTGAAGTGTAACTAACTATGAGTGTCAGTTTGTGGGGTCACTGAGAATTACACAAGTACTAAAAAGCCTGAAACAAAACCATTATAATTAGTTTCTCTTGTATTTGTAAAAACAAAGAAAACTTAGTGATATGTTTTGGGAGAACATTTTTCTAAATGTTCATAAAGATGTAGGGCATGTCGGGTGCATACAAAATGTAAGAAAAATGGTTTTGTTCTAAACACAGAGCAAAGCAGCCAATGATCCAGGGAAACTAAATAGAGGATGGTAGAAGTGTTCAATGTTCAAACAAACAAACAAACAAACAAACAAATGAATGAATGAATGAATGCTTGCAATATCCATTATTATTCTACCACAATAAATAGTAGAAATTCAAAAGACCTCTGCTATATGTGCTACATGGCTTTCCATGAGCAAAGTAATCATTTGAGAGCACAGAGCCAAATTCAATAGCTTGGGAGGCAGGGGACTTATGAAATAATGGGTTTTCTTACATTTGGAGAAGTTAGGTTGACTTCTTAAAAATGAAATTAATACCCCTTTTAGGCTTTTTTAGTATGTTCCCTACATACATACTATAATGGGAAAACCTATTTTAGTGGTGTAGCAGAAAAACTTCCAGTGACTGAAAAATGCAGTTCGAGATGTGTGATTTATAAATAGTGTAGCATTTAAGATATGAATTAGTTGGGTCAGATGTAAGTACTATAATGAATGTCTACATTTTTAAAATACCTGCACAGGGATTTTTCAATATTCAAATATTTATTACCAACACTTCCCTAATTCCAATTTCTATTTTTTATGTATTTAGGAGGTGAGGAAACCAGGAATGGAAATTTTCTTGGACTATTGATTCAGTACATGATACTGAACATCAAAAATGCTTCCTATGGCTTAATAGTATAAAGACACACATAAAAGAAAAGAAGCATAACCACAGTGTTAAACTGAAGTCTGGGAAGTTTCATAAAGCCCAAAATCTATAAAGTATTCTGATTGTAATACATATATGAAATGCCGTAGATACATTTCAGAGGGATAATAAGTTACTGTGAGCAGGTCACCATATAGAAATATAGGTAGTAAACAGTAGTTTAATTAAGATTATTACAGGTATAAATTACTTTGGCTTTGTGAGTTATTGTGTAATAATAGTTTTGCACCCCTCGAGATGCATTGACTGTAATTTTTATTCTTCTTATCTTATGCATGCTGTTCTTTTCCAAAAATAGATAGCTTTGGGGGACAAAAACACTTTATAGCTGTTTGAGTTAAAAGTTTGTTTTTGGGAACAGTTGATGTTTTTAGGGAAATGTGTTGGTAAGGACAGAAGTTATGTTGAAAGGTAAAAGTTTCTTGCTCCTATACTGCCTCTTTACATTATGACAGGTCTCTATGAAGCGCAGTGCTTAACGTTTGTCAAAGTGAGGTGTTTCTTTGAAGCTGTTTCATGGATCAGTGTGATTCTCTTGTTTTTAACAGAAGCAAAGAACATGCACTGAAATATTTTCAGGCTATTGGAACACCAGACAAGGCTTTGAGGTGATGAGAAGTCCATAGTAGAGAAGCATCACTTCATCTTTCCAGACCATTGAACAAGTTGTGTTCCTTCCATGACACAGAGCACCTCACTGAATCTAAGCCACATAAACAAATTTACTTTGTAATCATTTATGAATATGACAACTGAATGCAACAATTCTAGATGTATATATTAGAAAAAGTATTTATTTGTAAATGGCAGTCTATATTCACAGGGCAATAAATCAGTGATTGTAATTTTTTTTTTTTTTTGGCATCATCACATTTTGCCTGGTTTGTAAGCTTCTTTAATAAACAAAAACCTATGAAAAATATACAAAGTATTTGCACAGCAATGTCAAAAATTATTTAAATGTGAATACTAAGGAAAGATATACCAGGTTTATTTAATAAACACAATATACAATGTAGAAACATGTTACAAAAGCTGCAATTTGTGTTTTTTTCCAGATGAATATTTAGACTGAAACTGTGAATGCTCTGATAAAAACAGAAAAAAAAAATCAACCTATGCCATTATCCTCGCTCTGATCATTTGCCTACTAGTAGTAAGTTTTATATTTATTTAACATTTGATAGACTTCAAAAAAACTGCCATTGTTTTACTGGGTTGAAAATGTACTTTCCATTGTGGTTGATGATACTTTGGTGTCATCAAGTCAAACTTGGGTCTTGGTGACTTGGAAAATACTTCCTGCCTTGACCAAGCTTCAGTAATAACTTATCATCTTTACATTCCAGAAATCTTATTGGAATCAAATTAAATGAAATCAAACCAGTTTATTAAAGCCACAAGTTCAGATACAATAGAATATCTAAAATAGTTTAGCCATATGATATGTAACTAATCAAGCTATAATGTGTCCTAATCTGTTTGTTCAAAAATGAATTGTTAGCAAAAAGCCCAGAGGAATATCTCTTGTTTTCACTACAGTTTCTATATAACATCAGGCAGATGGTCAGACAGTTTTCTGGAACAGGGAATCCAAAGATATTGTTCCATTACAGCAACATTTATTTTCTGGCCATCTTTTCCTGAATCTCTTGTAGAAGGAATTGTCAGCATTCCATTCTGGACAAATGAACCAGACAGGTTGATTCCACCTAAAGAAGATAGCCCTGTATACTTGTGTATCAAATCATAAATAAGGAGGAAAGTCTGATCTTTTTCTGAGCATGCAGCATATAGAGATTATGCCTTATTAGCATAATTATATAATATTTACACATATATTGGGATTGTAAAAAGTAGGACCACCAGATGTACCTATGGCACCCTAGATTTTGCTGAAAAACTTACCATTTGTCACTCTCACCGATACAGATGTCATGACTGTGTAGAAAGAAGCAGAGTTATAGTTTTGCAACTTCTGGAACGTCACAAATTTTTATCACTGAACATAAATCTGATTGCATATTAAACTGGCCTTTTGAGACCCCCTGCCATGTTAAACATATCTGCAAAAGATTAGAATTGGAAATATGTTCTTTTGGACAGCCTGATGACTTATTTTATAGAAGAGATTTATTTTTTGAAGTGATGTCAGAGAACAGACCTCTGTTTGAAGGTTTTATCTGTTTGATGGCCTTTCCACTCTAAGTCTGAAGATTTTAAAAAGAACTACATGAAGAGAAAGCTGGATTCCTGAATCTTTCTATCAACAATTGGCAGGTTAGGAAAGACATATATCTCATGTGGTTAAAGACTCTCTATTTATGAGAAATATAATATTATATTTCTACAGTCTGTGTCTATCTAAAATCTATCAGCAATAGAGAGTTGAATATTACTTTTGGAAGCAAAGACAGAGCAAATATTTGAAATGAATGTAAAACAGTTCATTTACATGAAACAGTGATTTCTTCATGAAATGGGTAAAGGTATAAAAGTAAATATTTATTTGCTCTGCTTTTATCACTTAGGGAAGCTATGCTATCCTCCAGTTAATGCCATTTTATTCCTTTTTTTGACCAAGGTTATTCTTAAGTGATGATCCAAGTAATTAATTGCATTGGAAGTACTTCCTTGTTTTGGAAAAGGTAGTCCCAGTTATAAATTGTTCTTTTACAGTGGTTCAAACACCTATAAAGATATATCCGCTGCCCATTTGATTTTGGAATGAATTTTATAACTGTTATTTTGTCCCATTAACTATGATGGCACAAATTTATATTTGATATAGTCACCCAAGGTTTAATATAAAGAAGAATGGCCAACAGTTGGTTCATATAAAATCTCATTGGTGCCTTTCATTGTTTCTGACAATTCTTGGAAGAGAATGGATCATTAACATGCAACCAGAGATAACTCCTATTTCCGAGCTAATTGTGGCAGTGCATTCTTATGCATTCGTAAGATATAATCTGGCAGTTTTGAGGCCAAAGCAATTTTCAAGTCTAAATTATAAGAGGAGGCTCAGACAAGTTTCTAAGCTGGAAACTAGTTCCATGCTTAATTATAGCTGATTAAATTTCTTTTTATTGTGAATATTAAAAGTTGAATTAGCCTATTACAGAATACTGATTAATATATTTTTAATAAATTATTAATCAGTAGGAACCAAAAAGTTGTTGGATTGATGGTATGCAGTAAATGCATCTTAACTACCTTGAAATGACAGAGGGTCTATTAAACTGCTTATCAACCACCATCTATTGACTTTTCCTTTTGAAGCACAATACCATAAGTTTAACATATTTGAGCTTGTCATTATGCTATGGCTGGCTAAAAAGGAGAGGAGAGGAGAGGAAAGAAGAGGAGAGAAGAGGAAAGGAAAGGAAAGGAAAGGAAAGGAAAGGAAAGGAAAGGAAAG
>BLBF01000004.1:72950246-72980738 GCA_015471245.1 Laticauda colubrina | reverse complement strand
AAGGAAAGGAAAGGAAAGGAAAGGAAAGGAAAGGAAAGGAAAGGAAAACTCTCTGAATAAAACTATTGAATTACAAAAGAAAGAAATGTCATTAACTATCATTGTAGGTCCAAAAGTTCAGGTGTTTTCATTCCAATATTGACTGGACAAAATATTCCTGTAAGTTTGAAGTCAAAAAAGAGTCATCAAACTATATGTACCAATAACAACTCCAAAAACCAGAAAAAAAGATTACCCATATCAATAAGGAAGGTTCAATCCAAAAAGAGATCACTTTGGTGGAAAAACAAATCTGGTCATGTTGCCAACTTCAAAAGCTGATACAAAAATTTATGCCACCAGATAAAGACCGAATGTACCAATTATCACATTAAACAAGAAGAAAACCTTCTACACACCAATTATGATATGGACAGCGAAGCAACAAAGCGGTGCAGACAAGTGGCAGCTCCGTGAAGTCCCACCAATTTCTTCAAGTCCTGAGGCTCTTAGGAGCCGAAAGTCATCCTGGACAGGTGGTAAAGGCAGAGGGATGCTTCAGTGGTCGTGAGGAGAGTAGAGCCTCCTCAACTGACCCAAAGAAAACCCATCCATCTGAACTAAAAAGAGAACTGCAGCATGGCTGAATCGAAGCCAGTAGGCAGCTGAGACAGAAGTGAAAAAGATAGGAAAGATCTTGTAACAGTATGCTTAGTCTTAGTAAGAATCACTCCAATTTCTTCAGTGGAATTTTCCTTGGAAAGTGGGACCCAAAGGAGGAAATTAGCTGCAATTAAGATATTGCAGCTAGAAATAACTTTAAAAGTAAAGGACAGATTGGATTGGTTAACCCAAATTTCTGGACTGTATTTTACTACTACTCAACTTGAAGAACTTTGGGAAACTATTGGAAAACAAACTTATTCAGAGACATATTGATTGTAGTGAAAGTGTTTTAATTCAACGAATTTTGCTCTCTTTCAATAATCCAGCGTGCTTATTGAACATCCTGTTACAGACTATTGTTTACAGCGTAATAGCAGCCATCAGAGCAATAAATTCCTCCTACCCAGTAAATAACAGCTGCTAGTAAAACAATTAACCCTTTCCTTGCAGACTCTCAATACTACCTCATTACTTTAATCAAACACTGATTAATTCATTACCTCAAAACTTACAACTATTACCTATATCAATGCTTAGATAATCAATTTCTATAAAATAATTTATTAATGGTTTAATTGGTTTATTGTTTTAATTAATTAGTGTGATTAGAGTGTTTAGTGCAAATGGCGTGATTACTGATTAGTTTAAAAGATCAAAATTCATGTAATTTAATTGATTGGTAAAATTAGTGATTTAGTGAATTTAATTGAACAGTGTGATTAATGATTAGTGTAATTAATTGATTAGTGATTAGTGTAATTAACTGATTAGGCTGATTGTTGCTTAGCAAAATTATTTGACTAGAGAGATTATTGCAACTGATTGATTGGTGTGATATTGGCTATCCTGATTACCCAAAATTGTTTCATTAAGTAATTTAATCAACGTACCATCTTAACAAACCTACCACGCCAAGAAAAAAAATCTAATGCCAAACCACAACCTAAAGAGAAAGTAATCCCCACTAATGAACCATAAGACATGCCTTGAATGCTATAAAACTTTAAAGGATAATGAAAATTCCATCAAATGTTCTCTATGTAACAAATACACTCATCATGACTCCTTGGGATTACCCGAGCAAATGATTCAATACCTAGAATCATTTAATGAGTTTCCATATTTCTCCAAATCATGCACACCCAAACTGGATCTATTTGAAAGAGTTAATGCCATAGAAACAGGAATAACATACCTTGACACCATAGTAACATCCCTGGATACTTTAAAAGAAATATTATCCAACTTTGGGGAAAAAAGACACAACACAAAAACCTGAACATCCAATAGCTACAAACCTCATCTCTACCCAACAACCACAACCCAATCCACAAAAAAATATAAGTCAGACAAATAATGATGTCCCAATCCTTGTCAGAGAAGCTGTTCAGCGTGAACAGAAATGTCCAAACATCATCTTATTTGGTCTAGAGGACATCAATGACAATGATAACATCACAACTGTCCGAAACATCATCAGTGATTATCAAGCATCAACCATCTCCCCTGATGAAATATTTGACATTTCCCGCATTGGCCAAGAGCTCAAAAAACAGACAGCTCTGTGGCCCCACACTTCTTCAGGGTCATTTGCAAAAATGAATCAAGCAAATGTAAATTCATTTATACGATAAATTCACTTGCCAAAAGTAACACCAATCATAAGAACCTCCATTCTCGCCCTGACCTAACTGTACAGCAATGTGCCTGCTCCCGTGTACTCCGCATAGAACTCAAAAAACATCTGGACAATGGAGAGAAGGACCTGTACTGTTCTGACTGTGTCAAAAGTAAGTCACACAACCTGCAACTCAGTTTTAACCTTCAACCACAACCCTACTTCAACCAATCCACTATCACCCAAGATTAGGCACACATGCCCCTAATTACCTCAATTCCAAATACAGCTGGACTTAAATGCAAGCTACTCAATGCAAGAAGCCTTGTAAATAAAATACCTGAATTTCTCCTCTTACTAAATATGGCTAAATTCGACATTATATTTGTCTTTGAAACATGGCTCAACACATCTCTCCCGGACTCCATTACCATAGTAAGAGACTATCATATTTACTCATCAGATCATGAAATTCAGAGAGGAGGTGGTGTTGCTATCTTGTATAAAAAGTCCTTACATCTAAAAAACATCCAAGTTACCCAGGAGCTTGCTCTTCCTGAGACCATTATCTGTGAACTATCCTTAAATATCACATTTTGATTCTTACTATGTTACAGAACCCCTGATTATGACATCGAACATGTAAACAAGCTAAATTTACTGCTAACATGGGCAACATCCTGCCCACATACTTTTATCTTTCTTGGTGACTTCAATCTACCTCATATTAACTGGACCCTAAACGAATCTACAACTGAATCCGTACATGCAATCTTCTACAATGCTGTTTCAAATCTGGGACTGGAACAATCAGTAACCAACAATACTAGACTTAATAACTGCCTTGATCTCATCTTCTGCAATAGTTTGAATTCAATTTATGGAATACAAACTAAAGAACTTTTTTCCAACAGTGACCACAGTATGATTGACTTTTGTCTCAACATATGCCCACACAAAAATCATCACAATGATGTAATCCCCAATTATAACTTCAAAAAAGGCAACTATGATCTTATAGACAATGATCACTCATCTCTTGATTGGTAATCTCTATTCACTGGATGCAATACTGTTGAAGACCATTACAACATATTTTTACTTGAAGTCAAAAGAGTCATCAAACTATATATACCAATAACAACTCCCAAAACAAAATAACAACAACAAAAAAAAAGATTACCCATAACAATAAGGAATCTTCAATCCAAAAAGAGATCACTTTGGTGGAAAAACAAATCTGGTCACATTGCCAACTTGAAAAGCTGATACAAAAATTTATTCAGATAGACTCAATGCACCAATTAAGCAAGAGAAAAACCTTCTGCACACCAATTCTGCCCACGCTTTCTACAATTTTGTCAACTACAAACTAAAGGACTCAAGGTCCATCCCACCCCTGATAGGACCTAATGGTAAAGACTGCAATGACAACACCATTAAAGCCATCATCTTTAACACATTCTTTGGGTCGGTATTAGTGAACAGCAATGGATCATGCCCAGTATTTCCTAGTCAAACCACAGAAAACTACAATGTTCTAATACATTTTACAGAAAAAAAATGTTGAAAAAGCACTACACAACCTAACCATCTCTATTTATTGGACTGGATGGAATATGTTGCCTACTTTTTAAAAAAACTATTCACTGCCATAGCAGAACCTCTAAGCATAATCTTTGAAAAATTTTCCAGGACCAGCTTCTTACCTAACCTATGTTCACTGGCCACAGTCATCCCCATCTTCAAAAAGGGAGACCCCGCCTAGTTGAAAATTACAGACCAATCTCCTTTTGCTGCATCACCTCGAAAGTCATTGAATCAATTATTAAACAATCCATCATCCTTCACTTAGAGACAAACAACCTACTCTCTAATAAACAATTTGGTTTCAGAAAAAAACTACTGTGTTTCTCACAAAATAAGGCCGGGCCTGATTTTTTTTTTGAGCCCCCCAAAAATGGCTCGGACATCTTTTCAGGGGTGAATTAATTTCTCCCCCCCATCTCCAACAACAGCATCTGAATCACTCTCATTTTTCCCCCGTCCCCATAACAACAGGAAAAAAAGATTGTGAGGTACCTGGGAGCGTCGCACGCTGCATTTTGGTTTTATCCTGAATGGCTGGGTGGGCATGAGAAGAGCCGAGTGAGCATCTCTGTTGCTGCTACCCTTGGTGCTCCAGCCTCAGGCTCTGCAAGTTTGCAAAAGTCCCAGTGCACAGCCCGTTCCTGCATTCCAAGCACCCAGGCCAAGCTGCAACTGTCCCTCTCTCACCAGCACCAGCACCAACAACAGCAACAGCAGCGGCGGGAACTGTGGAAGCATTTCAGCCACTTCTCAGGTGGGGGAACCTCCTCCATAACTTTCATGGTTACCGCCACTGCTGCCGCTGTTGTTGGAGATGGCACTGGCGAGAGAGGGACAGCTGCAGCTCGGCCTGGCCACTTGGAATGCAGGAATGGGCTGCACACTGGGACTTTTGCAAACTTGCAGAACCTGAAGCTGGAGCACCAAGGGTAGCAGCAGCAGAGATGCTCACTTGGCTCTTCTCACGCCCACCCAGCTGCTTAGGATTAAACCAAAATGCAGTGCAGGGCACTTCCAGGTACCACAAAATGTTTTTTTTTCCTGTTGTTATGGGGATGGGGGAAAAGCGGGAATGACTCAGATGCTGTTGTTGGAGACGGTGCTGGCGAGAGAGGCACCAGCACCGGTGGGAACCGTGGGAGCTATGGAGGCCTGAGAAGTGGCTGAAATGCTGCTGGACATCCATACTAATGCCTCCGGCCTGCTGACTCGGTAAGGGAGGGGTAAGGGAGACCTCCGTGCTCCACCATGATTGGCTGTTAGGAGCAGCTGATGGTGAGGTATAGCTGCCCGCGGGGCAGTCCTAATGGTAAGTTTCCCCCCCATCTTCCCCTCAATTTTGCATGTTTTAAACTAGGCCTAAATTTGGGGGAGGGCTTAATTTCATTTTATGCTTAGAAAACATGCTGGGTCTTCCCATTGGGGGGGTGTATTGTTGGAGAAACACAGCATCCTGTAATCTGCAACTCTTACAGTGAAAAAATGTATGGACTACACAACTCAATCAGGGCAAAGCAACAGATGCAATCTATAAAGACTTCTGTAAAGCCTTTGATTCAGTGGTACACAACAAACTACTCCTAAAACTAAAATCTTGTGGTATCTCTGGACACCTGCATAACTGGACAGAAGCATTCCTGTCAAACAGAGAATAAATGGTCAAAATTTGAAGCATCCTATCAAATCCTATACCTGTCAACAGTGGTGTCCCCCAAGGCAGTGTTCTGGAACCTACTCTCTTTATACTGTACATAAATGACCTCTGTGATCATATTAAAAGCAACTGCATTCTCTTCACTGATAATGTAAAGCTGTTCAACACCAGAGACAATACTGCTACCATTCAAAAAGACCTTGACTAGATCAGAATAGTCAAATAAATGGCAACTTTTAATCTCAACAAATAAATGCTCTGTCCTACATATTGACAAAGAAAAATCAGAAAATAAAATACAGGGTGAATAGTCAAGATCTTGTTGATGATCCAAACTCTGTCAAGGACCTTGGAGTACTCATCTCTAATGATCTAAGTGCTAGAGCCCACTGTAACAACATAGGCAAAAAGGCATTAAGAGTTTTTAACCTAATCTTATGTAGCATTTTCTCTGGTAATATTACACTACTAACTAGAGCATACAGAACATTTGCTAGACCAATACTCGAATACAGCTCATCAATCTGGAACCCACATTACGTATCTGATATTAACACAGTTGAGAAAGTCCAGAAATATTTCACAAGAAGAGTTCTCCATTCTGGGACTTCCGGGTTGAGCCCTCCTCACCAATAGACTGTAGATCGCGACTGTCCATGGCTATGGTTCATGCTCTTTTGTTGGAGAGATAAGGGGCTGAAGCTGTCTTGGAGGGGTGGTAGAGTAAGGGGAAGCCACAGCCACATCTCCCCTCCTGGGCTTGGTCTTTTTCTCCCCAAAGATGATGGAAGCGGTGGTCTAAAATGGCCACCCCGAAGAGGAGGACTCAGCTGGATTAAGATTTGTGCAGGAGGGGAGAAAGAGGTGGATAACATCTGAACTGGGACAATTGGGTGACACAACTAAACAAAAGCACCCTGGGATTAAGGTAACATTAAACTTTTAAGAAAAGAAAAATAATCGGCAAAAATACAAAGGGACAGGAAAAAAAAAAAGATTTTTGACAGCTAAGTGGGGCTTTGAACTGGAAAAGGAAGAAGCCAGAACTAAAGATTTAATTAAATTGGACTAAAATATTTTGGCAATAAACAGGTATAAAATAAAGCTAGACTTAAGATTGTCAAAAAATAATGATAATAAAATTTACAGTTTGGAGACTGGATTGTGCTGGAATATTGAGGTTCGAAAAACATTAAATTAAAAAAATAGGGGAAAAGGTGAAGACTTTGTATAACGGAGTATGCCATCTTCTGACAAAAATTTGAGCTCAAACAACAGGAAAAGCATCCTGTTTCTGAATGAACTTGTGTTGATATAATGTTAAAGAAAAACTGAAACAAAGTAAGAATCTTAGAAAGTGAAAACAGAACCAGAATAAAGAAAAAAGCAAGGAAAGACTGACTGTGAGATTGATTGATGTTTTTGGTATAGATCCTCAGCTGGAATAACTGAGAGCTTTAGAAAATTGAAAGAAGGAAAATAAAAGTGTTTTTTTGTGGACTTTAATGATCATAAAATATAAGAGTGTGTTATGATGATATCTCTTCAGGAATTAAAAATGGAACTTAAACATATGAGAAAATTATTATAGGAAAGAGGCAAATCACTTTGCTCTGTGTTAGAAAAAATGGAAATGGTGATTGAAGAACAAGAAGAAAGAGCTTCAGAGGAGGAGGAGTCGATTCAAGGAGAAGACATTTTAAATAGGCAATCAACACAAAGAACACTACAAAGAAGTGGGGAAAGAAGGAAGGTTAAAAAGTTGAAATTTAACAAGGCAATCAAAAGGGGGAATACCTGTGAAGTCAGGAAAGGCAGAAAGACCCAGCAGAAAAGGGGAAAGGAAGATATTAAGAAAGAGAGGGATATAAACTGGAATGAGAAAAGGTATGAGGAAAAGAGGGGGAGGAGAAGCAGTAAGAAACAGGTGCATGAAATAAAGAAATAAGGAAATAGTAAAATGATGAAGAGAAATCATTTCTTCAGAGATAATGGCTGATGAATTAAAAAGGAGATTCTGCAGGGTGACAAGGGGCAATAACAATATTTCTGTGATTAAAAATATTTAGAAAATAGGGTAATATAGATTATTAAAGGAAGGATAGATACTGATAACTCTTATTAGATGAAGATACATTTTTATTTTTAAAAGAAAAGTTAAGATTTATTGAAGAAATTGCAACAATTGAATTGAATGTGAAGATGTTTAAAAATGAGGTCAATATCAGTGACCAGAAATTAAATAGTCAATTTTTTTCCTTTTACTTTTTTGAAATTAGAAATAAAATTAAGGGGGAATCCAAATGAAAAGATGTAATGATTCTATTGTAACTTCTTAACAAATAATGGCTTATTGATAATCAAGATGAGGGAATAAAGGTATATTTTAACCACTGAGGTATCACACTCAAAGCATTAAAAGGGGGGAAACCTATACTTGTTTTTTTTTCTTTTGTGTTAAAACTTGTATTAATCTAGAATCTATAAAAAGAATGTGTGATGGAAAGGGAATATGACAGATTAAAGAACTACTTAAATTAATAAGTTAATTTAGACTATTAAAAGGAAGGAGATACATTGGTAATTTTTATCATCATCATCATCATTATTATTATTAGGCAAACATATATTTATTTTTATTTTTAAAATGAATATTAAAAGATTATATTTGAAATAATTGAAATGAAACAAAAAGATGTTTTGATTGAGATTAATGTAAGAGACTAGGATTAATTTGTTTGTTCCTCTCCTTATTGAAAATTTGGAATGGAAAAGGTAATAATAGAATTAAGTATGCATTTATGAATGTATAGCTGTTGTCATATTTGTATATAAAAGTGATGACCCGGAAATATGTTGTCCAATAAAAAGAGCTTTTTGTTTTTTATGTAACAAATTGAATAAAATTTGTTAAAAAAAAAAAAAAGAGTTCTCCACTCCTCTACTCATTGCAGAATACCTTATTCCACCAGACTCGAAATTCTCGACCTAGAAAACCTAGAACTACGCCACCTTCTGTCCGCTCTAAGTATAGTATATAAAATCATACATTGCAATGTCCTACCTGTCAGTGAATACTTCAGCTTCAACCATAACAATACAACAGCACACAATAGATACAAACTCAAAGTTAACTGCACCAAACTTGATTGCAGGAAATATGACTTCAGCAACAGAGTGGTCAATGTCTGGTATGGTTTACCAAGTTGCCAAACTTTTGGACCTCAGGGACAACCAAACTCATAATTTTAGATTCGAGGGACCACTGACTGGTTCTGTGGGTGTGGCCTAATTTGTGGGTGTGGCTTGGTGATCATGTGACTGGCTGGGCATGGCTTGTATGTAAATATTATAAATATTTATATAAATATTGATTTTTTTAAAAAAAGAATGAATCACAGATTCATTCAGAAATCTATCTATCTGCCATTGGCTAGCTTAGTCTGTCACATAAAATTTGTTTGCAAGCAAACTCATAAAATTTGCTAACAAGCAAACTCAAAATTAACTTACAACACACCATGCATGTAAATATTGAATCTTTTATTTTTTAAAAAAGAGCAACTTTTACTCAGAATCAGGTAAAGCAGGCAGATTGTGTCACTTACAGAATCATTCAGTGATCTATCTATCTGCCATCGGGTAGCTCAGTCTCTCAAATTTGCTTGCCGTGAATACTGAATTTGCTTGCAAGCAAACCTTCAGTACTAAGAGAGGTTCAGCTGTGCTTAGCTAGAAAGCAAGAAATCCAACCAGTGATGGCTTCCTAGCTAATTTGAATCTCCCGGCACAGCAGAACAGATGATGGTCAGGATAAGAAAAATTAGCAACTTAGCAGACAAGTTTTCTGGGTAAGGAGTGAGTGGGTGGGGAGGGTTCCCGTGGGCCATGTGAGCTGAGCAGACTTGTGTTTCTGCACAGCCTGGATTAATTGCTTTGCGGGGGTGCTCTGGGGGTGAGATTTCTCTGTGGCCCACCAAATTTTTTCACGGCCCACCAGTGGACTGCAGTCCATCGGTTGGTGACCACTGCTCTACCTGATTCTGTGGTTTCTTCCCCAAACCCCAAAAACTTTAACCTTAGACTGTCTACTATTGACCTCACCCCTTTCCTAAGAGGTCTGTAGGGAGCATGCACACCAATGTGCCTACTATCCCTATCCTATTGTTTCTTTTTATTATTCTTATATGTAACCATTTCATGTATTCATAACTATGTTTATACTTATACCTATTATCTTGTAAGCGATTGAAAAATGAAATAAATAAATAAAGTTGTAGAAAAGAGTTTAAGTGGTAGTTATCTTAATCCTTGGTAGCACATCCCAGGAGCAGTAGGTAGAATGTGTTCTGGAAACACTGGGCTAGATATAGAGCAAGGATTAGATAGCATAGTCTTCCTTCTATAATGGCATCTTACAAAGGTACAAAAGTATTGTTTTCAGAAGCATAGAGTAGGGAAAAACAAGGACAGTAATGATCTCTTTCCTTTTGTCCTGACATCCTGATCCAGCACTGTGGATTCATACCATGTTCATTTATTTGGTTCATTTGTGCAGTCCCTTGATAAATATCCAAATACAACATGCAGTTGGATGAGAACTAATAAAATGAAGCTGAATTTCAGTCAGAGGGAGATATGGTGACCAATAGATTGCTACTTAGTAGCAGCAAAATAAAATATTTCTTTCAGCCTGGGTTGCATTCTTTCTGAAAGAATAGATGCCTCTTCAGTCTGCATTATCAATAAAAATAGCAAATAATGCTTTTTTGCTTCTTAGGCAAGTATGTCATCTCTTGAAATCTGCAACCTTCCTGAACAGCAATAGCTTGGGCACAGTATTCATGTGTCAGAATCATGGAGAATGAGATATTGTAGTTTGAGATCTAGCAGTATAGCAAGAGTCTGTTCAGAAGCTGCAGCTGGTGCAGAATTTTGTTGCTAAGAGTCTGAAGGTGGCAGCCATATATTTAACCTGTTTTACAGAATATGGTAGGAATGCCCTTTTGAAAGTGTTACTTTTATCAGGTATATATTGAACAAGCAACTCTGGGAAGATTAGAACTAAAAAAACCTAACATATAAAAAGAAATATAGCTGACCAGAAGAGCAACTTACAAAAATAAAAGAATAAAATTAAAACAATTCTGATAAAATGAAACAAAGTGAAAGAAGTAGGAGACTTTATAATCATTCTGTCTTTAAATTTTGGGAAAACAGTCAGGTATTTAACAATTTCTATAAGACATTAGTATGGTAGTCTTATGAGACTCTAGGGAGAGACCATAACATTTGTATAAAAGGAGAAGCACTACGGCAATACAGTATCTCAAAATATTTGAGATTTGAGGTTGCTGTATAAAAATATTTGGAAGACATAATTAACATTGCTAGTTTTTCCCCAGGCCTTTTTTATTTAACCAAAATGAAGATTTATCTCTTATCTAGTTATACTTTAAGGCAGTGTTCCCCAGCCTTTTTTGTACCAGGGACCAGTTTCACAATTATTCATTCTTCCACGGACCGGTACCTGAGTAACGCGAGATTCCACCGCCATCAGGACGGCTCTTTGTTTGAAGCCACCCCTCCCTTTCGACAAAACTAAGGTGCAAGGATTCCTTCAGCACCCAAATGCCGCTTTCCAATCAAAAACCTGGAAGCACTTTCCAACCGAAAACCCGGAAGCAACCAAAAACCCAGAAGCACCATTGAAACAAGATGGCGGCGCCCAAGCTTTGCGGCCCGGTACAAAATGATCCACGAACTGGTACCGGTCCAGAGACCGGTGGTTGGGGACCCCTGCTTTAAGGTAAGCCTAGTTTTTCACCCAGATCCAAATCTACTGTATGGTACAATGAAGTGGTCCAAATTACTTTTACAGAAAAGATTTGACTCCATGCAGTCCTTCACAAAGTCAGTGGATGTGCTTTTTAATGAAAATGATGCAAATACTTTTAAAAAGTACAGGTTCTTTAAGAATAATATATATGTATATTTTATGTATGATTAAGGAAAGAGAGAGAGAGGGGGGGTAAATACTAACAATTTCCCTCATAAAACACATGTGTTAAAAGGAAAGAAAAATGATGTACTTCTTTTTACTAAAGTGGGAAATTGTGGGTACAGTTCCAAGTACCAATACAAAGTATGCTATGAAGGAGCTCACAGAGGGCTCTTGGTGTTTTAGCATCACATCAAAGATCTATTACTGATTTTAAAAAATATAGCTAAAGAAGCAGTGAAGCTAAATAAATCAATGTCAAAATCTAAAGATTGTCAGGAAGATGAGAATGAAAACTAGTTTAGCTGACAAAGATACCAGTAATGACTCTGGACTGTAAAGCTCCCATTTCATTCAATTTCTGTTTTGTGAAAGTTATAAAAGTAGTGAGATTTACAGCTATCTTATCTAAATAAAAATCAGTTCAGGTAGAAAACATGAACACACTACAAAGACTTTATTTTTCTCTATTTGGTTGCTAAAAGTGCTACAAGTGCAATTTCATGCATAAAAAGCTTTTAGATGTCTACTGGAACTTCAGAGAACATGACAGAAATTAAAAGAGAAACTTTATAATGACAGCAAATAATGTTTACACTGATAAATGTGTTTGATGAGTAAAACACTTTCATCAAAGTAAAATATTTCAGTTTAAAGGGGTTGCAGTTATTCAGTTTCCTTCCAATCATCAAAACTTTTCCATTAGAGTTTGATGAAGGAAATTAAAATAAAGTATACCCTTGTTTTACTAGACTAATGAACAACTATTAAATGAGACCACAAATCTTCTCATATAGTATGACATAGTTTTGGTTGGACATCAGGCTAAGGCATAATAGTCTAGCCAATGTATTGGTTCTCCAATCTTATTTGCCTAGTATGCACAAAATATAATCTTTGAATAATGTACTGGGGCAACATAAAAAAAAATAGGCCAAGTATAAATGTAACAGTATGTGGGAATGACCTTGAGAAATAGGTCAAAAGAGGTGCTGCCTATTAGAAGTGCAGGTGGGTGTAGTTTGCAATAGCAATAGCACTTAGACTTATACACTGCTTTATAGTGCTTTACAGCCCTCTCTAAGTGGTTTACAGAGTCAGGATATTGCCTCCAACAATCTGGGTCCTTATTTTACCCACCTAGGAAGGATGAAGACCGACTCAATCTTGAGCCTGGTGGGAGTCGATCTGCCAAATTGCAGGCAGCTGGCTGTAGAAGAAATAGTTTGCATTACTGCACCCTAACTCCTGTGCCATCAAGGTTCTTGTGCAGCTGGAAAGAAAACCAGAAAAAAAATTTCCTTCACTGGTTAGGCTGTCAAATAAGATGATGGGAGATTTGTACTTTCAGACTTGCAAGATTATATTAATGTAGCTGTACAATTAATTAGCATATCTGGTTACTTTTCCTATCTAGATTACCTGGAAAGGTAGACAATAAAGTTGTCAGTACGAGGAAAATTTTGTATTTTGATTTACTTTAGCTTACATTATATCTATATACTTTTGAATTAGGACAGTGCAAGGGTTTGATGTGGAGGTTCAATTCAAAAGTGATTTTACTGAATCCCCAAATCAAATTAACCTTCCAAATAGAATTGACAATGTATTATTCAATTTAATCAGTTTCAACTATTTAATATCCTCTTTAAAATCTATGTTGAAAATTAAGTCTATTTTCCAAAGTGATCTACCTCATCAAATCAAACTGACAGTTTAAATCAAACTGATGACTTGAACTGGGTTACAGTAAATCCACACAGCTTTATTATTTAAATCTACTTAATGCATATTTAACCACTATTCTCTCTGGTCTCATTAAATATGTTGGAATACAGGTTAAAATATATTTTTGTGCAACAACTACAGGAGTATTCAACCATTAGACTGCAGTGTTTATAAGTTTGCATCTCTGGTTACACAGGTAGTTCTCAACTTATGACCATAATTGAGCCCAAAATGTATGCTTCTAAGTGAGAAATTTGTTAGGTGAGTTTTGCCTCTTTTTATGACTTTTCTTGCCACATTTGTTTTGTGAATCACTGCAGTTATTAAATTAGTAAGATGGTTTTTAAGTGCACCTGGTTTCCCCATTGACTTTGTTCGTCAGAATATTGCAAAAGGGGATCACATGACTGTGAGACTCTGCAACCATCATAAAGTCAGTTGTAAAGCATAGAACCACAACACATTTTGCTACCAAAAATTTAGCCTTTAGAATATGGAACTGTCATTAAATAAGGACACAAAGATATCAGTGGTGGGATTCAATTTTTTTTTACTACTGGTACTGTGGGCATGGCTTGGTGGTCATAGCAGGGGAAGGATCCTATAAAATCTCCAGTCAGAGGTAGTATTTGTCGGTTCTCTGAACTACTCAAAATTTCTGCTACTGGTTCTCCAGAACTGGTCAGAACCTGCTGAATACCACCTCTGAAAGATATGTAATAGAGTTGACATTCCTGGAGGTATTCATAAACATGGAAAACAATTTGGCATTGGAAAATTGGTCAAAAATGTGAAAACTGCAGTTCAAAGTTTCTAAATGTAAGATATGCACTTAGGGAAAAGGAATCCTCTGACAGTATTGGAAGTACTGTGTTACACAGAATAACAGAAGAAAAAAGGTTTACATGCACTCATAGAAGATGACTGAAAAAATGAGTAAAAGGTGTGATCAAGCAATTGTGAAGGCAAACAATATTCTGGGATGTATCATGAGAGGGATCACCATCAGAAAAAAAGGAGGTCTTAATTCCATTATATGGGGCTATAGTCAGACCCTGTTTGGAAGATGGTGTCCAGTTCTGGAGACTTCACTTAAATGGATATTGATAAGATTGAGTGAGTTCAGAGATGCACAACAACCATGGTGCAAAGTCTGAGAGACAAAACATGACAAAACAGGCACTGAATATGTATAGCCTGGAGGACAGAAAGAAAAGGAGTGACACGGTTGAAACTTTTAAATATATTAAGGGAGTGAATTATGGGTTAGAAGGCAGTATTTTCAAGCAAAAACTAAGAACACAGTAATTTCAACCTGAAAGGAAGGAAGTTCAAAAGTAATGTTTTTAACCCCCTCTCCCTTTCCCAGGAGGACCCTTTGGCTTTTCTGGGAAATTGTCATGGAATTGTTTAACTAATCTAATCACCTTCACATCCCAAATTCCAGGCTCAGGAATGTGGCACTGTGGAAGCTGCTGGTGCTAATATGGCTTCCAAAGCTGACAGTTAGAAAGTATTGCTTTATTGAAAGAGTAGTGAACCAACTTCTGGTGGAACTAGTAGTAATTGAGCTTAAGTATACTTGGAATAAACACATGTCCATTATCCAATGGGATGACTGCAGATAATCTTTTCTTATCAATGGATAAGAACCAATATAATGACTAAGATGCCAGGCTAGAAACCAAAAAAGTCTGAGCTTTAGTCCTGCTTTAGTCATGAAGCCAGTTGACTGACCTTGATCAGTCAATCTGTCTTAGACTTAGGAAGGACAGTGGCAAACCATTCCAAAAAATCTTGCCAAAAAAACCTTTAGGAAATAACACTGGCAAACACCAGAAGTCAGTTTTGATTTGAAGGCACTGATCCAGGCACACAGGAACATACAATCATAGGTACAAACATCTATTTCTTCCTATTAATTATAATTATAAATTTATAATTATAAAATCCACCATTGCCATTCTGGAGAACTGGTAGTGGAAATTTTGAATAGTTCAGAGAACCAGCAAATCCATCTCTGATTGGAGATTTTACAGTATCCTTCCCCTGTTATGCCCACCAAGCCATTCCAACAGAACCAATAGTAAAAATTTTGAATCTCACCATGGGTCCGATTCTGCAACAGGTCAGCCAAAATTTGAATGTCACATCATTATGCATCAAACCCAAACAACGAGATGTGCTGCAGACTGGATGAGGTAGCAGGCAAAATTGCAAACTGCAGACCACACAATATGGTGGGAATAATGTAAAGAACACCAAGATTTCTTCCTCCTAATTCTATTCAAGAAATTTTGGGTTTTCTTCAACAACATAAAAAGGAAACAGGAAAACAAATATTGTGCTTTTTTTTTTTTATCACTCTGCTTGTAAAAACCTAACAGAATACCCAAGGCCATGAAGCCTGTAAGTTGAGAGCACTTCATGCTTATAAATAGGATTGGTATACAAGGAAATAGATGTAAATATTTGTTTGTTTGTTTGTTTGATTGATTTCTATAGTCCAATTCAACCAAGTGCCTCTGGACAAAAAATATTGTATGATAATACAACAAATTTTATTCTCAAGGATAGTCAAGATGTAGCAATTTTATATATTGGAGTCTTTAATAACTTGCAGTTTAGAACAATAGAAAATGTTTCTTTGCTACTGATGAGTTCCTTGCAAGTCTTTCCCTATTCCTTAAAATGAGTTTAAAGAAGAAATGTCACACAGTGTATATTACAAATCACATTGTCTCATTTCCCCCCTCTCCTTTTTGGCCTCAATTTGTTTTTGGCTTTTGCTTTTCTAACCTGATAATATCCACATTAGCTCTCTGAAATGAAGCTCTCCACAGTGGAGTTGTTGAAGAGGTTTTTTTTTTTAATTTTATAAATACTGTAGGAATATAACCCCAAGGAATTCAACACAAGAAAATATTTGATGCTATTTCTTTTTTCATCTGTGCTAGAACTTTGAAATAACAAGGTCCATCAAGGATAGTAACTCTGATTATGGTTACTTTGATACATTTTTTTTAGTTGTGTGAATTGTTGAGGTATCTTCTGCCCTTAACAAATATAAATAAAATCTGCACATCAGAAGGGTGCTCTTTGGTGTGCTTTGTTTTGCAACTTACTTATTTGAAAACCATAAGTCGTAAAGAATTCAAGGAGCAAAAGCAGGTGAATTTTCAGAAGCTGTTATTAGATCCAAGGATATAGGTTGTCACTGAGAATTATGACCATCATAATTGTTTTCTAATTGCTTCCCCATATGGCAAAATAAGTATAGCATCCATCCCTACTCAAAATTTAACCAGTGGTTGAAAAGGTAGGTCAATAAATTCTATTATCCAAACAACATAACTCAGTGAAATTGTTTTTGCAACAGATACCAAGTATGGCACAATGTTCCACATGAAATGATTGTTATCTGTGAATACTAGGTTTCATATATTTGCACCTTTAGAACAAATAAAAAGAACCAGATTTTCTGTAGCTAAATAAGCAAATGGAACTGGAGCATGAATGATTATAACTATGCCTAGCATGTACACACTATGTTCTAGCATAAGTGTTGTATGTTTCCACAGTGTCAACAAATTTAATGGCTCCAGCAAACAACATGTATGTTATGGAAAGAGATGAATGTGAGATGATTAAACTGTAAACACTTTTACATTGCCTAGGAAGAGAACTGAAGTACAGCTAGAATAAATATGGACCTGAGCTGTAATTTGTTCATCAGTGCATGTTGACAACATTACCAGATTAAAACAAAAATAAAAACCAATAAAGAGAAGAAAGAACTGGTGGTTTTTAAATCTCTTCCATATCACTTCTATAGATCTGTCCCATTTAGCTCCCAGTAGCTGCCACTACTATTTCTATTTTCAAAATAGCTTGTCACAGACTTTATCGCATATTTAGAGATGCACAATTGCATATTTGAGAATAATGATAAATTGCTTTGTGATGCAAAAAATTGTGTAAAACTAGTAAAACAGTTTCACTTTGAGAAGATCAAGCTGTATTGGTTTTGAGGTTCTCAGTAGGAGTCCCAGGTTTGTGAGATTGTGTGCACATTGTGGAATTTGTGGAGTAGTACAAAACACATTAATTTCAGCTAACCTTGTACAGTATATAATTAATTGTCTAAATGTATATAATATAATGTTTTACACAGCCATACCCAACCTGGATGCTTTCAAAACATGAGTATATTAGTAAGTCTGATTTGCAATATTTGTCTGAATGACCTCATTCCATTTTAGTTCAGTTCCTTTTGTATCTTTATAAATGAGCACATGAGCACATTGGACAAAGTTTCAAGTGTATGCCCATTTTCCTTAATGATGTTTATACTTACATGTTTGAATGTTTAGTCATTCAGTATATGTTGAAATTATAATGGCTTTATTTATTTATATATGTATATCTGTAATAAAACATGGATATGTTTTTCCCCTTTCTACAGATATTTTCTTTCTTTTGTAACCATGTTTTCTTTTTCATCTCATTTATCTTCTGTATTTCATTAATAAGAGCAGTAAAAATGTTAAAGTAAGGCACTGAAGACTTGGCTATTTCTCTAGGCATTTGGGTCAAGTGGATAAGTGAGTTCTGTTGTTATTGACATCTTTTTGTCAAGTGGGTTTATCATTTATCCTTGAGTGGGTTGTATGTGTTAAGATTTTCTGGTTTCAATCTCTGATTCTCACACAGAAGCATTTATGTGAGATGGACAACTATATAAATCATATTAAATAAATAAATAAAGTATGGATGGATTGGTGAAATAATTTATTTTACTAAGGGCATCATTACTTTTTATTCTGGCTTTCCATCAAGGAAAAGATAGGCGGCTGAAGTAGGTACTTATAAATATAAAATGAAATTAAGAACAAATTGATTGAGCCCCAAAGGAAATGTACAACTAATGAAAATTTACCGGTAATAAACATCTTTCATTATTTGAGTGATGTAGCCTGAATATTGAATTTTCAATCTATTAAAATTATTGTTATTGCAACTGTTTTCTTTCCAGAGAATCCTTTAATAGTTTCCATTTATTAATTAATAACCATTTAATCAGCTCAGGAGATCAATTATTTCAGAAGCCCTTCTTTTGCAACCAAAAGAGTGCAAAATATGTCATTGTCAAATTGCTAGGTCCTATCCCTGTAAACGACAACATTAGAAGTTAGGTAGTTAAGCAGCGACTGGTTAAAGAATGTTTTCCTATGGACAAATATTTAAAAGGATCCTGTATATTTTCAGCAAATTTTCATTCTTATTTGTGGGATCACTTGTCAGAAATATACAGTAGAGGTGGATCTAGTGTGGATAATTGTAGGTTCATAGTTCAACAAAAGCAGGCAAAGACTCCAGCATTCCTAAATCATATTTAAAGAAGAAAACCAACAATCTTTTGTTTCTTTCTTTATAAAGGGCTAGTAAGCTGACATCTTTGGTTCTGAAGGTACAAAATGTATATTTATTTCTTTTTTATTTATACAGGTAGTCCTCAACTTACACCAATTTGTTTAGTGACTGTGCAAAGTTACAACAGCACTGAAAAATGTGACTTATGACTATTTTTTAAAGTTATGATTTTTGCTGCATTCCCCATAATCATGCGATCAAAATTTAAATGCTTCGCAATTGGTTCAAATTTATGACTGTTGCTGTATGCTAAGACCATGTAATAACCTTTTGCATCATTCTGACAAGCAAAGTTTATGAGGAAGCCAGATTCACTTCTCATTGGGGTTTCCAACCTGTCAACTGCAGTGATTCACAAGCAACTGTGGCAAAAAAGATCACAAAATGGGGCAAAATTCAAATGTTTCACTACTTAACCACAAAAATTTTGGGCTCAATCATGGCTGTAAGCTGAGGGCTACCTTTATATCACATTTAGAAAGCTGGGCCCAATGAAAAGCTACAATTGATACCACTGGCCTGAATTCCACTTACCATATTTTTTGCACTATTAGACCAACTTCCTGCACTGCCTCCCCCCCCCCAAAAAAGTGGGTGGAAATTTCTGTGTATCTTATAGAGTGAATATTGTGGCAGGGGAAGGGGGTTGGTGTGATACCTGATTGCTGCCGCCTTTTTGCTGCCATAGGCGACGATAGGTTTGCCAACGGGTGATGGCAATCCCCTGTATTGGGATCGGTGGTATTCTTGGAGGCTGATCAACCAACCAGCTTCTTGGCAGCAAAGGCTTCAGTGTTCCCCAACAATAGCAGCAGTTCACTTTAGTTGACCAGTGGTGGGTGAGTGGCAACAGAGCAGAGACCTGACGAGCCATGTACTGGAGCTGCGATAACCTGATGAAGCTGACCTGGCTGTATGCTGTTTACTGCAAGGATGCTAGCCAGATGAATACCAGATGGATGCTGACAGAAAGAGGCAGATTTTTTTTTCTTGTTTTCCTCCTCTAAAGTTAATGTGAATCTTATAGTATGGAGCATCTTATGGTATGAAAAATATGGTAAGTTTCTCAGTATAGCTGATTTTGGGCTTTTTATATAAAAAATACTTTCTCAGAGAATGCCAGGTGTTCTGTATGGAACTTGGTAGGCTCCAAGTTCCCTATTCTGATTGGCTGAAAAGCCCATTCGCAGATTGGCTATTAGAGAACCAATCCGGTTAACCCACCAAATGGCGGGAACAGTTAAAACAGTATCATTGGCTATAAGCCGAGGGCAAGCCACTATAAAAAGGACTGCCACGGCTTGGGCTGTTGTTCCATTACTATTGCTTAGCGAGTTTAATAAAAGAGTTTATTGTTGGAACCTGGTCTCACATGCTTCTTTCCAGACGGAACACTGGTGACGAAGGTGGGATTGTCATAGAAGAGTGAGACCGAAGCACACGGTGATCTGAACTGAGCAAGAGAGATGGCTGGTAACAACGCGCCACCCACACCATTCAATCATGTGAGGAGGATTGGGAATCATATATTGATCGCTTTCTAATGTTTTTGGAAAGCAACGAACTGCAGGAAATCTCTGACCAGAGAAAGAGGGCTGTCTTCCTTACACACTGTGGACCAGCTGTCTTTAAAATGGCGAAGGCACTGGCTAAACCCAGAGATGTCAAACAGATGACTTGGCCCAAGTCTCCAACTTGATAAAAAGACATGAGTTCTACAAGAGGGACCAGAAGGAAGATGAAACTGTCAGCGATTTCATAGCAGCCCTGAGACACATTGGAGGAGTCTGTGAGTTCCAGAACATGGACAAGGTCATGAAGGACCGCGTGGTCCTCGGTTTGAAGGACACTACTCTTCAGAGCAAGCTCCTGAATAGATCAAACATAACTGTGGCCAAGGCCATTGGAGAGCCAACCACCGCCAAAGCAGGAAAGAAGTCAGCATCCACCATGTGCCAGATGAATGCAATCCCTGATCTGCCAAACCAAGCCAGAGAAAAGAAGGTAGAGGGAGGAAAGAAACAGCCCATAGCGACAGCCTACTATGAAGATCTCAAATCCCAGAGCGATACCGAGAACGAAAATGAAGATGTCCATAGACTTTAATCAGATAAAAAATGGCGCGAAAGGAGGAGAAACAGCAGGAGTTTAAATGTGCGGGATGCGGGGGCAACCACCTGCGAGCTGAATGCCGTTTCCTCAACGCAATCTGTAGGGCTTGTAACAAACGGGGGCACATCGAAAGGGTCTGCCGCAACAAAAAGAGCTACAGTCCAAAAAGACATGGCAGCATCCTCCCAGACATGAAGAAAGACAAGCCGGAAGCAGATGGAACCGAAGCAAAAGAACCAGTGACAGAGAGGAAACACATCAGACAGTCACCATCGGAAATGCCAGGACAGAAAATGGGAAGAAGGTTCAGATAGAGGTGAGCATCGAAGGGAAGCCCTGTGAATTGGAAGTCGACTCAGGGTCTTTCCTATCTATGGTATCCTGGAATACCATCCGGTGACTGATACCGGACATTAAACAAAAACATCTCCTCATCGAATTCAAGAACCACACCGAAATCTTGCCTCTGACCACCATCGACCGTGATCTCCCTAGTCTGCTAGGGATCAAATGGTTCGCGCCCCTGGGAATCACGATGACCAGGATCAACCGCATTGCCGCAGCCAAGTGGGAGGAGAGCCTACTACTAGAATTTCAAGATGTTTTCGATGGGACCCTAGGCAAGTACAAGGGGACCCCAATTTTATTTTGCCTAGACCCAAAAATAGTCCCCATCCTCTGAAAGGCCAGACGCGTCCCGTTTGCTTTAAAACCAAAAATTGATGAACAATTGAACAAATTAATAGCTCAAGGGGTTTTAGAGCCAATCGATCATGCCAGGTGGGAAACACCCATCGTTACTCCTGTGAAACCAGATAGGTGAGTGCACATCTGCGGAAACTATAAGGCAACCCTTAACCATGTGCTCCAACAAAGCGCATACCCAGTACCAGTAGTGCGACATTTACTGCACTCACTAAGGGGAGGAAATTTTTTTGCGAAGCTTGATCTCACACAGGCGTATCAACAACTACCCATTGACCCCATTAGCGCAGAGGCACAGACTATTGTAACACATAAAGGGGCATTCAAGTGTAACCATCTCCAGTTCGGCATTAGTATTGCCCCAGGCATGTTCCAAAGCCTCATGGAACGCCTGTTAAACGGAATCAAGGGAGTTATCCCTCATTTTGACGACATTCTGGTCTCAGCAAAAAAACTCCAACCAACTAGAGAACAGATTAAGAGCAGTTTTAACTAGATTTGGAGACGCAGGCCTCAAAGTAAAATGAGAAAAATGTGATCTAGCCACCAACAAGTTTTTGGGCTATTTAATTGATGAACAAGGCATACACCCCTCTGAAAAAAAAATAAAGGCAATCAAAGACGCTCCTAGACCTAGGAACAAAACTGATCTTCAAGCATTCCTAGGTCTCATAAATTTTTACAATGTGTTCCTGCCCCATAAGGCAACCATAGCAGAACCCCTACACCAGCTGCTAGATAAAAAAAACTAATTGGACATGAGGCCACCGGGAACAAGCAGCATTTCAGGGTATCAAAGACCTATTCACGTCTAACACCGTTTTAATCCAGTATAGCAGTACCCTGCCCTTGATGGTCACTTGTGATGCATCGCCTTTTGGAATCGGCGCCATCCTGAGCCACAAGCTACCAGATGGCAGAGAGGCACCAGTCGCTTTTTATTCAAAGACGCTTTCCAAGTCAGAATGCAATTACAGCAAACTCGACAGAGAAGCCCTTGCAATGATCGCTGGAGTCAAAAGATTCCATGAGTACCTGTACGGTAGAACTTTTTTGATCATCACTGATCACAAGCCTCTTTTAGGAATCCTAGCAGGCAACAAGCCAACCCCGAACATTCTGTCACCTAGAATGATGAGGTGGTCTGAATTCCTTGCTGCCTACTCCTACACGCTGATTCATTGCCCCAGAAAAGCCATCACACATGCTGATGCCCTAAGCTGTTTCCTGCTGCCCATCATGGAGGAGGACCCAGCTCCAACCATCTCCACACTACAACTAGAGACCTGCCCGGACCTGCCGCCAACCGCAGCGGACGTCGCAAGAGCCACCACTAAAGACTCTTTGACAGCACGCATATTGAATTGGGTAGGTAAGGGCTGGCTGGAGGAGAACAAGACTGAGACATTTAAGCCATTTCGTACCCGACAGACCGAACTGTCTATCGAAAAAGGTTGTATTTTATGGGGTGACAGGGTGGTTATACCAAACAGTCTCCAGGAAGATGTTCTGTACATGTTGCATGAGGGACACCCAGGCATAGTCAAAATGAAAGCCCTGGCCAGGAGCTACATCTGGTGGCCAGAGTTGGACAAAGACATTGAATGATAGGTGGCAACATGCCATGACTGTCAAAAATCGAGGCCTACTCCCCCTCACAGGCACCAGTCAGAGAATGAGAAACTCCCTGGGGTCCATGGTCTAGACTACATAATGACTTTGCTGGGCCAACAAAAGGAAACACCTTCCTAATAGTTGTGGATGGTTAGAAGTCATCCTTATGGCTGGCTAGAAGTCATCCTTATGGCTTCCACAACCACCGAGGCAGTAATGAAACAGCTAGAAAAACTTTTCGCTACACATGGGCTGCCTGATGTACTGGTGTCAGATAATGGCCCCCAGTTTACAGCTTTAGCATTCGAACAGTATCTGGCATGTTGGTATCCAACATGCTTTAACAGCGCCAGCCCATCTGGCTGCAAACAGCAGGGCTGAATGCATGGTTCGGTACACTAAGGAGGGCCTAGAGAGAATGGACAAGGGGGACGTGCAAGACAAACTAAACCTGCTACTAACTCTACAGTATATTACCCCTAGCAGCACAACCAACAAGAGCCCAGCAGAACTCCTAATGGGAAATTATGCTCCTACTGAGACAGACTGCACCCCACTTACACCTGGGACAAACACTCTGACTCCTCCAGCAAATACTGAACATTTGAAATTGGTGACCTGGTCTATGCGAGAAACCTCACCAGGGAACCATTGTGGCTTCCAGCCACAATCACCCAAATTACAGGCCCCTGGTCTTACCGACTACTCCTAGACAATGGTAGAGAATGGAAGTGGCACATAGACCAACTTCGTTCTCACAATCTCGAATGGAAAAACACCAAAGAACCAATAAAAATAAATATCGACAAAAAAACAACGAAGGGGGGGGAAATACAAAATAATAATAAAGGGAGAGACGAACCTCCCATAACAAGACAACAGGCACAACAAAAAGACTTTTTAACAAATCAAAAAGAGCACTCATGGTTAGATGAACCCCAAATGAGAAGTCCGGGAGCAGGAGAACGAAGCGAGGCCTTCCTGGAAGGAAACAGCCAGGCCAGCTCAACCAACCCAGTCAAGCCAGGAGGAAGCGGCAGAGCCATCTCAACCAGCCTGAGAGACTCAGGCGGGAGCGACAAGGCTGACTCACCCTTCCAGGAGGTTCCATGGAGCAGGACCAGAGAGACAGCGATCCTGTCCGAACCGCTCAAAGACCACGCTGAGACTGAGCTGCGCAGGTAAACCAGGACTACAAAAAGCCCCACCTACCTACGTGACTACATGACGTACTTTGGACTAAACCAAGGGGGGAGGGGTGTTCTTTATGGAACTTGGTATGCTCCAAGTTCCCTATTCTGATTGGCCGAAAAGGCCATTCACGGATTGGCTATTAGAGAACCAATCCGGTTAACCCGCCATACAGTGGGAACAGTTAAAGTGGTGTCATTGGCCACCAGCCGTGGACAAGCCGCTATAAAAAGGGCTGGTGCGGCTTGGGCTGTTGTTCCGTTACTATTGCTTAGCAAGTTTAATAAAAGAGTTTGTTGTTGGAACCCGGTCTCACGTGCTTCTTTCCGGACGGAACACCAGTATTTCTCCTTCCAACAAGACTAAAAGGTCTTCATAGCAGCTATACCAGGCCTTCAAGTTGATTTTTCTGCCTTGGAACCTCAAGGAATGGATCAGAGAAGCACATTTTTGAATGATATTTATAGGCCTAATCCTTAATCTAACAGAAGCATGAGATTGTCTCATAGAGACCTAACCTATTCTCTACAATAGGTTTTCAACATTAAAGTCTTCTTTTCATACAGTCATTTTGCTGGTTTTGGAATGACAAAAAACATGTTCTATTTGTTGTAATCATCCCCAAAGGGTCTGCTTACTCTCTGTCCAATTTTAAAGCTACCTTCTGAATATAATTATATGTTGCCCCGAAAATAGAATAGCTTTTCCATAAAAATATACTTATATTTATAAACTATCTACTTCCATATACCTAGTAAATTTGATTTGCTTTGGGATAATATGGCACTTTAACTGAGTTTAATTTTTGACAAGAACTTGAACATGCCAAGAAGGCAAGTAGAAAACCACCTGTACTCGTTCTGTGAAATTTCTGCACAGAGGGAATAGAGTCCAAGGATCATGTTTTTTTTTTTAAAAAAAAACACAGCTGGAAAAGAGAAATTGTCTTTAATAAGTTTAGATTTAATAAAATTTTAAAAATGCATTATTTTTATCTTTATGACACCAATGTTATGTATTTATGTGTTATGTTGTGAATTGTCAAGAGATTTTGGTATGCCTAAAAATAGGTATTTGAATTCAGGAGTAGAAAGGTTAAGTTTTAAAAATGCAGGCCAAATAAAGTCTTGAATTATTCCTTTTCCAAGTATATGGAAGGTGTTTCCTTGACAACAGATAACTGTATCTAGGCTGTGATTTTTCTTTACCATATTGTTAAAAATAGTGGGAAATTGTGCGATTCTGCAAGTATATCCAAACATAGTTTGGGGGAACATAACATACCTTCAAAACTGATCAAAAGCCTTCAGACTTTGAATTGACCCCTACAATACTTCAAAATGAAACTGCTCTTTAATTTGGCTTACATCAAAATGTGCCAAGATCTTGAATATGCTTTTATAAATACTCAATTTATGTTATTAAACATCCCAGCAATAACCAACTTTACTGTCTTAATTTTTTAAACATATTACAAATAAAACCTTGCTACTTAGCAAAAAGAAAAAAATTCTCCTCACAAAATGACTTCATTGGTTTTAATTAATTTCACATTCAAAAGTTTAACTTACTTCCATTCTGAAAGGTTTTGACATCTTTTTGAAGCTAAACATTTCCAGCAGGACTGCATTCACTCTACAAATTCTCTAATTGGTCATTTATTCTTCTATTCATTCATTTCTTCTTTTCTTCATTGCTGTTAACTCAATAGGAAAACACAACTACAACTTATAGCTGCAACACTGACAGATCCAACACAAATTATTTTACACATTCCAGGAATGAAGACCCAGGAACAAGTGACATTGTGCAATTAAACCAACCCATTTCATGCAAATTCTTTAGTTCAGAAAAATTCAAAAGACTAATCATTTTGATTATTTTTTAATAGCAATGTGAAGCTCTGTATTTACTGCCTGATGAAACTCCTGAAATGCATTGTGTGTCTTCAAAAGCTGTCTAGGCTGCTGAATGGGATACTATAAACCTGATTTCAACAGACTGAAAACAAGATGTGACAAGCAGTTTGACACTGGCCCTCAACTAATTTCCGTTATTTGTAAAGAGGAGCATCTGAATAGAAAGAACTCAACAGAGTGGGTCAGTATGGTTGAAGCCATGTCAGTTCGCACATAAAAATCCAGTACAGGGAAAAATAAGCAGCCATTGATTTCCAGAGAAAGCCCCAGAGCCTGTGGAAAGTTGCCAAAATGAGGCACCAGCTGCTCTCTGCTGGAAGCTTTTGTGGGAGGATGAGAGAAGGGAGCGAAAGCTGGTGGGCCTAAGAAAAGGGAAATAAGATAGAAACCAGGATAGAAGAGGTCTTCCCAAATGCCTCAGCAATGCTTCATTCTGAGAAAATGCTTTAAAAAACTGTGTGTGTGCATGCACACCTCCCCCCCACACACACACACCAGTTCCCCCCTACTTTTATTTAACACCATGAATTGGGAACATTTCCAATGGGAATTTCTCATGCTCTCTCACATTTCCTGAATTCAACCTACTGTTTTTCTCCCTACTGTTCTGATCTAATAAATAAATATTCGCTTGAAAAAAAAGAACAAATGCTCAGTGTGATTGCAGTTCTTTATTAGCATAATTGCATTATGGCAACAATTTCAGAAAGATAATAAATGGAGAGTATTTTGCCGATGTCTGTAGGCCTTTAATATTAATAATAATAAAATCCTGCTTTCAAGTTTACTTAAGTACTTCAGCAGTAGTTGAAGGAGGAAGAATTTTAGCAATGAGCAATAAGCTTTTTGTTTAAAACTAGACTGGAAAGCTATTTAAAATATTCATAAGACAGCATAACATCAGCATGAACCTGCAAGTTTCAGACAGATTCCAAAGTTGAAATGTTTATTACTTTTACAAAGCAGTAAGAATATCATGCTTTTCTACATTTGCTACTACTTTTCTACATTTGCTACACACTACTAATTAGAGCATAGAAAACATTTGCTAGACCAATACTCGAATACAGCTCATCAGTCTGGAACTCACATTACGTATCTGATATTAGCACAGTTGAGAAAGTCCAGAAATATTTCACAAGAAGAATTCTCCACTCCTCTACTCATTGTAGAATACCTTATGCCATCAGACTTGAAATTCTAGACCTAGAAAGCCTTGAATTACGCCATCTTCAGTCTGATCTAAGTATGGTATATAAAATCATACATTGCAATGACTTACCTGTCAAAGAATACTTCAGCTTCAACCATAACAACATAAGAGCACACAATAGATACAAACTCAAGGTTAACCATGACAAACTTAATTGCAGGAAATATGACAGCAACAGAGTTGTCAATGTCTGGAATACTCTACCTGACTCTGTGGTTTCTTCCCCAAACCCTCAAAACTTTAACCTTAGACTGTCTACTATTGATCTCACCCCTTTCTTAAGAGGTCTGTAGGGGGCATGCATAAGCGCACCAACGTGCCTATTGTCCCTGTCCTATTGTTTCTTTTATTTTTCTTATATGTAACCATTTCATGTATTCATAACTATGTATATACTTATACCTATTATCTTGTAAGCGATTGACAAATCAAAATTAAAAAAATTAAAAAAGCACATAAAAGAGAGATGAAGGAAACTTTTACTTTCCCATTCTTCTATCATGAGAAGGGATGCAATCATACAGATACGTACATATTAAAGAAGGATTAATTATAATTTATATATTTTACTATTTATTTAATGTGGTCACTGAGATGACTCATTTAGTCCAGTTTCTCTTTTTTTCAAAGGTATATTTATTTCAAAAATCAATGTACAAATTTGTCCAAAAGTAACTTTCTCATCATGCACTTTATCTATATTTTTCTTAGCATATAATTCTGCTGGTGAAAAACTATTTTTGAAAATGTTTCCTGAGTCAAATGCATATTTCTATTTAGTCTATGTGCACATTTAAGCATGCTTTTTCTCCAATATTATATATTTCTCCAATATTATTCAATATTATTATTCTCCAGTATAATATTTCTCCAATATTATTTCTCATTTTGCACATTTTAAAGTAATTATGAATTTCATAGTCAAAGTTTAAAATATGTGTGAAAGTACAATCTGATTTGCATAGAGATTTGAAAGATGTAGAATTGCAGTAGGGAAGTTTGTTCTAGTCAAGCAATACTTTTCCTGCATCTTTTATTTGAGCATATGTTTTTTTTTGTGGCACTATACTTTAATTTACCATTTTTAAATGAGCTGCTCACTGCAGTTTTCAAAAAGAGATCTGGATAGCCAGCTTGGTGATGGAGATGTGGTTTAATGAAGTGCTTTTGAAACTTGGCAACCTTAAGATATGTGGATTTTCCACTGTTGCCTTTGCTCTTTAGTCAACTATTAGAAGTGTTATCAGCCCAAATCAGACAAAATTCAGAAATAAAGGGGAATTAAAATTAGAAAAGAAGAGTAAAAGGTCCAAGCATTTGCGGATGATTTAGTATTTATTACAGAAACCCACTAAACACCAGACACGTCAAGCTGCAAGAAATAGAAAAATTTGGGGAGATGGCTTGTCTGAAAATTAATAAAGACAAAACTAAAATGATAGTTAAAAATGATACTGCAAACCAGAAAAATGAATATTAAATAAAATTAAATAATATTGGAGATAGCCCATATGTTATCATATTTGCCCCATACCACATCCTTTCAACAAGGTACAGTGGTTTATTTGCAGTTACACTGGCAAAATTACATTTTTAAAGCCAAAACCAAACAAACTTAATGAATTACAACATTAACGAGTCTCTATCATGAGATTACAAAATGACTAGGACTTTCAGTGAAGAAATGGAAACTGAAGATGTCTCTGCTTTTTGGCATGATGGAATGAAAGCATGGTGAAATGAAGAGATAATTCCTTTCTAGACAAAAAGAGCACTTATCACCCACAAGTGCTTTAGACACATAATTGTTATCTGAAGTAACATTTTTCAGACGATTTCTTTGTTAATAGCTGTGGCAGAAATGAACATGAAAAGTTTAATATTGATCATGAATATTCATTTTGCTCCATTTATTATGCTCATCTGAGGAAATTCTTAAACTCAAGTATGCTCATTGATGACATTCTTCTTCCAATTAGTTTTAGCCTATTGTTTGTTTTTTGCCTAATGCAGTATGCTGTGTGACATGTACAGGTGGAAAGAGTCAACTGAAGAAGTTTCTATGTGGTTTCATGAATCAATACAAAAACATATCACTGCCATACAAAACAAAGCACTATAGAAATCCTTAAATATCTAATTTTCTTTGGTAGCGTAAAACATATTCATTGGAGTAACTCAATAATAGGAATTTTGGCTTCTTTATTTCTTCATTCATGCTTGAGGAACAATTTTATGGTTAAAATTTTCAGTCAGTCAAGAGTACTAGTGTTGTGAAAAATATTTTAAAATGATTTCCCAAAAATTATTATATTATATGCTACATTGCAATGAATGGTTCATATTGTAGAAGTATCCAAGAAATAAAATTAAGTTTGGTATTTTCTACTTGATCAGAACTAATCTAAGAAAGAGAAAACTCTGATGTTACTAAAGGAAAAGGTATATAAGGTGATGACGGGAATTCTATCTGTAGCCAGGTGGAAAAACAAAGTGAAATCAGTAATAATAAAATGGGGAAAGACACTGGGAAAGCTCAATGGTATTGCATCTTGTTTTTATTTATTTGTTGCATTTATAACAGCCTGATTTTCAAGAATCAGTCTATTCTTGAATAAGTCTATTCAAGTTGATACAAAGTCAGATGGACTTGAACTTTTTTTATGGTCTGTTACTCATAACATTACCCATATATTTAATTCCTCCTTCCCCAGTGTTGTTTTGTCTTAGTATAATTAGTTATTTTCCTAAATTTATTGATTTATTTAATTTTATTTGGTTTGTCAATTGCTTACAATTGACAAACCAAATAAAATTTGTTAAGCCTGGGTTCCCCAACCAGGGTTAGGTAGACAAGCTAAACAGAATGTGCAGCATTAGTCAGATAGGCACACAGATAAATGAGTGAGCTAAGCTTGTATGTTTATTAACATACAGTAAAAATGACAGATACGCTTGTGCTATCAAGAATATAGTTTATTCCATTATAAGTTCATGGCATAGTCAAATATCAGTCCAATAGTCATTTACCATGTAGTCAGTCCATTCAGGGGTATTCATTTAGCAAAG
>BLBF01000004.1:72911958-72950236 GCA_015471245.1 Laticauda colubrina | reverse complement strand
ATTATTTCACCTAAACCAGTTAGGGTGAACAATGTTATCCCTAACATATTGCATCTTGTTTTTATTTATTTGTTGCATTTATAACAGCCTGATTTTCAAGAATCAGTCTATTCTTGAATAAGTCTATTCAAGTTGATACAAAGTCAGATGGACTTGAACTTTTTTTATGGTCTGTTACTCATAACATTACCCATATATTTAATTCCTCCTTCCCCAGTGTTGTTTTGTCTTAGTATAATTAGTTATTTTCCTAAATTTATTGATTTATTTAATTTTATTTGGTTTGTCAATTGCTTACAAGATAATAGGTAATAATAAAAACATAGTTATGAATACATGGATACATATAAGAAAAATATATTAAAAAAGAAACAATAGGACAGGGATTGTAGACACGTTGGTGTGTTAATGCATGCGCCCTACAGATCTCTTAGGAAAGGAGTGAAGTCAATAGTAGACAGTCTAAGGTTAAAGTTTTTGGAGTTTGGGGAAGAAACCACAGAGTCAGAATATTTCAGACATTGACCACAGGAAGTCCTATTTCCTGCAATCAAGTTTTCTGTGATTAACCTTGAGTTTGTATTTATTGTTTGCTCTTGTATTATTATGGTTGAAGCTGAAGTATTCACTGACAGGTAGGACATTGCAATGTATGATTTTATATACTATACTTAGATCGGACCAAAGGCAGCATAGTTCTAGGTTTCTAGGTCTAGAATTTCAAGTCTGATGTCATAAGGTATTCTACAATGAGTGGAGCAGTGGAGAATTCTTCTTGTGAAATATTTCTGGACTTTCTCAACTGTGCTAATATCAAATACGTAATGTGGGTTCCAGACTGATGAGCTGTATTTGAGTACGGGTCTAGCAAATGTTTTCTATGCTTTAATTGGTTGTGTAATATGACCAGAGAAAAAGCTACATAAGATTAGGTCAACAACTCTTAATGCCATTTTGGCTATGTAGTTACAGTGGGCTCAAGCATTCAAGCATTTTTTTTTTTTTGCCAATATGTAAGACAGAGCATTTGTTTGTTGATATTTGAAATTCCATTTGCCATATGAAGTTGCCATATCTTAAAAATTGCATCATTCTTCATTAGAGAAACTAAAATTTGATATAATTTGTCTACAAGAAGTACATATTAAAAAACAATATGAACAATTGTTGATAAAAGCAAAATTAGGGAAAATATTTATTTCTTTGACTCAATGTAAGAAAAGAGGGGTGGTTTTATATATTAAGGAGACCATCTTAGCCAAATTGATTTATACTGATGAAGACGGAAGAATATTAATGATGGAAATAATGGACAATAATATGAAAACACTCTTGATTGCAATTTACGCTCCAAATGATAAACAAGAAGAATTTTATAAAAAATTACACATGAAAATAATTGAACTGGACTATGTCAGTGTAGCTATGATGGAAGATTTCAATGGAATTGTAGACAATAAACTGGACTATATAGCAACAATAACAACAAAGCAAAATAGAAAGACTCTCCCCAAATCCTTTTTTTAAATGATAGATGAAATAAACTTCAAAGATATATGGAGAGAAAGAAATGTTAAAACCAAACAATACACTTTTTACTCAAATAGACATTTAGCATGGTCCAGAATAGATATGATTTGGACTTCAACAGAACTAATATCTAATAATCAAGAAACAAAGATCAAAAAAAGTACTTGGGCAGACCACAATCCAGTGACAATTAAATGGAAAGGACAAAAAAGAAGATCGAGATGGACGTTAAATAATACTATTCTAAAGGAGAAGGATTTTATACAGCTGATGGAGAAAGAATTGGCTTTTTTCTTTGGAGAAAATAAAAAATACATTCAATCCAGAATGTATGGGACCCAATGCAGGCTTATGCTAGAGGCTTGATAATAGATGACACAAGGAAAAGGAACATCAGGAAAAGGCAAGCCACGGAAGCTTTAGAAGATGAGTATAAAAGACTTGAAAAAGAACTACAGAAAACGGCACAGAAAAAAGACATTAAGCTAAAACTGGATACAATTAAACATAAAATGAGTTTAATAGAGAAAGAAGAATTGGCACAGAAAATGAGAAGTGCTACACAGAATTATTTTGAGGATGCAAACAAACCAGGTAGAATGGTTAGCATACAAATTGAGAAAGGAAAAAGAATCAAGGAAAATACTGCAGTTAATAGATGATCAAGGTCGAGTTTGCCACGGCAATAAAGAGAAGAAGGAAATCATTCAAGACTTTTATGGGAAATTATATGAACAAATGAATATTGATGAGGAAAGATATTTTTCTTCACAGCCAAGGTTTGAAATGATACAAATAGGAGAATACAAGAACTGAATTGGAGAGTCAAACAGTATTTAAAGAATGCTAATCTACCTAAGATACCTAAAGAGATTGAAAAAATGTTAGAAAGCAATATAACCATGATGGAGTTAACTGAAGCACTTAAGAAACAAAATAATGGGAAGGAACCAGGCCCAGATGGACTTCCGGCAAAATTCTATAAAACATTACAAGAATCGCTGAACCTTCCATTGCTGGAAGTTATGAATGAAGTTATGTTAAAGAAGAAGATTCCTAAAACATGGTCAGAAGCCTACATTACACTTATTCCAAAAGACTGATCCATTACAAATTAAGAATTGTAGACCCATTTCTTTATTAAATGCAGATTATAATTTTTTTGCGTCAATATTGGCAGAGAGACACAAAAAATATTTAAATAATTTTATTCATCCTGACCAAAATGGATTTCTGCCAAAGAGACAAATTAAAGATAATATGAGAGTAATATTGGACACTTTGGAATATTATGAGGCTCACCCCAAAAAACAAATGGCTTTAATATTTTTAGATGCACAAAAGGCATTTGATAATGTGAACTGGAGATTCATGTCATTATTATTGGAACAGATGGGCTTCACCAGAAAATTTATTCAAGTAATACAAGCCATATATTATAAGCAAATGGCAAAGGTAATGATAGAGGGAGAATTAACAGACTCTATCAATAAAAGAAAAGGTACAAGACTAGGTTGCCCACTGTCACCTTTCTTATTTATACTAACTTTGGAAGTGTTAAATAGAAACATTAGAGATGAAAAGAGTATAAAAGGAATGAAAATTAAAAAAGAAGAATTTAAATTGCAAGCTTTTGTGGATGACTTGGCCTTTATTTTAGAAGACCCTCTAGAAACAGCACCAAAACTATTGGAAAAGACAGAGGCATATGTTAAGGTGGCCGGCGTGAAAATAAACAAAGATAAGACAAAGATTTTGACAAAGAATATGCTACTAAGACAAAAAGAAGAATTGGCAGATGTATTGAAAATTCAAGTCACGAATAAGGTTAAGTATTTGGGGATATATTTGACAGCAAGATGTAGTACACTAAAAGAGAACAATTACACTAAACTTAAACAACAGATCACACTAGACTTGACGAAATGGGAGAACCTACAATTGTCACTAATAGGGAGAATTTCAACAATCAAAATGAACATTTTTACCCAGAAATCTATATTTGTTTCAAACAATACCAATGAGGCTTGGAAAGGATTAATTTGAAGATTGAAACAAAATTGTGTTAAAATATATATGGAATGGTAAGAAAGCGAGAATAAAGTTAAAACTCTTACAAGATGTTAGAATTAGAGGAGGATTTGGTCTGCCTAATTGGGAGTCGTACCACCAAGCTACAAACTTGACATGGGCTAAGGAATGGATAACATTTAAGAAATACTAGATTATTGAACATTAGAAGGACATGATTTGTTGTTGGGATGGCATGCCTTTTTATGGGATAAGGGAACTAAAATACAGGGTTATTTTAGAAGACATCATATATGGGAGTCTCTATGGTTAAATTGGGAGAAGATTAAAAGACAATGTTATTTGAAAATTCCAGTCTGGTTATCGACTACTGAAGCATTTTCTTATCCTATAACATATAAGAAGGAACAAACAGTTAGATATGGGGAAATTTTGAATGAAAATGGTGAACTTAAATCTATGCAAAAACTAGAGGAACAAGGTATAAAGGTGAATTGGTTTTCTTAAGCCCATGTCACACTGAACCAACGGATGCAAAGAGGATGTAAAATGGAAAAAAAGCATGCCATCCGTTGGTTAATGTGATGTATCCGTTCTGTACTCATTGCCTCCGTTTTGCTTCCTCTCTATCCGTCCAGCATCCGTTTATGGACGTTTCATCCGCTCCAAAAGTTTTGGGCTGCCTAAAACTTTTGTGTGGAAAATGTATCCAGTTCGTCCATTCTGCATCCACAACGCATCCGCTACGCATCCCTTATGCATCCGCTATATCTGCTTGGCATCCGCTACACATCCGTGCAACTCCATCCACTCCAGCAGTAAACGGACGCAGGGAGGAAGTGGAACGGACACAGAACGGATGCAGAAAGGATGCCTTGCAGATGCAGAACGGAAACAAAGCGTTAAAAAGGGAAAAAACGTTCACAGAGGGGACCTATCTCAGATATTAAGGATGCCTAGAGGATGCCTAGAGGATGCCTAGCGGAAAACCTATACTGCCTATAAAAAGGGGGAGCAACTCGCCTGCATCGCACTTTCAGAACAGCAGCCCAGTGGTGCAGACCTCTGCAGCCTTCATCTGCCTCTTCCTTTTCCACAGCATCCAGTCATGTCCACCGTGGATTGTAACAAAGTCCTTTCGGCAGCCACCATCATTCTGCAACAGTGCGAAACCATCTGCAGGCTCTGTGAACACTACTGCGAGAAGAAAAGGAGCCACCCAAAAAGAGTCTGGGTCTGAAGATGGTTCACCAGTGGAGCGGAGGACGGACTGTACAACAAGCTGATGGTGGAGCTCAGGAGCGAAGACACTCGGGTGTTCCAGGACTTCATGAGGATGCCTCCAGCCATGTTTGACGAAGTTGTGCAGCGCCTGACACCCAGGTTGACCAAGGCAAACACCAGCTTCCGGCCCAGCCTGGAACCTGGGCTCAAGGTGGCACTCACTCTGCGCCACCTGGCCTCAGAGACCTTCTACAGGAGCATGCAGAACGGCTGGAGGGTGCCATCCAACACCATCAGCATTGTGGTCAGAGAAGTGGTACAGGCCATCATCGAAGAATACAAGGAGGAGCTCCTCCAGTACCCTTCCACTGAAGAAGGATGGAAGAAAGTTGCAGAGCAGTGGTATCAGAAGTGGAACTTACCACACACCGCTGGAGACATAGATTTCAAGCATGTGGCCTGCAAAGCGCCAGCCAACTCAGGGTCCACTTATTTCAACTCCAAGGGCTTCTTCAGCATCATCCTCTTCACCATGGTCAATGCTGACTACAAGTTCATGTACATCGATGCTTCAGGCAACGACTAATCTTCAGATGCCCAGGTATACAACGCCAGTCACCTCAAGGAGGGGCTGGAACGCAACCTCATCATGGGCTTCCCAGATCCAGAACCGCTGCCCAACGACACACAAGATGTACCCTACTTCATCGTGGGGGATGACGACTTCTCCCTCACAACCTACCTCATGAAGCCCTACACCTCCAGACTCCTCACCCATGAAGAGAGGATCTTCAACTACAGGCTGTCCAGGGCAAGACGGGTGGGGGAGAACACCTTTGGCATCCTGGCCAACAAGTTCCAGGTACTTCTCACCACCATGCAGCATGGCCCAAGAGACCGTGAGGAGGATCATGGAAGCTTGCTGCATCCTGCACAATCTCATGCGCACCCGCTACCCAGTCTTGCAGAACAGGCTCGTGGACCTCCAACAAGCCAATGGGGTCATGGAGCCTGGGGAATGGAGGCAAGGGCGAAACCTGATCGACACTGAGGATGTGCAAGGCCCCAACAGAGCCTCACATGAAGCGAAGAAGCAGCACAACCTCCTGAGACACTGGTGCAAATCCCCAGCTAGAGCGGTGGAGTGGCAAGATAGGATGGTAGATGGTTAATGGATGCTTCCTTCAGCCTGTCTCATCACACAGATGAGATTGGGCCATGTATGTTTGGTTGGCCTACAATGAACAGGGCATTTAATAAAGAGTTGTGTTTATGTTGACATGTGTGGATAATTATTACATTATTATTGATAATAAAGGGCCATAGATGTGGCACCTGGGAGGGTGGACCATCCAATCCCACTATGCTTGCACTGGAGGTTTATCTATCCCACAGCTATCCTAACCCATCCCACAGCTATTACCCATTCCACAGGTATCCTAACCTATCCCAAAGCTATCCTTACCCATCCCACAAGCATGCAAAGGCTTAAACCATTTCTAACAGTTTCCAGCAAGACTTTATTTAAAAAAAAGAAATGAAGCAAGTGTGTGGATCATAAATAGACTTTATTAACAACAAGCTATAAGACAAAAATGAGTCTCTGGCACTTCTCTTGGTCGCTCAGTCCCAGGGGTAAAGGGTGCAGGTGCTGTGGAGGTGGCTGGTGCTGGAGTGCTTGTCATCAGCTCCTCCAGAAGCAGAAGTAGCAGAAGCGCCAGCCCCAGAAGAGCGAGCCCGTGCTGCAGAAGTCCCAGCAGAACCAGAGTGAGGGCTAGGGGGCCGGATGGTAGCCCTGTCCCTCTGGCCAGGGCTGGCAGCAGATGGCTGAGGCTTGCTATGCTTCCGCATGGTTGTGGGGTTGCTGGCTAGCAGGCAGGCTGGCAGGAGCCAAGGCTGGCAGGGAGGCTGGCACCAAGGCAGGCAGGAAGGCTGGTAGGGAGGCTGGCACCAAGGCTTACAGGAAGGCTGGCAGGCAGGCTGGCAGGCAGGCACCAAGGCTGGCAGGCAGACATGAACCAAGGCTGGCAGGAAGGCTGGCAGGCAGACATGAACCAAGGCTTTCAGGAAGGCTGGCAGGCAGACATGAACCAAGGCTGGTAGGAAGGCAGGCAGCAAGGCTGGCAGGCAGACTGGCTGGCAGCAAGGCTGGCAGGGAGGCTGGCAGCAAGGCTGGCAGGGAGGCTGGCAGCAAGGCTGGCAGGCAGACATGCAGGCAGGGCAGGCAAGGCAGTCGATGTGTCCGGCAGCAGGTCTTTCCTCTGAATGGCGACCTGCTTCCGAGCTGCTTCCGTTATATCTGCGGGGCTGATGCAATGCATCCTCCCCGCATGCCCAGTGAACGCCAGGCATCCGTTAGGCTTCTGCTGTGCATCCGCTAGGCTTCCGCTCTGCATCTGCTTCATCCGTTCGGCGTCCGCTCTGCATCCAGTCTTTCCATTCCGCGTCCGCTTCGCTGAGACCCCCAGAAGCCCTGCGGATGTTCCACCCACTCCCATCCGCTCCCATCTGCTTCCATCCGCTGGGCTTCCATTCCGCATCCACTTTTCATCCACCCTGCATCCTCCCCGCGTCCATGTTATACGCTCCAGTTATGCAAATTTTCACCCCTTTTGAGAGCAGATAACAATGGATGGAACATTTTGCTCATCCGCTGTGTCCTTTTTGCATCCGTTGGCCAGTGTGACATGGGCTTTATGTGCAAATACATTCAAGGTATGAAAAAGATTCTAAAACAGAAGGTTTCTATAATAAATTGACTGATTTAGATAAGATTTTGACAGGTACTGATGAAAAGGTGATTTAAAAACTGTATGAATATTTATTAGAAATTAAACTAGAAGAAGAACAAGTTAAAGAGACTATGATTGGTTGAGGGAAGAATTTTGGATATGGGATTGATTTAGAGAAATGGCAAAAGTTGTGGTCTCAAAATTATAAAATGACAATGTCAACTGCATTTAAAGAAAATTTGTATAAGATGTTTTGCAGGGGGCATTTTCCCCCAACAAGAATAGCAAGAATGTTCAAGAATAAATCCAAAAGATGTTGGAAATGTCATGGCTCAGATTACCATATGTGGTGGCTCATATTACCTGGCTCATATTGCCAAATGTGGTGGACTTGTGCGGATGCAAAAAAATGTTCGACTAAAATCCATACATGGTTGGAAAAAATGACTAAAAAGCATATAGATTTAAAACCAGAGATATTTTTATTGGGACTTCTACCTGATACATACAGCAAAGATTTAAAATATTTGACTGTAAATGTATTAACAGCAAGTAGGATTGTATTTGCTAAAAATTGGAAAAATGAGAAAATACCATTGCAGGAGGAAACTATCAAGAAAATACTGGAATGTGCTGAAATGAGTAGATTGACATTTGAAATTAGAGAACAAGAGGATAAACAATTTTACAAAATTTGGGACCATTTTTATCAATGGCTAGATAACAAAATATAATAATAGAATATGTAGAATTTTAGAAAATAATGAATATATAAAGACATATTTCTTTTCTTTTTTTATTATTGCATATATAAAATGTTTTTAGGATAGATTTGGGAGGACTATATGAATTGTTATAAAATAAACTAAATAAGGTATAGCTATCTCACAAAGTATGAATGAACAAAATTATTGTCAAATAATTGATTAATAATAATTCTAGGATATTCAATTTCTGATTGATAATATGAGTTATTATGTAATGTAACTGTAACTGAGACTATGAAATCGAAGCACAAAAAATTTGTAAACCAACCGACACACTGCTTGTATATTTATGAAAGAAAGTTGGATGGTTTTTTTGTTTTTTTGTTTTTAAAAATCAATTAAACTTAACCAAAAAATAAAAAAAAAATGGCATCATTCTTGACTGTTACACTAAAATAATTGTTATCACTATTATATTGAGCCATCTTTCTATATCATCTCTCTTCCTCTTTTTCTCTTTCTTCTGTTTCTTCAACATCATTTGATCTCAAAAATGCTACATGGGTTAATATCTGGGATGAAGGACAATTCTAGGTCTCTAAGCTGGAAAAAAAGTTGAAGAAAAAAATCTTACCAGAAGCAGGCAGAAGCAAATTCCTTTATCATTGTCCTTAGTCACCAAGAATGAAATTTTTACTTTTACAGACTTCAATGCTAGCTTGATAATTTGGAAGGGAAGGCAATGAAGTCATGGACTTAATTCCCCTTCCCTCACTTATGTGTTGTACTAAAAGTTTTGATTAAAAAAAAAAATATTTTTTTAATTAACTCCCAGTTCCTGCTCCCAAAATATAAATTAACTCCCAATTACTGTTTCCAAAATATTCAGAAGTTTACTTTGATATGATATGAAAATCAAGTATCATTTACAATTTAATATTCTTCTGGGTTATGATCTTAATGAATCCATTAAGTGTGATATTTAGAAATCTTTTACACTAGAATAATAAAGGCTTTACTTTGAATGAATATGCAGAGAAACAATTTAGCACAGGGGTAAAGTACAAACACTTAAAACCATCAAAATAAATAGTAATGCCTAACCAATTAATTAAAAAAAAACCTAACAGAATTTCCATAATCATGACAGAAATTCCATAATCATGCCACCTTATGTTAAAATAATGGAAAAATAATAGAGCCTTTAAAATATCTATTCTCGGTTTTAAAAGCAGAATCAGATAACTTATGATGTGTTATTTTCAAAGTAAAAGTTGTTCTATATTTCTCACATTTATTTTAATTAAGACTTAGCATTTTATTAGAATTTTTACAGATAATATGCTAAAGTTATATGAGGGTAAGTTATATGACTTCATTCTAATGTTAAATAGCTTAAGACTCCAACCCAGAGTGACTATTTTTCCTACACCTTATAAGACTTTGACAAACATTTCTAAATAGTTTGATCAGAATTATATAAGCAGATCTGCTGTTATTTTAAGATAAGCATTAAAAAAAATCCTGTAGTTCAGAGTTTCGGACATGTTCTAGGCCACCTGTAACTTCAGCCCATGTCCCTCTGCACCAATGGATGAAAACTGGATGTAAAATGGACAAAAAAACTTGCCATCCATCCATGGGAAAACACGATGCATCCGTTGTGTACTCACTGCAGATGTGTTTCATACGTTCTATCCATCGAGCATCTGTCCACTGCAATTTCATCCGTGCAAGAAGTTTTGAGCTGCACAAAACTTTTTGAGCGGATGAACTTTCCGCCGTGTACAATGTACATCCGTGACACATATGGGCAACAAACGTTCTATGTCCGTTGTCATCAGTTGAACATCCGCTGTATCCTATCGGCATCCTCTGGACATCCTCACAACTCACATCTGCTGCAGCTGAAAATAGAAAGAGGGAGGAAGCGAAAGGTACACGGAACGTCCACACAGCGTTAGTAGCACAGAAATAGAAAGGATGTAAGCGGATACATCTCGTATATAAAGCATTAAAATGGACAAAAACTTCATATATGGGACGTATCTCGGATATTTAGGATGTCTGGAGGATGTCTAGAGTATGTGGAAGGACACCTAGTGGAAAACCGACATTTCCAATAAAAAGGGGGAGGAAATCACCTGGATCTCACTATAAGTCCAGCAGCCGTGGTGTACAGACCTCTTCACCCTTGCTCTTGCTCTTCCACATCATCCATTGATCTCCACCATGGATCATCACACACTCCTTATGGTGGCTGTGATCATTCAACACCAGAACCAAGCCCTGTTCAGACTGTTTCACCTTTACTACGCAAGGAGAAGAAATAGACGTCCAAGAGCTGTGTGAGTCCGACGATGGATCAGAAGAAGAGTGGAGTTTGGACTGTATGACAAGCTGATGGTAGAGCTGAGGAATGAAGACCCTCGTGCATTCCAGCACTTCATGAGGATGCCACCAGCCAAGTTTGACAAAATTGCAGAACGTCTGAGACCCAGGTTGACCAAGTCGAGCACCAACTTCTGTCCCAACCTGGACACTGGACTGAAGGTGGCACTGACTCTGCGCCACCTGGCCTCTGGAACCACATACAGAAACATGCAGTATGCCTGGAGGGTGCAGGCTATCATCAAATAATATGTGGAGGAGGTCCTCCAGTGTCCCACCACTGAAGAAAGCTAAGGGAAAGTTGCAGAAGAGTGGTATCAGAGGTGGAACTTTCCCTACACCATTGGAGCCATAGATGGGAAGCACGTGGCCTGCAAAGCTCCAGCCAACTCAGGGTCCTCTTATTACAACTACAAGGGCTTCTTCAGTATCATTGTCTTTGCCATGGTTGGTGCTGACTACAAGTTCATCTACATCGATGCTTCAGGCAACGGGTCAGCTTCAGATGTCCAGGTATACAATGCCAGTGACCTCAAGGATGGGCTGGAACGCAACCTCATCATGGGTTTTCCAGATCCAGACTCCCCACCAAATGACACACAAGATGTGCCCTACTTCATCTTGGGTGATGATGCCTTCTCCCTCAGAACCTACCTCATGAAGCCATACACTTCAAGATACCACACCTGTGAAGAGAGGATCTTCAACTACAGGCTGTCTAGGGCAAGACGGGTGGTGGAGAACGCCTTTGGCATCCTGGCCAACAGGTTCCAGATACTTCTCACCACCATGCAGCATGAAGCACATACTGTGAGGAGCATCGTGGAAGCTTGCTGCATCCTGCACAATCTCATGCACACCCGCTACCCAGTTTATTAGGGCATTAATAAAGGGTTTTGTTTATTTTGAAATATGTTGATCAATGAATAAATTGTTATTGATAATAAAGGGCCATATGTGTGGCAGCTGGGAGGGTGGACCATACAGTCCCACTATGCTTGCACTGGAGGTTTACCTATCCTACAACTATCCTTACCCATCCCACAGCTATCCTTACCTGTCCCACAACTATCCTTATCCATCCCACTAGCCTGCAAAGGCTTAACCATTTTTTCAAAGTTTTCACCAACACTTTATTAAGTAAAAAAAAATGAACCAAGTGTGTGAAGCAAAGATAACCTTTATTAATAACTGTCTTAAGTAAACTGTATGACTTTATTAAAAAAGCAAAATGAACCAAGTAATGTGCCTTAAGCAAAGATAAAGTGAACAGGTAACAACTCAGTCTCTGGCACTATTATCAATCACTCTGAGGCATGTCCATGGTCTCAGCTGTCAAGTGGCCAGGACTGTGGTTGGAGTGCTGGTCTGAGGCGCCATTGGGGTGCTTGGCCCTGAGAGTACAACAGGGGATGGTGTGTTCAGGAAGCTCTCTGAGAGCTGACTCAGTCCCGTGAGGTTGAGAGGCCCTTCATCAAGGACATGGGATGTCAGGCCCAAAACTGATGACAGATTGTCCGTTGACGGGCTTGGCTGTGGGGTGGAGGAAGGAGGAGTGCACTGGGGTTGTCTGGTCTGCAGCTGGGTGAGGTGAGGTGTCTGTGGCGTGCGATGAACCTGGGCCTGGACTGGGAAGAGCTGCCTCTGCTGCGGAAACTCCTGGTAGTCGTAGCCTTGGTAGGTGAGGGGCTGTTGAAAGCTGTGGAAGGGCTGTGACATCACCTGGGGTGGAGGAGCAGACCTGGACTGGGTTGGAGCAGGTTCAGTTGGGCCTGGAGGGTTGTGCAGAATTGCTGTGATCTTCCGCTTCATCACTTGGTACTTGGCCTCAGGCAGGTCCATGAGGGTGCGGCTCACATAGGTGATGAAGGGCTTGCGGTTCGAGGATGGTATGTCACTGTGGGCCAGCTGAGATTGAAGATCTGTGCTGGTTTTGATTGTGTCCTTGATCTCCAGCAGGACAGTGTGGCTCTGGCCCTCCAGTCTGCCTCTCTGCCTGCTTTCTGTGGAGGTGGAGCTGGGGGTGGGGGTGGGTTGGTCTCTGGTGGCTGCCGCTTCTTCCTCCATTTGTGACAGGGGATCCTCCACATCCTCTAGCATGGGGAGTGCAGCTGTCGGGGGGGTCTCTGCCATGGGGCCCTCCAAAGACACCTGCCTGGACACGACAGCTGTCTCCTGGCTGGAAGAGGACTGGCTGTCTGTGGGCTGTCTGAGGGAGAGGGTTGTCAGAGGTGCTGCTCCTCGGTGGTGGACCTCACCCTCCAGGAAGCTGCACTTGGCCATAACATACATCTCCCAGTCAGTGAGCTTGACAGCGGCCTGGCCAGATTTCTTGAGATGTAGCTTGCCATACCAGGTGTGCATGTGCTTCCACCATCCCAGGAGTAGGTCTGAAGTGTAGCCCAGGCTCTTTGCCTTGTCTCTCCAAGCTGCCTGCTTGTTCTTGGTGTCCCGATACAGTCTGTGGCCCTTTCTCCAGAGGTACTCGTTCTCCCTCAGCCATTCCAGTACCTCATCCTCATGGTCCTCGGAAACGGTGTACTGTTTCCTCTCTCCCTTCTCCTTCCCTTGCTTCTTCCTCCCTCTGGCAGGGGCTTAAGCAGCAGGGCCTTCAGGGGCGTGAGCAGCAGGGCTTTGAGGGCCTTGGGGCTGGTCCACCACAGGAGCAGCAGCAGGAGAAGCACCAGCAGCACCAGCAGGAGAAGCACCAGCAGCAGCAACACCAGCACCAGCACCAGCAGAAGCACCCACAGCTTCAGAGTCAGTTCCAGGGGTTGGGATGGTGGGTCTGTCCTTCTTGCCAGGGCTGGCAGGAGTAGGCACCGGCTTTCTCTTCTTCCCTGACTGACGAACCATGGTGTTATTCGAAGATGTCTGTGGCAGCACGTCTTTCCTCTGAATGCTGACTGCTTGCAAGCTGCATCCTTTTATATCTGTGGAGCTGACACAATTCATCCTCCCCGCATGCGCAGTGAATGCTTTTCATCCGCTATGCATCCTATAGGCATCCGTGATGCATCCGCGTCATCCGCTACGTATCCACTCCTTCCACTATGCATCCGCTTTGCAATTCTCCCCCGGAAGCCCTTCGGATGTGTCATCTGCTTCCATCCACTTCCATCCGCTAGGCTTCCTACGAACATCCGCTTAACATCCTCGGTATGTACTACCCCTGTCCTTTCCTTTCTGTTCTTTTCTGTTCTGTTTATGCAAATTTGGGCCACTTTTTGGAGTGGATAACAATGGATGAACAAATCCGAAATTTTGTTCGTCCGCTGTGTCCTTTTTGCATATGTTTTGCATCCGTCGGCCAGTGGGACCTAGCCTTTCCCTTATGTCTTCAAGTACAGATGAAGCACATTGCAATGGTCTATCCAAACATTTTCCAGAGTGTAATTCACCACAGCCAAGTCATTCCTATCTAGCTGTCCAAATATACTCCCACTTGTATCTTAAGAGATAGAAATAATTCAGAGCACCAAGCCTGCACATCTGCTTATTTTGGTTAAGTGCAGTACAATCTGGACTTGAAGACATATTTAATTTCCTTTTCTATGAATTACTGGATAATTCTCGGTTTATTAGTCCTCATCCAGCATTTTAAAGCATTCAAACATTAAGTCTAATACTTGAATCATCTCACCTGACTCTAATTACAGGGATAAACAGTGCTGTAAGCCAAATATTATATAGGATGGGCTAAATGTTTATAACAATATTCTATAGAATATTGGCTTGTGACAGCCTGCCAATTAAAGAGCAGTTTAAAGACCAGGATTTATTTAGAATTCCTAATGATTCTTCAGAAAATCAACTTTCAAAAATATCTTTTACTAATAAATTGCGTGCAATTTGCCTGATTGTATCTCTAAAAAATAAATTAAAAAAAATGCAGTTTAATTGGCCATCTATTTCTTTGATATTTCTTTCTAGAGAGGTTTCCTAAGATAGAATCAAAGACTATGAAGATTAGGGCAAGATAACTATAAACAGATCAGTTTTATATAGAAGGAATCAATTCACTGAAAATTTTCAGTTAATGTATGAAAATGTATGAAAGAATTCCCTGAGTATTTTAGGAGAAGTCAGGCAGGAGAAAAGTTTGCAGCTGCTCATAAATTTCTTGAAGAATTTCAATTTTATTCCTAATAGGAATTTTTGAAAAATCTCTGTGGTACCCATTGCTTCTACAGAATAACTGGGAAACTATACAGTCCATGTGGTCTTTATTAGATTTAATCCAAAACCATTCAATGTCAGTTTTGTGTATGTTCAAATATTATTTCATTCTATCATCATCTATAAAATTAGTATTTTTTTAAAGTTTCCATTAAACCTAGTGCTATTAGAGAGAGAGACTTCTGAATCTGGTTGTCCACTACAACCTGTCTTTTCATGTCACTTATTCATACTGTACAGATTTACATTGCCCCTACCCACCAAACAAGATTTCTCTTCATCATTTTGTTCCTTAGATAACTTTCCATAAGAGTGTTAAATCACGGGAATGAGACTCAGGACATCAGCATGATTTCCAATTTGTCTTTACTTCCATCTGGGACTGAGCAACGAAGAAATCGCAGCAGCTCTTCTTATACTTGGGCTGCTCATGGCTGTGGCCAGTGATGGCTCTTCAAATTTCATGCCACCATGGACCGACCAATTACAGGTAAGTATGCTAATACATAACACCCCTCCCCACCTGGTCCAGTTCAACCAATTGAAGCCTTGCCTATCATACGTAATCACATAGGTAGGTGGAGCTTTTATGGGTTCTACTGGATCTGTGCAACTCAGTCTCTGTTTGGCTCCTGAACTGTTCAGACATATCTGTTGTTCTTCCCATCCGTCTTCTTGGGTTGAGTCAGGTATGCCGCTCCTGCCAGTGACTGCTTCCCCACTATCCTTCTGGGCCTATTCCTGTCTTCTTTCCTGGTCTCAGGTATGTGTTTGCATTTTCTGACCGGGGCTTGTGTTACTATTGGTTGTTGCTAGTTGTCAGGGTTTGTTTTGTTATTTCTGTTGCTCATGGAGGGTCTCCCCCCCTTCCTACTTGTGTTTTGTCTGTTTGAGGGGTCTCCCCCCTCTTATCTGGTTGTGCTTTGTTTGTTTGAAGGGTCTCCCCTCTCCCTTATGGTTATTTTTGAGGGTTTTCCCCTTCCTTGCATTTGTTTTGTTTGTTTGAAGGGTTCTGCTTGGGTCACCCTTGTGATCTCGATCTGAGCTGGCCTATGTGTCCCCTCCAGCTTCTCCCGTCTGCAGTGTCTACCCTGTACAAATGGGGCCCCATTTGTATCTGGATTATTTTTGCTGGTTTCCACAGTGGTTCTCCTGTGAGATTTTTTGCATAAACTGGGTCCCCTGTTTGAAATGTGCGGCAATTACTGGAGGAGTCTGCTGGTTTTTCTGGGCTATATGTGGGGTGTATTTTGTCTAGGTGTGATCTTAGTTTCCTCATCATTAGTAATCTAATCTGCTGGGCTTTTATTTGTTGTGGCACTGGGTGTCATGTGTTGCATGGTTAGTAGCTTATCTATCTTTGCTTGTGTGTCCCCAGGCCCCAACTTTTTAAATGTTTCCTTCATGTTAATGTACTGTGCGTTCAACCCGTCCATTCATCGCTGGGTATCCCGGTGCTGTTAGTTCATGCCTTATCCCCTGTTGTGCTAGAAATCCCTTGAATGTTGTTGCTGTGAATTGAGGCCCATTGTCATATACAATCAAATCTGGCAATCCATGTGTGGCAGAAAGTTTCCTGAACTGTCTAATGATGGCTTCTGTTGTGGTGGAGTGCATGATGCTTTCCTCTAGCCATTTGGAGTAAGCATCTACGACTATTAGAAATGTGTGTCCTTTGGTTGGGCCTCCAAAATCAATGTGTAATCTTGACCATGGTCCCCTTGGTGATTCCCATTCATGTTTTGGTGCTGTGTGGGGTGTTGGCCTCGATTCCTGGCAACTTTTACACATAGGCACCCAATCCCCTATTTCCTTGTCCATCTCTGGCCACCATACATAACTCCTTGCCAGGTATTTCATTTTTACAATACCCAGGTGGCCCTTATGTAATAATTCTAGTATGTGTTTCCTTAATCTATCTGGTATGACTTCCTGATCCCCACTTAAGCATTGAAAGTTCTGTTTGTTGATTTTTTAATGGTCTGATGGTCTCGTCGCTCTCAGTTTCTGGCCATCCTTTTCCTACCCAATTTAAAATCCACACCAGGTTTTTGTCTCTAATTGTTTCCCTAGCAATGTCTGCTGCCATTATGGGTAGGTTTTCTAATGTCTCTATTTGAAGAGTCGATGTGTTGATGCTAGGTCATCTTCTATTTCAGGTAGAGGGCAATGGCTAACTGTGTCAGCATGATTTATGTCTTTTACGGGTCAGTAGGTCAGTTTGTAGTTATAGGCAGCCAGGAATTCTGACCACCTCATCATTCATGGTGACAATATATTAGATGTAGCCTTGTTTCCTGCAATTATGCCCAGGAGTGGCTTGTGGTCTGTGACTAGTGTGAAAATTCTCCCACAGATATATTTGTGGAAGCATTTTATTCCAGTGACAGCGGCCAATGCCTCTTTGTCTAGTTGACTGTAGTTCTGCTCTGGCTTTGACAGAGTCTTTGAATAGAAGGCTATGGGTGCTTCTTTTTCATCTGGTAGTATGTGGCTGAGTATAGTGGCAACGCCGAAAGCTGATACAATGCAGGTTAGTGTTATTGGAAGTGTCTCACTGTATTGTATTAGTATGCGGTCTGATGTGATCAAGTTTTTATCTTCTGGAATGCGGTTTCTTCTTGTTGCCCCCAGGACCAGGTTGCTTTCTTGTCAAGCAATCTGTGTAGTGGTTCCGCAATGGTTGCTTTCTGTGGTAGGAATATATTATGAAAGTTAATGAGTTCTAAGAAAGCTTGTAGATCAATTTTATTTGTGAGTCTGGGGCTTCTTTGATTTCTCTGACTTTATTTTCAGTAGGGTGGATTCCTTTGCTGTCTATAAGGTATCCTAGGAATTCAACTTTGCTGGTGGCTAATTGGCACTTCTCCTTTTTACTTTTAGTCCTGCCTTCTTGAATTTGCCTAGGACTTCCCTTAGGCGGTCACACAGTTGTTCTTTGTTCCTGGCTGATACCAGAACATCATCAAAATATGGTATCACCCCTTTTATTCTTTGCAATAGGCATTCCATTAAGCTCTGGAACACCCCTGGGGCAACGCTGATGCCAAATTTTAGTCTGTTGCATTTGAATGCTGCCCTGTGTGTAACGATTGTCTGGGCTTCTGCTGTTTCAGGGTCAACAGGCAACTTTTGGTACAACTGTGCGAGGTCTAATTTCGCGAAGATTTCCCCTCCCCAAGGGAATGCAATAGATGCTGTACCACTGGAACCGGGTTTGCGCTTTGTTGCAGTGCATGCTTAAGGGTCACTTTGTAGTCCCCCCAGATGCACATCGACCCATAAGGTTTAATTGTAATAACAATTGGGTTTTCCACTTAGTGTGGTCAGTTGGTTCTAAAATCCCTTGTGCGATGAATTTATCCAATTGCTCATTGATTTTTGGTTTTAGTGTGAAAGGAACCTGCCTCACCTTTAGTCTTATAGGGGCTATATTTGGGTTTAGACTAAAGGAAATTGGGGACCCCCAGTACTTGCCCAGTTCTCTGTCGAATATGTCTCAGAATTCTTCCATCAGGTCCTCTTCCCACTCTGTTTCGGTTATGCTGTTTATCCCTGTGACTTTGATTCCTAGTGGTGCAAACCATTCATGTCCCAATAGGCTGGGTCGATTCTGGTCGACTATGGTCAGTGGAAGGACTCTGGTATATTTTTTGAATGTTACCTTGAATTTTATGGTACCTACTATGGGGATTTTGTTCCCCTGGTAGTCTTTCAATATTAGTGTTTATTTTTCGAGTTCTTCCTTGCTCATGTCTGGTATCAGTCTTTTTATGGTGTCCCACGATACCATTGACAAGTATGAGCCTGAGTCCACTTCCATCCGGCATGGCTGGCCTTCTATGGTGACCTGGACATATACTTTCTTGGCATTTGTTGTGTTGGAGTGTCCGATGGTCACCGTCTGGTGTGTTTCTTCCCTTCTGTTGCTTGTTTCTTTCCCTCGCCTGCTTCTGTTGCCTTGGTTCCAACAGCTCCCTGTTTGTCTCTCTCTGTCGCTCTGGGGGGAAGGTATTTCATCTTTGTCTAGGGCCGTAGTTCTTTCTTGCTCAACATGCCCTAGCAATATGTCCCTGCTGTTCACAATGTTTGCAGATTGCATCTAAGAAATGGCACTTGGAAGATGGATGGTTCCCCTCGCAATTGGCACAACAAATTCTTTCCTTTTTCCATTCCGGTCCCTTCTGCCCTGTTCTGCCCAGAGTTGATTTACCCCTTCTTCTTCCTTGTTGTCTTCCAATGGGGACTTGATGTCTTCATGGTGGGTTGTGGTGGTGTTTTTTGGGGTCTTCAGTGGCTCTTTGTTCAGCTTCCACATGGTAGCTGCCAATTTCTGCATTGCTTCTGTTGCGGTAACTTCCTCTATTTCTTCTTGGAGTGTTATTTTAGGTTTTCTTAATAATCTGCCTTGGAGTGTAAGATCTCAGTCCCAGGACCACTCGGTCCCTCATGGTTTCATCCATGTTTAGGAATTCGCAAGCTCCAGCAATGTCCCACAGCGTTGCAATGAAATTGCTGATGCTCTCACCTTCTTTCTGATAAAATTAATGGCTTTTGATCAGGCAGGAAACAGTTGGTGTGTAGAAAGCCCTCAGTATTTTTTCCAGGTCCAGCCAGGCCATTGTTTTCATGTTGGTGGGTGCTGCTAATGCTCTGGCCATCTTAAGTACTGTGGGACTGCAATGGGTGAGAAAGATGGCTCTCTTCCTGTTTTTGGACACATTAAGGAGGTCGCTCCCTTCGAGGTACATGAGAAATCGGTCGATGTATGATTCCCAGTCTTCAGTTGCTGGATCGAATGGTACGGGTGGTGTGTTGTTTCTGGCCATTTCGCCTTGATGTGTTGCCAGTGTTCATTGGTCGCCACATGCTCACTGGTTCCCTTTGTCTCAGAATCCCATCCTCATCTCCAGTGTTAAGTCGCGGGAGTGAGATTCTGGACACCAGCATGATTTCCAATTTGTCTTTACTTCCATCTAGGACTGAGCAACAAAGAAACTGTGGCAGCCCTTCTTATACTCGGACTGCTCATGGCTGTGGCCAGTGGTGGCTCTTCGAATTTCCCACTGCCATGGACCGACCAATTACAGGTAAGTATGCCAATACACAACAAAGAGATTATTTTACATTATATAATATGTAACATGCTTTTCACTACTCTTTTACAATTGTTTCTCTAAACTAGTAGTGGTTAACTTGCAGTCCTAGAATGGAAGGTGTTCCTCAGTGTAATTCCAAACATCTCTGCAAACAAATAGTTTATCCTTTTATAGAAGGATATATCTCATCTCAGCAGTCTGATTGGTGACTTCAATCAGAGAAGATAGGAAAGAAATATCATTGGAGGCTCTGGTTCTTTCTGTTCCCACCTTTGACATGTAATTACCTCTATGGGATGACAGCCTTTGCCAGAAGAAAAATTATATACTCTTGGTCTAATAAAATAGCAGGACTGGGAAGAACGCCTACATAGGCTCTAAAGAGGGATTTGGAACAACATCACCAAATATTGCTTGCTTTAATTCAGCTTCCAATAGATGGAAGTAAAACTGAAGTCACTGCCACATAGGATTTTTGCAATGCTTTGTCACTATTTGATCCAGAAAGAGCTGAAAAAACCCACAATGGCATCAAAAAAGTTTTGTGCATTGTGATCCACCATATAAATGATATTCATTATACAGATAGTGCAAGTATGCAATTTGTATCATTTGCATTCATATCATCTGCAGTCCAATGCCCATGTTATAAGTCATGCTGTCAACTATTTGGTAACTGGAATCATACAAAGGCAAACTTACCATTAGCAATGTTGACCTCAACAGTGATCCATTTTCTTACTGGTGGGAATTTTTTCCTTGTCCCATTTCCTGGATCCTTGACTCATTCAGTAATTATATTTTCTCACCCAGAGCTCAAGGTCCTGTTTCTACTGCCTCTTTGTAACCATTCTATTCAATAGTTCTCTTTCTCTATCTCCCCTCCATCACTTTAACCACTAGAGTAACATGCAATCATAATTAGAGAAATTGAGAAAAACTTTGTTTTACAAAAGATATAATTATGTTACCATCACAATCTGCAAAAGGCTGTTAAATAATGGGATGATTCCTTCTCTCATGCAGTGAATCACTTCTTGAATTCCTCCAAAAATTGTCATTCATTTATTTATTTAGTCAATTTATATGCTGCTCAACTCATCAGGAGATGACTGCAGGTGGCTTACAATCATTAGAAACTGATGAATAACATTAAAACATTGCAACAATAAATAATAATATTAAATTAGTTTAAAATTGACAAAGATAGAAAGAAAGGGAGCATGAGGACGTCCTCACATGAGGATGGAGATGGGGGTCTTATCTAGATTGCTAAGTGTTGTAGTAATTCCCTGTAAGGAGAATGAGTGCACACAGGGAAACGTAGTGAGAGTGGTGAGGAATAACACACAACCAGCACACAGATACACTGTACAGTAAAATGTAGGTTTTTACTTCCAGTAAATGGTTAAGCAAAGTCCAGCAAGCAGTCCAAGTCATACACGGTTAAAGCAGTCAGTTTTCAGTCCAGGGATAATCCAAAATCAAAGTCCAGTATCATAAACAATCCAGTAACAGACTTACATCAAATCCAAGAATAATGATAATCAGCAACAGTCAATAGGGAAATGCAGGAACCAAAAACAGTGAACATCAACTAGCAACACTCTCAGGGAAATCTGGTTTCTGGCTCCATCTTATGGCCATTTGAGGAACCACACCCAATTACACTTTTTAGCATTATCTTAAAGAGACAGTATTAAAATGTCTATCCTGGTTTCTATATTTCCAACCCAACTGTTAGGTGCCTTACATTCCTAAAACTATCTGCAAAGTAATGCACTCACCCATTGGTGTCTCACACCAGTTGGCAGAACCTGGTCAGAAGCCAAAGTTGGTTGCAGATCTCATCTTGGGGAGCATGAAGTTCAAAAGGGCAGGATCCATGGCAGGAACACCAAAGGCTCTTTTCCTGGACCCTGCCAGTTGAAATTAGTTGACCAGTGAGGTATGCAGTATTCCCCTTCTGCTAGTATGGGGGGTGGGTGAAATATGACCCAGGTTTGAGTGACTGAACACAAGGACTTTTAATCCAGGAAGGGTACCAATGGCATACAGCATGAAGTTGCACAGAGGATGTCCTAGCTATGAGTACTACCTGCTTTTTGAGCAGGAGTCACAAGTCCAGGAGAACTACCAAACTCTCCTGATGCTTTGGCCAGGGCTGGATTTAACAGGCAGTAGTGGTCACAGTCCTGAGGACCCTATCTATTACTTGGAGGTTTATAGGCTGAAATTCTCCCAGTTGGAAATTAGAATGTAACTCAGTTATTTCAATAGGGCATGCACAGCTAAACTAGTTCACTTTGCACATTGTCACAGGCAACACTCTGATTCAATAAGAGCAGAATTATATTTTATTGTTTGTATTGCCCCAGTGTAAACTTTAATGTAGACTTTTATAATGCTTTTTTTTCCAGGAGAACCAGTTAGTCTGTGAGTTCATATTTAGATGTTCTAAAGATAGGGAGCTCATGTCATACACAAAGACATAGCGGCCACACAGGAAGAATTCAGTCCAAGCCACTGTCATGTTTTCATTCCAACTGGCAATTATATTTTCAGTGAAAATATTCAGTAGAACCTCAGTGAATTTCCTATGCTTCTCCTGAAACCTTATCAGGTTCATCAGGAGCCTGAAGCAGATTAATCTAATTGGCCCTGCAGTAGGGAGTAGCACTTGAGAAATTCAAAGCAATCAGATAAGCCATCACAAAGGGTGGATGTTAATATTCTCCAAGTTCAGATTATGTCACCCTTGCCTTGGTGTCTAGTATATATTAGACCCTTGATAATTTAAGTCAGAACTATGGCGATGATAATGGCCATGATTTTCAGGCCAATTCCAGCTCAGTAGCTAAGGATGAAGTTCCCTTCATAAGCCTGGCAAATTCCACTACCAACACCAACACAGAATCAGGTATCACAGAAAGAAAAGAGCTGTGCATTTGATTTTATAATGCTCTCATGTTGGATTACCATAGTTTGCTGATGTTTGAGAACTTCATTCTCCATAACTTAGATATGGAATCCTGAACAGCTCAGGAATTTATAGCTTCTATTGCTATTGTTATTGTGTGTTGGGTCATTTTATTGTTAGGATGTGAGCCACTCGGAATCTCTGAACCTAATCAGGATACCAAGATTTATGATAAACAAATAAACAGGATTGGATTAACTAGCCATTCCATGACAAGTTAACAAAATGTCTGTCTTTCACCTTTATCATTTTTTAAGTTTCATCACTTCTAAAGCTGTGCTTTAAACTGTGTCTAAAGTCCACAGTTTTGCAAATTCAGTCCCATTAAAATCCAAAGTGAATTTATTTGTTGTTCCTAATTAAGAAAGCTAAATCTCTAAGACTGGTCAATATTCAATAGACTCCAAGTTCCAGTTAAGTTTAAGATGAAATACAGCATGCTTTTATAGACAAAAATATATTCTGTTACTCACTTTAAATTAATAATCTTGTCATTCAGTTCAGACTATTTATTTTTATAATAAATTAAGAACTTAACAGTGATTGTAATCTTTCTAAGTAGAGATATAACAGGATCAATATTTATACTTCACTCTCTTAATTTCCAATGTGCTTTTTTATTATAATATTGCGTTCACTGGTAAATCCAGAAGGCACTTGAGATTTCATTATTGTTAGGGTGCTTATCATAACTCTGAGAAACTTCCTTGATTTCTTTGTGCTTTAAACTTTCATCCCAATGCTCAGATTGTTATTCATTTAATCTAATAACTTGCAGCAAAACAATTATTTTAATTAAATTAATACACACAGGCTTTGTCATGCCATGCCCTCATTCCCTTCTCCTATCAGTCCTTGTATTAATCAAAGTTAAAATCAGAATTAGTAACAACATTAATATGTTTATATATTTTGATTCATTCTAGAAAACTGAAATACTTTTAAAATAAATCCTTACCATATTTAAGAGGTTCAGAATAATTATTCAGAGAACTGCAGGATTTAAAGTACTTTCCAGATACAACAGGATGCTTGATCTCATTGTTATAATTCCTAATTTTTTCAATCCACCTTTGTTTGGCATTTCTTTTAAATGCCAATTATTCCATTCCCAGTTTGCAAAGATTCAATTATGTTTTTTTCTGATTTTTTTTGGTAAATGTTAGCAAAAATGCTTGATGAATACTATATGTGATTATCTATAAGGAATTATACCAAACCCCAAACTATTTCTGAGATAAACATGGGAAGTTTCTTATTCCTTAGCAATGTACAATAAAACACAATAATATTTTTTGCTTCAGTGTTTCAGTGCCAAACAACAAATTGTAAAATAAGTTTTTGTTAGTATTCGATTTGATATGGTAAGTGTATGCCAAGATGGGTTTGGCAAAGGGTTGTTGGGGATGGGATGGGCAGAAGGGGAAAAATGTTTTATCATTTGTTTTCTTCTTTTGTATTAAGGAACATTGCTATAAAATATTACTGTATTCAATTGTTGTATAAATTGAAGAGAACAGACTACTAAAATAAAATCAGTAGAAGACAGGAAAATAATTTTACCCTCCATTCATATGAAATCTCCTTTCACAAACATGGTTGCACATATGTTTCTTATTTGAATTCAGCTTTCTCAATTAGGATTATTTTTGTGTAATATGTCATTAATAAGGAATTACAGAAACATAAGATTTCCCAGCTTCCTACTGTTAAAGCTGCTTCCCTGTGTGAATAGATCAATATCTACCATATTCATCAACAAAGTTACTTTGCTTTACCTTTTGAAATTTATTTATTTTTTTGTATCCCACTTTGATCATTTTTACAAATAACTCAAAGTGGCAAATATATTTGGCACATCCTCTTGCTATTTTCATCACAAAAACAAAACTGTGAGATGGGTTGAGCTAAGATAGAATGGCTGGCCTAAAGTCACCTCTCTGTCTTTCATGACTAGGTTGGGATTTGAACTCAAGATCTCCCACTTTCCAGCCTACTGCCTTAACTCCTAAATCAAACTGTCTGATCTGACCAGGTTCAGAGAGCCAATCTTATGGTCAGACTTTATTTACTTTATTTTATGATTGAACATTTTGGAATGTTTGTCATGAAAAGAGATACATAAATATTAATGTATTGATGGTGTTATGGCTTTCAGGGTTTATTTTTTTCTTTTGATGGGGTTTAAGAGCTGAAAAATTTACTGAGTGTACAGAAAATATAGGTATAATGGACTTTGTGAAATGCCCTGAATGAGTTCTAATAGATGAATTATTAATCTCAACATTAGTGCAATCCTACCTAAGCACATTTTTGTAGCCTACCTAAGAATTTTATGAGAATCAATCCAGACCCCCACTGCAGACAACACTGTCAACACAAATGATTTGATTAAACAATTAAAATAGGATATGCACAGATATTGATTTCTAATAAATTATTTCATAGGTGGATTTGATAATATTTATATGGAAACTATGAAGTAAGGAATAGTAGTTGAACCTCCTTTTTATTTTTTCAGTTACTCATTTTTGTCCAGTTTTATCATACTTTTATGCTGAGGTTTTTTTTAGGTTACATAAAAATTCATCCTTATTTAGTTTACATTTCCAATTTCCATAATGTTGAAATACTATTTGTATGCTATGTTTGTCAAGATAATTATTCTTATGTGAAGCTTAAGCCCCTGTCACACTGCACCAATGGATGCAAAGAGGATGTAAAACGGACAAAAAAGCTTGCCATCCGTTGGTTAACGCGATGTATCGATTCTGAACTCACTGCCTCCATTTTGCTTCCTCTCTATCCGTCCAGCATCTCTTTATGGACGTTTCATCTGCTCAGAAAGTTTTGAGCTGCTCAAAACTTTTCCGTGGAAAATGTATCCAATTCGTCCATTCTGCATCCGCTAGGCATCCACTAGGCATCTGTTCTGCATCCGTTACGTATCCGCTATATCCTCTAGGCATCCGTTCCGCATCTGCGCAACTCGCATCCGCTCGGATGCAGGGAGGAAGTGGAACGGATGCAGAACGGATGCAGAACGGATGCCTAGTGGATGCAGCAAAGTATTTAAAATGGAAAAAACGTTCGCAGAGGGGACCTATCTCAGATATTAAGGATGTCTAGAGGATGCCTAGAGGATGCCTAGAGGATGCAAAGGGACACCTATACTGCCTATAAAAAGGGGGAGCAACTCACCTGCATCTCACTTTCAGCCCAGCAGCCCAGCTGTGCAGACCTCTGCAGCCTTCATCTGACTCTGACTCTTCCACAGCATCTAGTCATGTCAACCATGGATCGTAACACAGTCCTTTTGGCAGCCACCATCCTTCTGCAACAGTGCGAAGCCATCTACAGGATCTGTGAACTCTACTACAGGAAGAAAAAAGGCGGCCAAGAAGCTTCTGGGTCCAAAGATGGATCAGGAGAAGAGCAGAGTATGGACTGTACAACAAGCTGATGGTGAGCTCAGGAACGAAGACACTCGTGCATTCCAGAACTTCATGAGGATGCCTCCAGCCATGTTTGACGAAGTTGTGCAGCGGCTGACACCCAGGTTGACCAAGCAGAGCACCAACTTCCTGCCCAGTCTGGAACCTGGGCTCAAGGTGGCACTCACTCTGCGCCACCTGGCCTCAGGGACCACCTACAGGAGCATGCAGTACGGCTGGAGGGTGCCACACAACACCATCAGCATTGTGGTCAGAGAAGTGGTGCAGGCCATCATCGAAGAATGCCTGGAGGAGCTCCTCCAGTGCCCCTTCACTGAAGAAGGATGGAAGAAAGTTGCAGAGCAGTGGTATTAGAAGTGGAACTTCCCCCACACCATTGGAGCCATAGATGGCAAGCACGTGGCCTGCAAAGCACCACCCAAGTTGGGATCCACTTATTTCAAATAGAAGGGCTTCTTCAGTATCATTCTCTTTGCCATGGTCTATGCTGACTACAAGTTCATGTACATCGATGCTTCAGGCAACGGCTCATGTTCAGATGCCCAGGTATACAGAGCCAGTGACCTCAAGGAGGGGCTGGAAGGCAACCTCATCATGGGCTTCCCAGATCCAGACCCCCTGCCCAACAACATGCAAGATGTGCCCTACTTCATCGTGGGGGATGACGCTTTCTCCCTCAGAACCTACCTCATGAATCCCTACACTTCCAGACTCCTGACCCGTGAAGAGAGGATCTTCAACTACAGGCTGTCCAGGGCAAGGCGGGTGGTGGGGAACGCCTTTGGCATCCTGGCCAACAGATTCCAGGTACTTCTCACCACCATGCAGCATCGCCCAGAGACCGTGAGGAGGATCGTGGAAGCTTGCTGCATCCTGCACAATCTCATGCGCACCCGCTACCCAGTCTTGCAGAACAGGCTCGTGGACCTCCAACAAGGCAATGGGGACATGGAGCCTGGGGAAGGGAGTCAAGGGCAAAACCTGATAGACACTGAGGATGTGCAAGGCCCCAACAGAGCCTCACATGAAGGGAAGAAGCAGCGCAACCTCCTGAGACACTGGTGCAACTCCCCAGCTGGAGCAGTGGAGTGGCAAGACAGGATGATAGATGATTAATGGGTGTTTCCTTCAGCCTGTCTCATCACACGGATGAGATTGGGCCATGTATGTTGGTTGGGCCTACAATGAACAGGGTGTTCAATAAAGAGTTGTGTTTGTGTTGACATGTGTGGATGATTATTACATTGTTATTGATAATAAAGGGCCATAGGTGTGGCACCTGGGAGGGTGGACCATACAGTCCCACTATGCTTACACTGGAGGTTATCTATCCCCATAGCTCTTACCCATCCCAAAGGTATTCCTGCCCATCCCACAGCTATTACCCATCCCACAGGTATCCCTGCCCACCCCACTGCTATCTTAACCCATCCCACAAGCATGCAAAGGCTTTAACCAATTCTAAAAGTTTCCACCAAGACTTTATTAAACAAAAGAAATGAAGCAAGTGTGTGAATCAAAGATAGATTTTATTGAACAACAAGTTTTAAAAGAAAAATAACCCAAGTCAAGTGTCCAAATAAAGTCCATAGGTAGCCAGCCAGCCAGTCTCTGGCACTCCTCTTGGTCACTCAGAGGTGTGCCCAGGCTCAGGGGTGAAGGGTCCAGGTGCTGTGGAGGTGGGTGCTGCTGCAATGCTGGTCTGAAGCACCACTGGGGTGCCCAGCCCCGAGAGGACAACAGGTGACGGTGTGTTGAGAAAGCTCTTGGACAGCTGGCTCAGACCCGTGATGCTGAGAGGTCCTTCCTCCATGCCATGGAGTGTCAACCCCAGTACTGATGACAGATGTACTGAGGCTGGGCCTGGCTGTGGGGTGGAGGAAAGAGTAGTGTAATGCGGCTGTCTGGTCTGCAGCTTGGTGAGGACTGGCATGGGTAGCATCGGTTGCGTGGGTGGCATCGCTGTCATCGGTGGCATCATTGGCGTGGGTGGCATCGGTGGCATTATTTGAACAGGTGGCAATGGTGTCACCCGATGAGTCTGTGCCTGGACTGGGAAGGGCTGCTGCCTGTGCCACTGGACCTCCTGGTAGCCGTAGCCCTGGTAGGTGAGGGCCTGTGGGAAACCTTGGAATGGGAGGGACATCACCTGGGGTGGAGGAGCAGGCCTGGACTGGGTGGGAGCAGGTTCCTCTGGGTCTGGAGGGTTGTGAAGCAGATCGGTGATCCGGTCCTTCACCACCTGGTACTGGGGTTCCGCCATGTCCCTGAGGGTCTGGTTGACATAGGTGAGGAAGGGCTTGCAGTTGGAGGATGAGGAGTCGGTGTGGACCAGCTGAGAGAGGAGATCTATGCTGGTCCGGATGGTGTCCCTGATCTCCAGGAGGACAGTATGGCTCTGCCCCTCCTGCTGTCTGGTTCTCTGCCTTTCTGTGGAGGTGGAGCTGGGGGGGGGTGGATGCGGCTACAGCTGTGGTGGATGCGACGTCTCCTTTCTCCCACCACACCAGGGAGTCCTCCACGTGCTCCACCATGGTTACAACACCTGTCCGTGGGTTCTCCGCCATGGCACGCTCCACAGAAACCTGCCTGGAGACAGGGACTGACTCTCGGCCGGAAGAGGACTGGCTCTCAGCAGGCTGCCGGAAAGAGAGGGTAGTGAGAGGGTCTCCTGGTGCTCCTCGGTGGCAGATCTCACCCTCCAGGAAGCTGCACCTGGCCATGACGTAGGTCTCTCTGTCCATCAGCTTAATCGTGGCCTGGTCAGATTTCTTCAGGTGCAGCTTCTCTTACCAGGTGTGCATGTGCTTCCACCAGCCGAGGAGCACATCCGAAGTGTAGCCCATACTCTCCACCTTCTCTCTCCAAGCAGCCTGCTTCCTTTTGGTGTCCCTGTGGAAGTGTCCCTTCCACCACAGATAGTCATTCTCTCTCAGCCACTCCAGCACCTCATCCTCGTGTTCCTCCTGAATGGAGTATTGCCTCCTCTCCTGTTGTCGCATACGCCTCTTCCTCCCTTTGGCAGGACCAGATGGGCCCTAATCAGAGGGGCTCCCAGGTAGTAGGGGCTGCTCCTCCACACCAGCACCAGCAGCAGCACCAGCAGGATCATCATCATCATCATCATCATCATCATCATCATCATCATCACCAGCAGGATCATAATCATCATGATCATCATCAACAGCAGCAGCAGCAGCAGGATCATCATCATCAGCAGCAGCAGCACCAGCAGCACCAGCAGCAGCAGCAGGACCAGGATCAGCAGCAGCAGCACCAGCAGCAGGACCAGGATCAGCAGCAGCAGAGTAAGCACCAGCAGCACCAGCAAGACCAGGAGCATTAGCAGGACCAGGAGCACAAGCAGGACCAGCAGGTCAAGCAAGACCAGGAGCACGAGCAGTATGAGCAGGACGAGCAAGTCCAGGAGCATGAGCAGGACGAGCAGGACCAGGAGCAGCTTCAGCAGAGTAAGCACCAGCAGAAGCACCACTGCCAGGAGCAGCTTCAGCAGAAGCTCCAGCACCAGAAGAGCGAGCCCGAGCAGCAGAAGCCCCAGCAGAAGCAGAGTCAGAGACAGGGGGCGGGAGGGTGGCCCTGTCCCTCTTGCCAGGGATGGCGGCAGGTTGCTGAGACTTTTGCTTCTTCCCCATGGTTGTGGGGTTGCTGGCTGGCAGGGAGGCTGGCAGGCACCAAGGCTGGCAGGAAGCCTGGCACCAAGGCTGGCAGGAAGCCTGGCACCAAGGCTGGCAGGAAGCCTGGCAGGCAAGCAGGCACCAAGGCTGACAGGAAGGCTAGCAGGAAGCCTGGAAGGAAGGAAGGCAGGCACCAAGGCTGGCAGGCAGACTGGCTGGCAGGGAAGCTGGAAGGCTGGCTGGCAGCAAGGCTGGCTGGCAGGCAGAGAGCAAGGCTGGCAGGGAGGCTGGCCAGGAGGCTTGGAGGCAGGCTGGCAGGAAGGCTGGCAGCAAGGCTTGCAGGCAGGCATGCAGACAGGGCAGGCAAGGTCTCGATGTATCTGGCAGCAGGTCTTTCCTCCGAATGCTGGCCATGTGTGAACTACTTCCCTTTATATCCGCATGGCTTATGCATCCCCCCCACATGCGCAATTAACGCTCAGCATCCATTAGGCTTCCGCTGTGCATCCACTAGGCTTCCGCTCTGCATCCGCTTCTTCCGCTGTGCATCCGCTCTGCATCCGCTGTATCCGTTCTGCATCCACTTTGCTGAGGTCCCCCAGAAGCCTCGCGGATGTGCCATCTGCTCCCATCCACTTCCATCCGCTGGGCTTCCGTTCCGCATCCGCTTTCCATCCGCCCCGCGTCCTCCCCGCGTCCGTTCCTTTCCATGTTATCCACTCCGGTTATGCAAATTTTTCCCCCTTTTGAGAGCAGATAACAACAGATTGAACATTTTGCTCATCCGTTGTTTCCTTTTTACTAACATTTTGCATCCCTTGGGCAGTGTGACAGGGCCTTTACTGATGTATGTATTTTAGCTATTATTTTGTGACAGACAGCATTGCAAAACTCATACAAAATATTAATCTTAATGCATAATGAATATTTGTTTTTTCTTATTTGCTTGGGAAGTGCAGGTGTGATATTATGAAACCATCCCTAAAAAGTATGAGCAAGATCTTACTTGGTAATGATGACAACAGCACTCACAAAGATCTTCATATCCTTCTATTAAGTGCATGCACAAATGGGTATAAAACGGTATTTCTTGCCCAAATCATATGTTTCACTTTAAATGAATAATTCCTACTGTATGAGAGTAAAATCCTTATATTATTTAGTTAGCTTCTTCATATCTATGGGCTCTGCATTACATTCTTGAAAAACTGTGATAGCATAGATATGAATGCCTATATTTCTAATATTGTAACTACACCTAATTCATTCAGTAAGTTGCATATTCTTAATAAATAGCAATATCTTTAGACTAATTTACCACTTCACAGTGCTCTACAGACCTCTTTAAGCAGTTTACAGAGTCAGCCTATTGTACCTCACAATCTGGTTCCTCATTTTACTGACTTTGGAAGGATGGAAGGCTGAGTCAACCTTGATGCCAATGAGAATCAAACTCATGGAGTAAGCAGTGAGTTAGCCGGTAGTTCTGCATTTTAACCACTTGTGCCCCAGGGTTCTAGATAAATGCATATCTTATGCAAAGAACTTCTGATGATGCAACATTGGTGACTAGTCAAATAAAGAAGAAGGAGAATGCATGCATCACATTGGCATGCATGGGTCCATCTAAAATGTTACAAAATAAAAAAACAAACAAGTATCTACACAACCACAAAGCAAAATTATGTTCCTGTCTTTATCCTCAAATGACAAAATTCAGCATACTATCAGTCTTCAGATTCCACTTCAACATCATCCCCATCTCTTGAATGAGCAGGAGAAAATTGAAATATAGTGAAATTCAGCATAATATTAGTTTTACTTGGACAATTTTTGTCATGTGAAAATGCAAAAAATGCTTAGATTTATTTATTTTATATAATATAATCTTCCAAGAAAATGGCTACTAACTACAAGCATAGTTGTTTTGAACATGTGATCTCCCTTATTTTTAAACCATAATAGAATGAGTACATAGATAAAACTTTTTCAACAAACTTTTTATTTTCCATTATTACATAATATGCTGGTGTGAATCCAGGCTTAGCAAGCTTTTTGAAGCAGGTCCATTAAATTCAATAAGGCAAGTTAATCATGACCATCTCATTAACTTCTTGCTGTGTGAGTACTCCTGACCAAGGAAAGTACTATAATTCTGATGTAAAACTTTGTTTTTGCAATCAGTGGAAATTATTCTTGTAGTAAAGTATATGTTCTTGAGATCTCATAATACACTCATTTTTACTTATTTTACCTGTTACTTATATACAATTGGGAAATAAAATTATTCAAATATGGACAGAAACATTTACTTCATTTAAAGCAACCAAAGCAAATTATGTTAGTAGGTTATTTTTTTAATTTTTTTCAGTACAATTAAAGCATGTACTGAACAGCTTTTGCTTCATAAACACCAGAAGAGGCAATATAATAGATAAACACATGTCAATATTCTAAGAACTAAGAGAGCTAGTTATATATAAAGTTATCATTTATTAAGTATTAATATTAAAAGTGGATTTATTTTCATTTTTATGGGAGCAATAGAATGGAAATTATTTTTTTTTTCTAGGTGAGGTTTCAGAAATAGGCGAAGGATCTTAGAAAATATTCATCTTAAGTACCTTAATTGCTCATATCCGGAATTAGGTTCACTGACAGAAACAAAACTCTGATTTGATTTAATCAATCAACGTATTAAAACTAATGGTCCTGAATTAATGGTGTTTTGATGGTTTCAGTTGTCAGGCCAAATATTTTCACTCCCACCGAGTTATGATTTGGTTGGCTTTTAAATCTTTACCTACAAAGATTAAAGTAAAAGTTACTTTTTTTATTTCAGAGTACACTTTGATATCTTAAACATTTTATCACATTTTTCTCAAGTATGCTATTAATCCATTTCAGAGAAGCACTATGAATTAGAAAAACACAATTAATTGGTCTGCCTGGCTAATAATACCACTTACATTACATTCCCCAGCATGGACAATCAGCTCAACACTCCAGAATGGATATAACTGATTAAATTTTAAAGTTTAAATATTGTAAAGCTAAGGTTAAATAACACAATATGGTTCTATTATTGCAAAGAATAAGGAAACGGACATTGAAAGAAATAAACAGAATCATTACATAGGTATTCTTTAAGTCCTGGGGTGGGGAGCAAACCAATATTAAGAACAACTCAGGCAAATGCCTCCCTGATTAATCAGATTATAAGGAACGAGATGCAGTGTAATCAGACTTGCAAGTTCTGTTATTATAGCCAATCTCAAGAAACATCATTCTAGTCTTCTTCTGGAAATAATTTCCTAGTCTAGTCTACTTAGTTGAGCTGATAATTATTGACACATGTCATCACCATCACAATCAGTAGTCTCCATGCATCTCTATAGTGAAAAAATTTAATACATGTTAGATAATTTCATGTTTTGAACAGGTTTGACAATAGTTTATATTAGGGATTTGGAATTCCAGGGACACCTTGCCAGACAGTAGCTTCCTGAATGTGAAGATCATCTGCAGAATTGGCTTCAAATGCTGCAAGGATTATTGTTGGGTTAACTAAATTTTCATGCCAAAACTAGAAACCTAAAAATGATGAGTTCTTTTAATTAACTGCAGAGATAACTTGTCCTCTCATGAGATCTGAAACAATTTTCAAAACACAGGCACAAACACACATAATTGCACAACCCACAAGTTATTGTCAATTAAAGATTCTTTCTTTGCTTTATAGAATTAATTATATGTAGACAATGCTATTCATCCAGGTCAACATTTTACTGTATAGTCCAGTACAATTATGTATGTTTAATCTGTTAAGAAAATAAATATAATTTGCAGTATTATGAGAAGATATTGTATGTTAGTTTTATTTGATAATGTTTTTTCTCTTACTTGTCTCATGAATTAACATGGTCAGATGTTCCATCTTCTGAATTAATAGTTTCTGCTTCAAAGGAAACATACTATAGCTAATCAATAGCCTCAGTTGTCATTTGCTTCAAGGAGTTCCTTTTTGACTAGAACTATTGAACAGAGGGAAACATATGCACATACCTCAAGTGGAAGCATGGAAAATTATCAATTCTCTGAAGGTAAAATTCATGCAAAGTCAACATAAAAGAAGAAGAGAGGAATTGATATTCACATGTAAATGCAATCTATGAAATTTATGAACCAGTTTCATGCTTAAATGACTCAGTTTCTGATGATTACATGAAAGTTCAGCGCTAGTTTATTCTGCCAGAGGAAAATTGGAATGCATTTTTTCTATACTTTTACATATAAGGTAGGGAGAAATCCAAAAGCAAAGAGATATTGGAAACAATTGTAGCAAATAAAGAAACTGAGCTACAAATTTAGAAGATCACAGTTCAAATCTCTCCTTGGTCATAAACTCAAGAGGCGGCCTTAGGCAGCACATTTTTTTAACATGTAGTATCCTATCTCCTATCCCAATTGGAGCATAAGGAATGATATCATTGATTTATCACAATTATATAATGTTGTAAGATTTCTTGTAACTATATGCTGTGCTGTATTAGTCAGCCAGATGTTCAGATTTTAATCCATCTATCAAGGATGTAGGATAGGCTGTTTTTATGGTGTTAGATGTATCATGTACAGGATGTAAGCTATTCAATGAAGTAAAGCTGCCTTTTGCAGTTGACTGGTGGTATTCAAATGATACTACAGTTGTTTTGGGATTGTACCCAAGGCACCTTTATCATCATCATCATCATCATCATCATCATCATCATCATCATCATTATTGGTGTTATTGTTGTTGTTGTTGTTGTTGTTGCTGTTGCTGTTGCTGTTGTCTTTATTTTTAACCCAGCCTGATTATTGTTTTTCTGACTTTTTAAAAATGTAAGTTTGGAAAGTTCTTATAAACTGCTTTAATGAATGTTTCTGTCAGGATTGTAGAAACACAATTCAATGGCCCAGAGTGACCTGAAAAAGCATTGTAAAGATACGTTCAATTGAAATAATGGATTGAAATATATGATACATTTCACAATAGCAATATGTTTTCCTGCTGTCATAAGAATGAAAACAAGCTTCAGATTGCATTCAAAACAGTATGCAAACAGAGAAAAAGTGATGGCACATGTATGCCACACTTATGTAAAAATAGATAATGATAATGGGGGAATTATCCTAATTTAAAGATTGGGAAGCAATGTCAGCATCATTATTCTAATATAGTGCTTTAAAATGTTACACTGAATTTAAAATTGCCACCAGATGTTCACAAATATAAAATTTTAGCTAATTTTGGAAGAGTGAATCAACTCTAGGAAATGTGTACAAAACCAATTGTTTGAAGATTCCTAAAAATGTCACCTACAGGAAAAATAGATGTGAGGACATATAAGCATAGAGGGATTGGGGTGTCAAACTGGTGGCCCATGGATTGGATGCATCACGTGCAGGCCACACCCACCCCAGCTCCGCTGGGTAGATAGGAAAAACGTCATGAAACATCACATGACAGCAACAAGACATGACAAGTTTGACACCTGTGCTATGGGAAGTCCTTGACTTAACACCATTCATTTAGTGACACTTCAAAGTTACCACTCATACAAGGCATACAGTTGCCTTCTCATTGAAGAGCATCATATCATCCTGACAGTCATATAATGAAACTTCAGGCACATGGCATCTGGTATTTCTGATACATCCCAGGTCACGTGATCACCTTTTGCAACCTTCCCAGTCAGCTTCTGTCCACAAGAAAAGCAAAGTCCACAAGCAAAGTCCACAAGCAAAGCCAGATTTACTTAATGACAACATGATTCACTTAACAACCATGGCAGAAAAGATGAAAATTAAGTGTAACTTGCTTAACGTTTCACCTTGCAGAAATGCTGGTCCCAATTGTGATTGTAAATCAAGGACTAACTATATTGCTACTGTAATTGTCTATCAAATTTTGTGTTGGCCTTTTAAAATTTCTTTCTATCTTCCTCAGAATTAAGGACTTCCCATGATTCTTCACATTATGTGTACAGAATTTGATAATTTGAATAGGATCATTTGAGCTTTGAGTGAGAACTCTGAATTGATTGAACTATTTCTTCGTTTCTTAACTTTCAGCGGTGTACTTAGGACTCTTCTTTAATACCAACTTTCAAAAGTTTCAACACTGTCTCTATGCTGCTTTTTTAAAGCCCCTATTTTCCTATTCCAGAGCAATATGTGTCTGGAAATCAATGCCTGCATGGTTCTTATCTTTGTAGATCAGATCCCAGAATCTGAATATCTTTTCAAAAGCCTTCCTGGCTACCTTATCAAATGCTAGTCTGTAGGATACTTGTTAATTGCTGGATCCTTTACCGTCCTTTACTTTATTACATTCTAGAACACTGTAAACCAAAAATTTTCTGGTCTAATGCTTACTGGAACTTAACTTAGTACAGGGAGGAAAATCGGATACATTAAATCATAAAATCACCCTTTATAGTAGCTGTCCTCTGTCTAATATTAGAATCAGTCCTGTGGCGATAATCACCATATCCGCCTTTAATCACTTCATCTCCAAGTAATCCCCAGCTCTTACCACCATTCCTCATTAAATTTAGTTTTTTCACATCTTTACTTTCTACACAATAAGAGAATATAATAAAGAGAAATGATGGAAATTCCATTTTTTGATCAAAGTGTTTATGATCTAGATCTTTCTGAGACTTTAAAGGTGATTTAACTTAATTAATTTTCACAATGTAGTCATCAGAGTGAGGCATTAAAATTGTTTCCTTGATGTGAGTCTTGTGAGTGATGTGGCTTCTGCAAGTTGTGGTATAATTACAGTGCTTCATTGTTTAATATGCCCCAATGATTATTTTTTGACAACCATGCATATTTTCTAATGAATATTTCCTAGGAAGTGAAAAACTAAAGATAATTGAAGATAATTAATACTGCCATTTGCACCTCAAGGAAATGTGGCATTGAAAGGGTGCACATGACTAATTTTTTTAGTGGTTGAATTCACAATAGGAATATGGAGCTATGTGATGATATTTAACACAGTTTTCTTTCTCTTCTTTTGGAAGAATATAAATGAGGTCAGAATTCCTTGCTGATGCAATTGTTCAACTGGGAATTATAAGCTTGAGATAGATAACCTCTGCAATTCTAACAGTTCAGAAGATTAATGAATTTTGTCAGCAGATCTCACAAGTGCTTCTAACAGTCTTTTTCTAAAAAGAAAACAGACTACTAGTGAGATGCACAAAATATTTATTTGCAATAGTGGTGAATATCTGTAGCTTGGGTATAGGATGAGGGTGAGGATAGATGACATAACCCATCACAAGACCCTCACCCCTCCTATCACAAAACCTACTGACTACATGAAGAGTACCAATGACATTCCTTAAATTCTGTTGAAGAGGAAGGCGGAGCTTTGTCTCGGTGTTACAGCTGCGATCTCGGGGCTCTGAGATCGCAGCTGATATTTTCGCCCCTAGTCGGTCCTAATGGACCTAAACCATCCCGTAGAGACGGGGATTGTGAAGGGCATAGTCCCAGGATCCCAGAGATATCGCAAAATCTCTGGTTTGATCCGGGAGAAGCCCTTTTGCTGGCAGCGGAAAGGCAGCCTCCAAAGCTGCTGAAGTTGGGACAGCTCCGGAAAGAAAGTGATTTAAATGAGCGTGTATCGGTTGGGTGAGAAATTTCTTTTGTATAGTAAATTGATTGAGACTTGAAAGGACATCCTGAACAAAGAAAAAAATCTGTGACTTTATTTTTGTTTGACTGAAACTTGGCTGAGCGGCGTTTAAGTGATGTCAAACTGAGACTTGGATTCTTTCCTTATTTTTTTTTCTGAGGACTTTAATGTGACTTTGTAGGTAACCGGATTGAATTTTCTCTTATATATATTTTTATGCTTCTCTTGATTTTTATTTTTATTTTTTTTTAATTTTCTTTTTAGGATAGAGGCTCCCTTTGATTATCTTTTTTTTCTTCTTGTTTGAGTTTTTTAAAAATATTTTTTTTTCTGGCTGGGGGGGGAAAGAGTAGTAAGAGATGCTGCAACACTGCCAACTAGAGGCTTGAAAATACTTTATTTGAATTGGGGAGAAAAGCACTCCTTTTCAAGGACATAATAATGTGATAAGATAGAGGGAGAACGCAGTAAAATATTATTACAGGTGCTTCCTTGGACTCTTATCAATATTTCAACACTTGAGGCTTGGCTTTGAAGCTGCTGGAGAAGACAGTCATAATAAGAGCCTTGGATAAGGAAATAAAGTGCAGTGTACAGTGTATATATATATATATATATATAT
>BLBF01000004.1:72884070-72908153 GCA_015471245.1 Laticauda colubrina | reverse complement strand
ATATTGGAATGTGCTGAGATGAGTAGATTGACATTTGAAATTAGAGAGCAAGAAGATAAACAATTTTATGAAATTTGGGATCTTTTTTATCAATGGTTAGATGATAAAATACAATAATAGAGCATTAGTATTATATCTATGAAGGGTTTTTAGGATTGATTTGTTATGACTATATGATTTGTTATAAAATAAACTGTTTGAAGTATTGTTATCTCACAAAGCATGAATGATTAAAAGTATAGTCAGAAAAAGACTTTATTTTAATTTTTTTTGGTAATATTAGGATATGGATTGACAATATGAGTGGTTATGTAATATAACTGTAATTGAGACTATAAAATGAATGCACAAAACTGATGAACCAACCGACACACCGGAAGTATATATGAGAGTAGATGTTTTTAATGTTTTGTATGTTATGTCTGTTTGTAGAAAATTAATAAAATTCTTAAAAAAAAAAAAAAAATCTGTTGAAGATGTTACTTGTTAACATTTCTGGCAACGAAATGTTCAAAAACCAACCCACAAGCCTGGAAAATGAACCTCCACCCCTAAACCTTTGGTTGTTTGTTTATCAATCATACAGCTCTACACTCATTCAGGAATTCAGGACTCTGTTTTTTTTCTACAACAACCCTGCATGTGAATTACACTAAGCTGAAAGAAGTGACAGGTCAAGGCCAACCAGTGAACAGAGAGCAATCCAGAATCCTAGCCTCCTAAGTCACAACCCAACACTCTAATCTAACCACTATTCCATATTGTTTTTCATGCAGAAATACAAAACACATTGGAATCACTTTCAGGTTTCTTTATAGCTTGGGATAAATACACTAAGGTTCAGGTTAGGTTGGGATAAATAATTAAATTATAAAATAATACAACAAATATTGTTATGTAAGTAAGTAAGGTAGTAACTTAAAAGCACATTGAAAAACTATTTTATTTCACAGATCCTCAGTAAAAGATAACTCTGATAACTTCTACTGGTCAGGTTCAATCTCCAGACAAACCCTAATCTGTCTAATTAAGGAATTAATTAATTAATCAATTAATCTAATTGAGGACTTTTGTCTTGAGCCTAGCATCCAGAAAAATGGAAAGAAAAGTGCTTTGAATATTCTTGCCAGAACCAGAAATACACAACTTAAAGAACTTTTGCCAATTCAGAAACACAAGGACTAACTGTAACCATATGAATCTTTCATTTGGGGAAAGTGTAATGAACCAATTAAACCAAATTTCTAGTTATAAGTAGGAGTTTAATGGTGGGGGAAAGAATAAAGAAAAGAAGGAAGTGATATGCATGGTTTTGCTTGATAAAAGGTTATACATGGTTTTGAAAAAGCACTTTGATTCAACAAATCAAATGCTTTGCAATCTCTTGGGGCATTTTTTTTTACTGTTTCTGCAGTTATTAAATATAATAGATAAAAGCTGGGACTTCAATTTTTTAGTTGGAAAATACTGATGAAAGAGGGATTAGGTGATGTGACAAGATCCCAGACACTGGCATCTGTAGCTACCAAAAATATCTGTGGGATTTAATATTTCCACTAAAATAACAAAAACAGTATTGTGCCTTTAGGATATATAAACTGTATCCCTTTCATAAATGCCTGCACATCATGCTGAAAGTACAAAAGGGACAAAACTTGTATTGCAACTGTGCAATGTTCTTTTTGCCCTCATTTACCCCCATGAGCCCCTCAAGGATGTTTCTCATTAGCAGACAATATAAAATTGAGTTTCAGTTCTTGCTTAGAAGAGAGCTTTGGGATAACCAAGCTTCAGCTATATCACCTTTTCAGTTTTTAACTTCCATAACTTTGTCACAGATTTAATTTCTTGCTCATGTAACTTAATGTTACATTTCTAGTTGATCCTGTTGATATAACTTGAGAGCTTAGATCAAGTCAGTTCTCAGCACTCTAAATTTGGCTCATTGTTATCCTTTTACATTTTACAAAATTGGGATAGTTTTACAGCTTTTGAAACTAATACAACCACAACTGAAACATGTCTGAGTCCTGCTAGGGTTAAGAGGATTTTTTCTGGACCAAGGTTGCCAATTAATTGTGCCAAACCTCCTGACATCACAAAGACAAGGGATAGGAAAGTGAGGTGTGTGAGGAAGTTGTCCAGTTTTTCTTTCCTGTGTGGCCAAATTACGAAAGTGTCATCTATATATCTAAGCCAGAGTTTGGGTTTGTGTTTGGATTTGTCTAGAGAATTAGTTTCAAAGTGTTCCATGTATAGGTTAGCAATGATGGGTGAGAGGGGTAATTCCATAAGTGCTCCTTCTATCTTTTTGTATCTTTGTCCATCATGGATGAAATATGTGTTGGTTAGGCAGTGGTTGGTCAGATCGAGGAAGTGCTTAGGTGGGTTGCATTTGTTTTGGATAGCTATCAAGATTTCTTTCATAGGTACTTGGGTGAAGAGGGATATGACATCGAAGATCACAAGTAGATTGCTGGGTTGTAGGTTTGGTTTCGTTATTGTTTTTATGAAGTGGAAAGAGTTTTGCACGTATAAGGTGATGGATTCTATGAAGGGTTGGAGTTGTTTGCTGAGAAATTTGGCAAGATTCTGTAGAAGTGAGCCTATGGGTCTGAGTGGTATTCCTTCTTTGTGTACCTTGGGGAGGCCATAGAGCTTAGTGCATATGGATGATTTTTTTTTCTGGGATGATTCTTTGCTGGATCTCTTCACTGATGGGAGAGGCTTTTATTTTGGATTTGGTGGTTTTTTTCCAGGTAGGTGGTGGGGTCTGTATTTAGAGGTTTGTAAGTGGGATCATGGAGTAGGTTGGATAGTTTGGATTGGTAGTCCGATGTGCTCATCATGACCGTGGCATTGCCTTTGTCTGCTGGGAGAATGATGATGTTGTTCTCTTTCCTCAAGTTGGTGAGTACTTTTTGTTCTTCTCTGTGTAAGTTGCCTCTGGGTGGACTGCTGGAGCAGAGGACGTTGGTGACTTCAAGTCAGATTTTATTGGCTACATCTGGCTTAATTTTGGTTAGGCCAGCTTCAACTCCGCATATGATGTTTTCAGTGGGGATGCATTTGGGGGCAACTGCAAAGTTGAATCCCTTGGAAAGAATATTAGTTTCTGCTATGGTGAGGGTTGTGTCTGATATGTTGTGTACTGTTTGTTTCATGTGTTGCTGTGTGTGGGGGTTTGGGCTTCTGGAGTTTCTCTCATCTGTGGAGTTTGTTGGTGTGTGTGTCTGTCTTGCGGGAGGTTTCTGTTTCAGCTCTCCAGAGAGCTAGTTGTTTGGATTTGTCCCAGAGTGTTGAATGGATTTTGTTATTAAGTTTGAGACCTCAAACTTGGAGCCAAACCAAAACCTGGAACATTACATCACAGCCTTCTGCTCAGAATATCACATCATGGAACTCAGGAGGTTACACCACAAAACCTCAGGATGTTGCAACACAACCAATGACCCAGGAGATGATATCACAAGATACAGGATATCACAACAATAGAACTCAGAAGGTCATCACACAGCCCATTACCCAGGTCATTACAACACAGGAGGTTGATAGACACACAGCCAGTACCTCAGCCACACAGGCTCTTACAAAAAAACCAACCAATCTGCAAACATCAACTCCATCAACCAATCAAGAAATAACAATACAGCCAACCAGTCTGCTTACAACAGAGCCAGTACACCACACCTCCCCACTAGTATTGATAGACAGCATCTCTGATCACACTTTGCTTGCACAAGCATGAAGCTGAAAGTGCCAGCCTGAACATGGTAAATGGAACCTCATCAAAATGTCACCAAGATACTCTCAATCTTAAGGCCCTGTCACACTGGCCAACGGATGCAATACATTTGTAAAAAGGACACAGCGGACGAGAAAAATGTTCCATCCATTGTTATCCGCTCTCAAAAGGGGAAAAATTTGCATAACTAGAGTGGATAAAACAGAAAGGAACGGACGGGGGGAGGATGCAAGGCGGATGGAAAGCGGATACTCCACAGAAGCCTAGCGGATGGAAGCGGATGGGAGCGGATGGCACATACACAAGGCTTCCGGGGGGCCGCAGCAAAGCAGATGCAGAAGAGCGGATGCAGAGCGGACGCTGAGCAGATGAAGCGGATGCACAGCGGAAGCCTAGCGGATGCCTAGCATTCACTGCCATGCAGGGAGGATGCATTGCGTCAGCCCCGGAGATATAAAGGGAAGCAGCTCACAAGCAGGTCACCATTCAGAGGAAAGACCTACTTCCAGACACATCGACTGCCTTGCCAGCCTGCTTGCCTGCCTTGCCAGCCTGCATGCCTGCCAGCCTTGCTGCCTGCCAGCCTTGCTGCCTGCCAGCCTTGCTGCCAGCCTTCCTGCCAGCCTCCCTGCCAGCCTTGCTGTCTGCCTGCCTTCCAGCCTCCCTTCCAGCCTCCCTGCCAACCTTGCTGTCTGCCTGTCTGCCTGCCAGCCTGCCAACCAGCAACCCCACAACCATGGGGAAGAAGAGAAAGCCTCAGACATCTGCTGCCAGCCCTGGCAAGAGGGACGGGGGCACCCTCCCACCCCCTGGACCTCACTCTGCTTCTTCTGGGGCTTCTGTAGCATGGGCTCGCTCTTCTGGGGCTGGGGGTTCTGCTACTTCTGCTTCTGGAGGAGCTGATGATGCTGCTTATGGCGGAGGTGCTTCTGCTGGTGCTTACTCTGCTGATGCTGCTTCTGGCAGTGGTGCTTTTGCTGGTGCTTACTTTGCTGAAGCTGTTCCTCGTCCTGCTGGTCCTGCTCGTACTCCTGGTCTTGCTCGTCCTGCTGGTCCTGCTGGTGCTCCTCGTCCTGCTGGTGCTCCTGGTCCTGCTCGTGCTCCTGGTCCTGTTGGTGCTGCTGGTGCTTACTCTACTGCTGATGATCCTGGTCCTGCTGGTGCTGCTGGTGCTGCTGCTGCTGCTGATAATCCTACTGGTGCTGCTGCTGCTGGTGGTGTGGAGGAGCAGCCCCTACAACCTGGAAGCCCCTCTGATGAGGGTCCATCTGGTCCTGCCAAAGGGAGGAAGAGGCAAACGTGAGAACAGGAGAGGAGGCAATACTCCATTGAGGAGGAACATGAGGATGAGGTGCTGGAGTGGCTGAGAGAGAATGTATATCTTTGGCGGAAGGGACATAGGCTCTATAGGGACACCAAAAGGAAGCAGGCTGCTTGGAGAGAGAAGGCGGAGAGCCTGGGGTAAACTTCGGAGGTGCTCCTCGGCTGGTGAAAGCACATGCACACCTGGTACAGGAAGCTGCACCTCAAGAAATCTGGCCAGGCCGTGGTCAAGCTGATGGACAGAGAGACCTACATCATGGCCAAGTGCAGCTTCCTGGAGGGTGAGATCCGCCACCGAGGAGCAGCCCCTCTCACAACCCTCTCCCTCAGGCAGCCTGCTGAGAGCCAGTCCTCTTCCGACAGAGAGTCAGCTCCTGTCTCCAGGCAGGTTTCTGTGGATCGTCCCATGGTGGAGAACCCGCCAAGAGCTGTTCTAACTGTGGCGGAGTGCGTGGAGGACTCCGTAGCGCAATGGGAGAAAGTAGATGGCACTTCCACCACAGTCCAACCTGCATCCACGCCCAGCTCCACCTCCACAGAAAGGCAGAGAGGCAGACAGGAGGGACAGAGCCACACTGTCCTGCTGGAGATCAGAGACACCATCCGGAGCAGCATAGATATCCTCTCTCAGCTGGTACACACCAACGCCCCATCCTCCAATCACAAGCCCTTCCTCACCTATTTCAACCAGACCCTCGTGGACATGGCGGAACCCCAGTACCAGGGGGTGAAGGACTGGATCACTGATCTGCTTCACAAACCTCCAGATCCAGATGAACCTAATCCCACCCATTCCAGGTCTGCTCCTCCACCCCTGTCCCTCCCATTCCAAGGCTTTCCACAGGCCCTCACCTACCAGGGCTACGGCTACCAGGAGGTCCAGCAGCACAGGCAGCAGCCCTTCCCAGTCCAGGCACAGGCTCATCGGACGCCACCGTTGCCACCGGTTCCACTGCTGCCACCCATGCCACTGCTGCCACTGATGCCGATGCCACCCACGTCACCGATGCCACCCACGCCAGTCCTCACCCAGCTGCAGACCAGACAGCCCCACTACACTGCTCCTTCCTCCACCCCACAGCCAAGCCCGGCCTCAGTACATCTGTCGTCGGTATTGGGACTGACACCCGATGGCATGGAGGAAGGAGCTCTCAACACCACGGGGCTGAGCCAGCTGTCTGAGAGCTTTCTCAACACACCGTCACCTGTTCTCCTCTCGAGGCCAGGCACCCCAATGATGCTTCAGACCAGCACTCCAGCACCATCCACCTCCACAGCACCTGGAACCTTCACCCCTGAGGCTGGGCACACCTCTGAGTGACAGAGAAGAGTGCCAGAGACTGGGTGGACTTTATTTGGACACTTAACTTGAGTCATTTTTCTTTTACACCTTGTTATTAAGAAAGATTATCTTTGCTTCACACACTTGCTTCATTTATCTTTGAAAATAAAGTATTGGTGGAAACTTTTAGAAATGGTTTAGCCTTTGCATGCTTGTGGGATAGGTTAAGATAGCTGGGGAATGGGTTAAGATAGCTGTGGGGTGGGCAGGGATACCTTTGGGATGGGTTAAGATAGCAGTGGGGTGTGCAGGGATACCTTTGGGATGGGTTAAGATAGCTGTGGGATGGGTTAAGATAGCTGTGGGATGGGTTAAGATAGCTGTGAGAAAGATAAACCTCCAGTGCAAGCATAGTGGGACTTTATGGTTCACCCTCCCAGGTGCCACACCCATGGCCCTTCATTATCAATAACAATGTAAGCATTCATCCACACATGTCAACATAAACACAACTCTTTATTAAATGCCCTGTTCATTGTAGGCCCACCCAACATCCATGGCCCAATCTCATCAGTGTGATGAGACAGGCTGAAGGAAGCATCCCTTAATCATCTATCATCCTGTCTTGCCACTCCACTGCTCCTGCTGGGGAGTTGCACCAGTGTTTCAGGAGGTTGCACTGCTTCTTCCCTTCACATGAGGCTCTGTTGGGGCCTTGCACATCCTCAGTGTCTATCAGGTTTTGCCCTTGCCTCCATTCCCAAGGCTCCATGTCCCCATTGCCTTGTTGGAGGTCCACCAGCCTGTTCTGCAAGACTGGGTAGCGGGTGCACATGAGATTGTGCAGGATGCAGCAAGCTCCCACGATCCTCCTCACAGCCTCTGAGCGATGCTGCATGGTGGTGAGAAGTACCTGGAACCTGTTGGCCAGGATGCCAAAAGCATTCTCCACCACCCACCTTGCCCTGGACAGCCTGTAGTTGAAGATCCTCTCTTCACGGGTGAGGCATCTGGAAGTGTAGGGCTTCATGAGGTAGGTTCTGAGGGAGAAGGCGTCATCCCCCACGATGAAGTAGGGCACATCTTCTGTGTCATTGGGCAGGGGGTCTGTATCTGGGAAGCCCATGATGAGGTTGCGTTCCAGCCCATCCTTGAGGTCACTGGCATTGTATACCTGGGCATCTGAAGCTGACCCATTGCCTGAAGCATCAATGTACATGAACTTGTAGTCAGCATCGACCATGGCGAAGAGTACGATGCTGAAGAAGCCCTTGTAGTTGAAATAAGTAGACCCCGACTTGGGTGGTGCTTTGCAGGCCACGTGCTTGCCATCTATGGCTCCAACGGTGTGGGGGAAGTTCCACCTCTGATACCACTGCTCTGCAACTTTCTTCCATCCTTCTTCAGTGGAGGGGTACTGGAGGAGCTCCTCCAGGTATTCTTCGAGGATGGCCTGCACCACTTCTCTGACCACAATGCTGAGGGTGTTGTGTGGCACCTTCCAGCCGTACTGCATGCTCCTGTAGGTGGTCCCTGAGGCCAGGTGGCACAGAGTCAGTGACACCTTGAGCCCAGGGTCCAGGCTGGGCCGGACGTTGGTGCTTTGCTTGGTCAATCTGGGTGTCAGCCGCTCCACAACTTCGTCAAACATGGCTGGAGGCATCCTCATGAAGTTCTGGAATGCACGAGTGTCTTCGTTCCAGAGCTCCACCTTCAGCTTGTTGTACAGTCCATCCTCTGCTCTTCTCCCGATCCATCTTCGGACGCAGATGCTTCTTGGCCGCCTCCTTTTCTTCCCATAGTAGAGTCAAAAGAGCCTGTAGATGGCTTCGCACTGTTGAGGAACGATGGGAGCTACCAAAAGGACTGTGTTACGATCCATGGTGGACATGACTTGATGCTGTGGAAGAGCAAGATGCAGATGAAGACTGCAGAGGTCTGCACAGCAGGTCTGCTGGTCTGAAAGTGAGATCCAGGTGAGGTGCTCCCCCTTTTTATAGGCAATATAGGTTTTCCACTATGTGTCTTTTTGCATCCTCTCAGCATCCTCTAGACATCCTTAATATCCGAGATAGGTCCCCTCTGCAAACGTTTTTTTCCGTTTTTATGCTTTCTTTGCGAGCTGCATCCCCTTTCATCCTTTCTCCATCCGTGCTACTAATGCTGCGCGTCCGTTCCGCATCCATTCCGCATCCGTTCCACTTCCTCCCTATGTCCGTTTACCGCTGGAGCAGATTTGAGTTGTGCAGATGTGCAGCGGATGCCTAGCGGATGTAGCAGACGTGTAACGGGTGACGACGGATGTAGAATGGATGTTCCCCGTATGCGTTGCAGATGTACAACGGACACATTGGATACATTTTCCGCTCAAAAAGTTTTGAGCAGCTCAAAACTTTTTGGGCAGATGAAATGTCAATAGACGGATGCCGGATGGATAGAGAGGATGAAAAACAGACGCAGTGAGTACAGAACAGATGCATCGCGTTAACCTATGGATGGCAAGTGTTTTTCTCCATTTTACATCCTCTTTCCATCCGTTGGTGCAGTGTGACATGGGCTTTATACAGGAAAAGACCCGAACATGCCAAAAACTTCATATCTGTACAAGTGAAAATCTACAAAAACATACATACATATATATGTATGTGTGTATGTATGTATGTATGGTATTCAGATTTTTTTGGGTATTTTCCCACGTCATTATAGTTGTGCTTTTAAAGTTGTAGCAACGTTTCAGCAGAATTTGAGGCTTGTGTATTGTGTTCATCTGTGAGTCAGGCTTTCACAGCTGTTTCTTTTTCAAATTTGGTGCTAGCCTATTGCTGTGTTAGAATGGTTTTTTTCTTCATCTTGATTGGTTGGGAGTCTATATGGTGTGTCTGTAGCAGAAGAAAACACACACCATCCGCAACCTCAACACCCAATCCCACTACCACCCAGCAGAGATAAACTCCATGGCCAAAACACTAATTGACAGAACCAAATGCCTGGAAGACAAGACACACATAAAGACTGAACTATGCACCCTGACTAAAGTACTGACAGCCAACAGCTTCCACAAAAGCAAAATCACAGGCCTGATTCAAAAAAACACACCAAGACATAATAAAGACCTAGAAGATCAACAGACCTATGGAACAGGAATGTGGTACACAAAAGGTACCACATACAAAATCAGTAAGATACTACACAGGCATCACATCAAGACTGCCTTCAAAACAGACAAAAAAATAGCAGCTATCCTTAGAAACCCCAAAGATAAAATTGACCTGGAAAACTAAGGCATATATGAAGTTCCCTGTGCATCATGCCCGGCCACATATATTGGACAAACCAATAGAAGGATAAGTACCCGCCTGGATGAACAAAAAATTCTGGAAAAAAGCTGGAACACACCTCCTTACTAGTCCAACACATGAAAGCCACAGGTCACAGCATCAACTTTAATGGCACCAAAACCCTAACCAATATAAAAAACCCCAGCCACAGAATCATCAGAGATTGACAAAAGACCTGAAAGCATGAATAGAAGAAATGATTCCATCAGACTCTCAATTATCTGGAAGCCTGCCCTCACAAACAAAAAAATCTTCACATCACAAGCCTAGGAAACATCTGGACACAAACAGACCTCCTCCCCGATATCTCCAGCTCAAACACACCCCAAACAGGCACCCAGATGTAACCTAGCTTCCAAATAAATGATAGATGTCTGTTTACCCGAAGCCAAGATCCACTAAAAGCCTCTAATACAGGAAATAAATGTTGCCAGCCAATCAAGACAAAAATACTCTACAAACAGACAGAAGATATCAGAAACATCAATCAAACAGAACACAAAAATTCCAAGACCAGTAAACACAGACCAAGACTCCCAACCAATGAGGGTGAAGAAAAAACCATTCTAACACAGCAGTAGGATAGCACCAAATTTAAAACAAACAGCTGTGAAAGCCTGACCCACAGATGAACACAATACACAAGCCTGATGATGGCAGATTAGATTCTGCTGAAAAGTTGCTACAACTTTAAAAGCACAACTACAATGACGTGGGAAAATACTTGAACAAAGCTGAATACCATACTTATAAATACCCACAAAAACATAAGAAAACAAATATCAGATCTCTATGGGCAGGAAATAAACAGCCAGACCAAAACCTACGAGAAGCTGGAAGTTAAAAGAGCAGGAATACTATGTGACCTCAAATTCCAACGTAGCTGCAGAGACAACAATGCAACACCGACCTGCTTCAAATTAACATTTCATCACAGCACAGCAGCTACCAAATGTATCCTGAAAAGAACTGAAATGGCTCTGCTCAGGAATGAGCTTCACAGAAAGAGATTCCAACTCGACCAGTTAAACAAAGACCTCCTAACCCTACACCTGGAATTGAGCAACAAAATCCACCCTCTACTTTGGGACAAGATAAAACAACTTACAACTTGGAGAGCTGAAACTGAAATCACTTACAAAAATGAAAAACTCCCCAAAAAACTAAAGAATTTAGAACATGACAAGAAAGCCCACAACAACTCACAACACCAGAAACAATTAGTATACAACATTTCCAACAGAGAACTCACCAAAACAGAAACAGATGTCCTAACCGAAGGATTCAATTATGCTATAGCACTCCAAAAAATCCCTACAGAATCCATCATATGTGCAGTAGAATCTAGCCTAACTAAATTAAATACAGATGAAGCTGATAGAATAAGACACCAAGTCACTAACATCCTATGCACAAGCAAACCAAAAACCCAAAAGCAACTTGCACAAAGAGGAATTAAAAACCCTAAGGAACAACAGCAGCATAACGATACTTCCAGCAGATAAAGGTAATGCCACAGTAGTAATGGATAGAAAAGACTATGAAACAAAATTGACAGACCTACTCCAAGACTCAACATACAAACCCATAAACACAGACCCAACCGCATATCCGGAAAAAATAACCAAGAAGAAAATCAAAACCAGCAACATGAGAAAACAGATCCAAAAGACGATCATCCCAAAAGAAAAATCTTCCAGATGCCCCAAACTATATGGCCTCCCCAAAATACACAAAGAAGGCATACCTCTCAGACCCATAGTCAGCTCCAAAGGAGTACCACTACAAAACCTAGCCATATACCTAGCAAAGTAGCTACAGCCCCATACTGAAGCAGCAGATTCACATGTACAAAACTCATACGACCTCTTGGAAATAATCAACAATTCAAGACCGACCTGCTTCAAATTAAAGTTTCATCACAGCACAGCAGCTACAAACTATATATACAGTTAGTGTTGTGGGTAATGTTATTAGTTATTAATAAATTGCAAGGATTATCAATAGAAGATTGTGCCTTCCTGATGCAATTCCAAAGTACCTTTTTTCTCAAATTATTTTTTTTCTTCCAATATATTTTTGTAAATAAGTAAAATAAATAACATATATAAGTGATGATCCAGAAGGGAGAAGGATGTATGATATATGTTCTTTAATGACACATCCATGATTTGATGATCAATATAGAATATGTCAGGTTTTCATTTCAATGTGGAAGAAGGAATTATACAGAGGAAGGAATTATATAAAGAAGAAGATTATTTTTTTTAGAAAATTGCTCTATTTTATACTAAGAGGAGATAATATCAGTAAAAATTGTTATAAAAATGCCATGTTTTTCTTAAGGCCCAGTCCCACTGGCCAACGGACACAAAACATATGCATAAAGGACACAGCAGATGAGCAAAATTTCGGGAGTGGCTCCATCCATTGTCATCCGCTCCAAAAAGTGGCAAAAATTTGCATAAACAGAATGGAAAAGAACGGAAAAGAACGGATATGGGTAGTATGTAGCAGGAAAGTTAAGCGGTTGTTCATAGGAAGCCTAGCAGATGAAAGCAAATGGAAGTGGATGACACCTCCGAAGAGGTTCCGGGGGAGAATTGTGAAGCGGACGCATAGTGGAAGGGGTGGCTGCATAGTGGATGAAGCGGATGCATCACGGATGCCTATAGGAAACAAAGGGGATACCGCACAGATGTATATCATATGTAAAGCGTTCACTGCAAATGTGGGGAGTATGAATTGGGTCAGCTCCGCAGATATAAAAGGATGCAGCATGCATGCAGTCAGCATACAGGGGAAAGACGTGCTGCCAGACAAATCTTGCAGGAACACCATGGTTCGTCATACAGGCAAGAAGAGGAAGCCCGTGCCTACTCGTTCCAGCCCTGGCAAGAAGGCCAGAACCAGCATCCCACCTCCTGGCACTGACTCTGAAGCTGCTGCTTCTGATGCTGCTGCTGTGGTGGACCAGCCCCAAGGCCCTCAAAGCCCTGCTGCTGAAGTGCCTGCTGCTGAAGCCCCTGACGGCCCTGCTGCTGAAGCCCCTGAAGGCCCTGCTGAAGCACCTGCCAGAGGGAGGAAGAGGCAAGGGAAGCAGAAGGGAGAGAGGAAACAGTACACCATTTCTGAGAAGCATGAGGATAAGGCTCTGGAATGGCTGAGGGAAAATGAGTACCTCTGGACAAAGGGCCATAGACTGTATCGGGACACCAAGGAGAAGCAGGCAGCTTGGAGAGGCAAGGCAATGAGCCTGGGGTACACTGCGGAAGTACTCCTGGGATGGTGGAAGCACATGAAACACCTGGTATGGCAAGCTACACCTCAAGAAATCTGGGTAGGCTACTGTCAAGCTCACTGACCGGGAGATGTACGTCATGACCAAGTGCAGTTTCCTGGAGGGTGAGATCCGCCACCGAGGAGCAGCCCCTCTGAGATCCCTCTCCCTCAGAAAGCCCACAGACAGCCAGTCTTCTTCCAACCAGGAGCCAGCTCCCCTGTCCAGGCAGGTGTCTTCAAAGGGCCCCATGGCAGAGACCCCCCCAACAGCTGCACTCTCCATGCCAGCAGACTTGGAGGATCCCGTGGAGGATGATGCCCTGCTGTCACAAATGGAAGAAGAAGAAGCAGCCACCAGAGGCCAACCACCCCCACCCCCAGCTCCAGAGGATGCAGGCAGAGAGGCAGACTGGAGGGCCAGGACCACAGTGTGCTCTTGGAGATCAGGGACACAATGAAGACCAGCACAAAATTTCTCTCTCAGCTGGTCCACAGCAACATACCGTCCTCAGACCGGAAGCCCTTCATGACCTACATAAGCCAGACCCTCAGGGACCTGCCTGAGGCCCAGTACCAGTTGATGAAGCAGAAGATCACAGCACTTCTGCACAACCCATAAGGCCCAGCTGAAGCTCAGTCTTCAGCTCAGACCCAGTCCAGCTCAGACCCAGTCCAGCTCAGACCCAGTCCAGGTCTGCTCCTCCACCCCAGGTGATGTCACAGCCCTTCCATGGCTTTCAACAGCCCCTCACCTACCAAGGCTACGACTACCAGGACTTCCCACAACAGAGGCAGCCCTTCCCAGTCCAGGCCCAGGTTCATCGCACACCACAGATGCCAGTCCTCACCCAGCTGCAGACCAGACAGCCCCACTACATTCCTCCTTCCTCCACCCCACAGCCAAGCCCGTCAACGGACAATCTGTCATCAGTATTGGGCCTGATACCTCAAGTCCTTGATGAAGGGTCTCTCAAACTCACAGGACTGAGTCAGCTCTCGGACAGCTTCCTGAACACACAAACCCCTGTTGTACCCTCAGGCCCAAGCACCCCAATGGCACCTCAGACCAGCACTCAAGCCACAGCCACCTCCACAGTCTCTGCCCGCTTAACAGCTGAGACTAGGGACATGACTCAGAGTGACTGAGAATAGTGTCAGAGACTGAGTTGTACTTGTTAAGTTTATCTTTGCTTAAGACACTTTACTTGGTTCATTTTGCTTTTTTAATAAAGTTATAAAGTTAAGAAAGTTAATAAAGGTTATCTTTGCTTAAGACACTTAATTCACTTTACTTGGTTCATTTTGATTATTTAATAAAGTCATAAAGTTTACCTAAGAAAGTTAACAAAAATTATCTTTCCTTAAGACACTTGGTTCATTTTTTTTACTAAATAAAGTGTTGGTGAAAACTTTGAAAAAATGGTTAAGCCTTTGCATGCTTGTGGGATAGATAAACCTCCAGTGCAAGCATAGTGGGACTGTATGATCCACCAACCCAGCTGCCACATATATGGGCCTTTTTTACCAATAACAATTTATTCATTGATCAATACATTTTAAAAGAAAAAAAAAACCTCTTTATTAATGCCCTATTCATTGTAGGACCACCCAACATACATGGCACAATCTCATCAGTGTTATGAGACAGACTCAAGGAAGCGTCCATTAATCATCTATCATCTTGTCTTGCCACTCCACTGCACAAGCTGGGGAGTTGCACCAGTGTCTCAGTAGGTTGCGCTGCTTCTTCCCTTCATGTGAAGCTCTGTTTGTACATCCACAATGTCTATCAGGTTTTGCCCTTGCCTCCATTCACCAGGTTCCATGTCACCATTCCCTTGTTGATGGTCGACAAATCTGTTCTGCAACACTGGGTAGCGGGTGCGCATGAGATTGTGCTGGATGCAGCAAGCTTCCACTATGTTCCTCACAGTCTCTGGGTCATGCTGCATGGTGGTGAGAAGTATCTGGAACCTGTTGACCATGATGCCAAAGGCATTCTCCACCACCCGTCTTGCCCTGGACAGCCTGCAGTTGAAGATCCTCTCTTCATGGGTGAGGTATCTTGAACTGTACGGCTTCATGAGGTAGGTTCTGAGGGAGAAGGCATCATCACTGAAGATGAAGTAGGGCACATCTTTTGTGTCATTGGGTAGGGGGTCTGGATCTGGAAAACCCATGATGAGGTTGCGTTCCAGTCCCTCCTTGAGGTCACTTGCATTGTATACCTGGCCATCTGAAGCTGACCCATTGCCTGAAGCATCGATGTAGATGAACTTTTCATCAGCATCAACCATGACAAAGAGGATGATGCTGAAGAAGCCCTTGTAGTTGAAATAAGTGGACCCTGACTTGGCTGGAGCTTTGCAGGCCACATGCTTGCCATCTATGGCTCCAACGGTGTGGGGAAAGTTCCACCTCTGATACCACTCTTCTGCAAGTTTTCTCCAGCCGTGTTCAGTGGTGGGGCACTTGAGGAGCTCCTCCACGTATTCTTCGATGATGGCCTGCACCACCTCTGTGCCCACAATGCTGATGCTGTTGTGTGGCACTCTCCACGCATACTGCATGTTTTTGTATGTGGTTCCAGAGGCCAGGTGCCGCAAATTCAGTGCCACCTTCAGTCCAGGGTTCAGGTTGAGACGGAAGTTGGTGCTCTTCTTGGTCAACCTGGCTCTCAGACGCTCTACAAGTTTGTTAGGGATAACATTGTTTACCCTAACTGGTTTAGGTGAAATAATAACTATGAATCATAGTTGTGTATGTTAAAGTGTCTGCAGCTTTAACTGTGGAATAGTAATCAAGGGAGTGGTTATGAAAACACTTTAAAAGTAGCAAGACTACAGCTTGCTCACTCTGGCTTTGATGATCCCTGATTACTGCTTGGAATCAAGACTGCATTGCTTGAACGGGAGAAACAACAAAGGACTGATTTGTAAGTGAACTGACATAGGATATTCTACATGGACTTTGCTAACTGAATATCCCTGAATGGACTGACTACTTGTTACATGACTATTGGACTGTTATTTGACTATGCTATGAACTTATAATGGAATAAACTATATTCTTGATAGCACAAGCGTATCTGTTATTTTTACTGTATGTTAATAAACATACAAGCTTAGCTCACTCATTTATCTGTGTGCCTATCTGACTAACGCTGCACATTCTGTTTAGCTTGTCTCCCTAACCCTGGTTGGGGAACCCAGGCTTAACAAAGTTCATCAAACATGGCTGGTGGCATCCTCATGAAGTGATGGAATGCACGAGGGTCTTCATTCCTCAGATCCACCATCAGCTTGTCATAGAGTCCAAACTCCACTCTTCTCCCGATCCCTCTTCAGACCTACAGAACTCTTGGACGTCTCCTTCTTCTCCTTGCGTAGAAAAGGTGAAACAGTCTGAACAGGTTTTGGTTCTGGCAATGAATGATCGCAGCTATCATACGGACTGTGTCATGATCCATGGTGGAGAACAATGGATGATGTGGAAGACCAAGACCAAGGGTGAAGAGGTCTGTACACCACAACTGCTGGACTCAAACTGAGATCTAGATGATTTTCTCTTCCTTTTTATAGAAAATATCGGTTGTCCACTAGGTGTCCTTCTAGATACTCTAGACATACTCCAGACACCCTGAATATATGAAATACATCCCAGATACAAATGTTTTGTCCATTTTTAATCCTTTATGTATGAGATGCATACGCTTACATCCTTTCTATTTCTGTGCTACTAACGCTGTGTAGATGTTCCGTGTACCTTTTTTTTCCTCCCTCTTTCCATTTTCAGCTGCAGCGGATGTGAGTTGAGGGGATGGCCAGAGGATGCAGAGAGGATACAGCAGGTGTTTAAGAGATGATAACAGACATAGAATGTTTGTTGCCCGTATATATTGCAGATGTACATCGTACGCGGCAGAAAGTTCATCCATTCACAAAGTTTTGTGCAGCTCAAAACTTCTTGCGCAGATGAAATCCCTGTGGATGGATGCTCAACAGATAGAGCGTATGAAACACATATGCAATGAGCACACAAAGGATGCATAGTGTTTTCCAACGGATGGCAAGCTTTTTTTAATGTTTTGCATCCTCTTTGCATCCGTAAGTGCAGTGGGACTGGGCCTTTATATATTATGTAGGTGATATAATTTACAAATCTTCAATTAATAAATATTGAATAATTAAAGCTAAATTATCCTTCTCAAGCCATGATCTCCAAAACGTACATGTTAATTTTCTTAGCAGATTGTTTAGTTTTGAAAGAATGCTAGGAGCTGGAGCTGAGAAAAGTTATGTCATAATAATGACAAATACTGTATTGATCTGGAGAATTTCTTTCAGCTTCTGTGCTGGAATTATGTTTGAAGATTTTGCATCAATGGCATTTACTCTTTGTACAAATTGAATAGATATCTTGTAATAACCTCGCAAATCACTGGTGGGTTGTAAATAAAAAAGGAATGTTATTCTACCTGTTAGTTGGATAATGTTAATCAGGCTATCATTCCTCTTGCTACTACTATTCCTTTCTTCATCTTCCTTTCACAAAGTTATCTTCAATTGTATAAAATATAAAGGATTAGTAAAAGCTGCCTTCTGAATTTTTGTTGATTAAGCCATTCAAGAAATATATCAGTTCTTGAATGACATTAAGACTACTTTAAAACCGCAACATTTTTAAGAAAATGAACCTTCCTAGCAATTCTTCATTGAATAACAAAAGCATTTTTTCCTTCTTTTTTGTTGTTTTACCTTTTAACAATTTTGTTACTAATATAGTAGATAGATGATGAATTAATAATTGAAAATAGTTGGAAGTTTTAAAATTTCTGGGCGTCTTTCTCAAAGGGGAAAAACTAATATTGTTGCAATATACTTATGTGTGTTCAACTGGGCAAAACATGTGGCCTTTTTTATTGTACTTTTTAAATATATTGTTTGTTTTTTCTTTGTTTATTTTTGGAGAAACAATTTTTTTCTTTTTGGAATTTTGTACTTTCACTTTTTTTTAATAAAATTACAAATTCATTAAAAAAGATATCACAGGTTACTCAAATAGGCAGGTTAACATATCTCTGTGATCAGAAAAAAATAAACATCGAAAAAAAAGAATGCTGATGCATTTACTAGTGTTACTAGATGTGCCATGGTGTAAAGTGATTAATGGGGAAAGCCATATGGTCAGAAGAAAATATGAATTCAATCTTTTCAGACTACTTAAAACAGGGTCAGGTGTTCATTAACAAATGCTGTACAATCATCCATTATTGTGCTATTTCAAGAAATAGAAATTACACAAAAAACTATGAGCAGTGGGATTTGAATAAACTGGCAAAGGAATAATGAATATTATAATAATAGCTTCTTAAAAATAAATTATATGTTATTAGTTAAATTAACACTTGAATTAATTATATTAAAACCAGATGAAATATGATTAAAATTAATCTACGAAAACCACATATGGTTTCTTGGAGGGGAAAAGATTGGATCATAACAAAATCAGCTTGACCACTTCATTAATTCAATTAATTTATCATAATAAGAAAATTATTTTCTTTCTTTGCTTTCAGTTCCCTTAAGCTGCTTAAGTTGGAACTTAAGGCCCTGTCACACTGCCGAACGGATGCAAAACGTTTATAAAAAGGACACAGCGGATGAGAAAAATGTTCCATCCATTGTTCTTCGCTCTCAAAAGGGGCAAAAATTTGCATAACCAGAGCGGATAACACGGAAAGGAACGGACGGGGGGAGGACGCAGAGCAGATGGAAAACGGATGCGGAACGGAAGCCTAGTGGATGGAAGCGAATGGGAGCAGATGGCACATCCGCAGGGCTTCCGGGGGGCCTCAGCAAAGCGGACGTGGAAGGGATGAAGCAGATGCACAACAGATGCACAGCGGATGAAGCGGATGCAGAGCGGAAGTCTAGCGGATGCACAGCGGAAGCCTAATGGATGCCTAGCATTAATTGCGCATGCGGGGAGGATGCATTGCGTAAGCCTCGTAGATATAAGGGAAGCAGCTTGGAGCAGGTCACCATTCAGAGGAAAGACCTGCTGCCGGACAGATTGACAGCCTTGCCTGCCCTGCCTGCATGTCTGCCTGCCAGCCTTGCTGCCAGCCTTGCTGCCAGCCTCCCTGCCAGCCTCCCTGACAGCCTTACTGTCTGCCTGCCTGCCAGCCAGTCTGCCAGCCTTGTTGTCTGCCTGCCTGCCAGCCTTGCTGACAGCCAGTCTGCCTGCCAGCCTTGCTGCTTGCCTGCCTGCCAGCCTTGGTTCATGCCTGCCTGCCAGTCTTGGTGCATGCCTGCCTGCAAGCCTTCCTGCCACCTTCCTGCCAGCCTTCCTGCCAGCCTTGGTGTTGCCTGCCTGCCAGCCTTGGTGCCTGCCTGCCTTCAAGCCTTCCTGCCAGCCTTGGTTCCTGCCAGCCTCCCTGCCAACCAGCAACCCCACAACCATGGGGAAGAACACAAAGCCTCAGCCATCTGCTGCCAGCCCGGGCAAGAAAACAGGGCCACCATCCCACCCCCTGGCCCTCACTCTGGTTCTTCTGGGGCTTCTGTAGCACAGGCTCGCTCTTCTGAGGCTGGAGCTTCTGCTGCATCTGCTTCTTGGGGAGCTGATGATGTGGGGGATCAGACAAGCACTCCAGCACCAGCCACCTCTACAGCACCTGCACCCTTCACCCTTGAGACTGAACGACCAAGAGGAGGGCCAGAGACTCATTTTTGTTTTATAGCTTGTTGTAAATAAAGTCTATCTTTGATTCACACACTTGCTTCATTTCTTTTTTTTAATAAAGTCTTGGTGGAAACTTTTAGAAATGGTTTAAGCCTTTGCATGCTTGAGGGATGGGTTAAGATAGCAGTGGGATAGGTTGAGATAGCAGTGGGATGGGCAGGGATACCTTTGGGATGGGTTAAGATAGCTGTGGGATAGATAAACCTCCAGTGCAAGCATAGTGGGACTGTATGGTCCACCCTCCCAGCTGCCATACATATGGCCCTTTATTATCAATACTAATGTAATCATTCATCCACACATGTCAACATAAACACAACTCTTTATTAAATGCCCTGCTCATTGTAGGCCCACCCAACATACATGGCCCAATCTCATCCATGTGATGAGACAGGCGGAAGCATGCATCCATTAAGCATCGATCATGCTGTCTTGCCACTCCACTGCTCCGGCTGGGAAGTTGCACCAGTGTCTCAGGAGGTTGCGCTGCTTCTTCCCTTCACGTGAGGCTCTGTTGGGGCCTTGCACATCCTCAGTGTCTATCAGGTTTTTCCCTTGCCTCCATTCTCAAGGTCCCATGTCCCCATTGCCTTGTTGGAGGTCCACGAGCCTGTTCTGCAAGACTCAGTAGTGGGTGCGTATGAGATTGTGCAGGATGTAGCAAGCTTCCGTGATCCTCCTCATGGTCTCTGGGCGATGCTGCATGGTAGTGAGAAGTACCTGGAATCTGTTGGCCAGGATGCCAAAGGCGTTCTCCACCACCCGCCTTGCCCTGGACAGCCTGTAGTTGAAGATCCTCTCTTCACGGGTGAGGCCTTTGGAGATGTAGGGCTTCATGAGATAGGTTCTGAGGGAGAAGGCGTCATCCCCCACGATGAAGTAGGGCACATCTTACGTGTCGTTGGGCAGGGGGTCTGGATCTGGGAAGCCCATGATGAGGTTGCGTTCCAGCCCCTCCTTGAGGTCACTGGCGTTGTATACCTGGGCATTGCCTGAAGCATCGATGTACATGAACTTGTAGTCAGCATCGACCATGGCAAAGGGGATGATGCTGAAGAAGCCCTTGTAGTTGAAATAAGTGGACCCCGACTTGCCTGGCGCTTTGCAGGCCACGTGCTTTCCATCTATGGCTCCAATGGTGTGGGGAAAGTTCCACCTCTGATACCACTCTTCTGCAAGTTTTCTCCAGCCTTGTTCAGTGGTGGGGCACTTGAGGAGCTCCTCCATGTATTCTTCGATGATGGCCTGCACCACTTCTCTGACCACAATGCTGATGGTGTTGTGTGGCACCCTCCAGCCGTACTGCATGCTCCTGTAGGTGGTCCCTGAGGCCAGGTAGCGCAGAGTGAGTGCCACCTTGAGTCCCGGTTCCAGGCTGGGCTGGGAGTTGGTGTTTGCCTTGGTCAACCTGGGTTTCAGCCGCTGCACAAGTTCGTCAAACATGGCTGGAGGCATCCTCATGAAGTTCTGGAATGCACGAGTGTCTTCATTCCTGAGCTCCACCATCAGCTTGTTGTACAGTCCATACTCTGCTCTTCTCCCAATCCATCTTCGGACCCAGATGCTTCTTGGCCACCTCCTTTTCTTCCTGTAGTAGAGTTCATAGAGCCTGTAGATGGCTTCTCTCTGTTGCAGAACGATGGTGGCTGCCAAAAGGACTTTGTTACGATCCACGGTGGACATGACTGGATGCTGTGGAAGAGCCAGAATCAGATGAAGGCTGCAGAGGTCTGCACCGCAGGGCTGCTGGTCTGAAAGTGAGATCCAGGTGTGTTGCTCTCTATTTTTATAGGCAGTATAGGTTTTCCCTTAGGTTTCCCTTTGCATCCTCTAGGCATCCTCTAGCCATCCTTAATGTTCGAGATAGGTCCCCTCTGCAAATGTTTTTTCCGTTTTAAATGCTTTGTTTCCATTCTGCATCTGCTAGGCATCCGTTCTGCATCCGTTCTGCATCCGTTCTGCTTCCTCCCTGCGTCCGTTTACCATTGGAGCAGATGTAGTTGTGCGGATGCGCAGCGGATGCCTAGCGGATATAGTGGATGCGTAACGAATGCAGAACAGATGCAGAATGGATGCCTAGTGGATGCCTAGCGGATGCAGAATGGACACATTGGATACATTTTCAGCTCAAAAGTTTTGAGCAGTTCAAAACTTTCTGAGCGGATGAAACGTCAATAGACGGATGCTGGACAGATAGAGAATATGAAAAATGGATGCAGTGAGTACAGAACGGATGCATCGCGTTCATCAACGGATGACAAGTGTTTTTCTCCATTTTACATCCTCTTTCCATCCATTGGTGCAGTGTGACGGGGGCTTTAAGCAGTTCCCTTAAGCTGCAAATTTTTGATAGATATTTCATCTTGAAAGGTTGGTTTCTTTTTACATGAATCTCCCCTTTAATTTCCCTTTGCATGATTTCTTTTCTAACAAAAACCCTTTATTTTACAATTACTGCATTGTATATGTGTTGTATTAATGCATGTTATTCTCCACCTTAAGAGAATTTATTATCTTTTAATTTATTTCTTGTTTGGTAGTTTCTTCTTTGTCATATTTTAGTTTGATTGGGTAGTAGCCTCATTTCTGAAGCATATTGACTCATTGTTTATTGTTTATTGTTCTACATTGAACAATAAACAAATATTAAAACAGTGATTTGAAATTTGCAGACAACAGTTAGAAATGATCAGTGATTCTCCCATGAACTGTTCAGAGCATCCAGTAGTGGGAGGTGCTTCAGTCTCTGCATGTCTAGGCTGGGCTTAATTTGTGGAACGCTCCTCCTCCTACATGGGACTCCTCCCCAGCGTTTTCCAGTTTTGGCTCAGCCTCGTGATGGATAGGCAGTGTTTCATGCCCCTGGTAGAGTCTGACTCTGAGGAAGAGGAGGAACAGCCAACAGTGAGTGAGAGTGTGGCTCCAGAGATGGTGGAGGAGGCTGGGGAAGGGCAGAGGCTGGCTGAGCAGTCAGAGGAGGATCCAGGCCCATCCCCTATCCATCCTAGGTCATGCAGGGAGGAGAGGATCAAGGAAAAGTGAGGTCTACTCAGGAGGAGATTACCATGATCCTCCTCGTGGCTTGCAGGTGGGAGCTATGTATATAAGTTGCCAACTGCGCAGTTAGAATTGCTGAAGTCAATTAGTGTTCACCTTGAAAGAGGCTTATCTTTGCTGGCGTTCTTCCCATGGACTTTTCTTGGCTATTTTCTTGGAGTTTTTAATTAGTTATCACAACTTGCTTCAGAACTCTCATCAATGTGGTTTGTTTTGGTTTTCTGTTTGCCTCTTTATTTACTTTTGTGACTTTAAACTGTGCCTAATAAAACAGGGAAATTAAGCTGAAGGTTTACCAGACTTTAATATATGTTTTGGGTTTTGGGTTATTTTGAGAGACTATGGGTCATCACACAGTGCTTTTTCGTTACTCCTTGGCTGCAACAGGAGAATTTCTTGTCAGGTTTGGAGACAATCAATTCATCTTTCAGGCTGTCTCAACAAATTTCTTAACGATCTACCTACGCTGGCTTTTCCATCTGGCCATCGGTGATCACTATGTCTGGAAGCACTTTTCACGCCCCAAAGAGGAGGGAGGCTTTGGCTTCATTCCGCGCCCCCCCAACCACTAGCCCTGCCCTTGCCATAGTGATAGATGTGCCATTTTAACAAACAAATGGTGTGGTTTTGTTTTGCTTGCTCACAACTGAGTTGTATCAATGTTTTTCCCCCAGAACGCTGCCTTGGGGTGAAAGCCTTAAACGCCTGGCTATTTTCATCCCCCCCCCCCCCCCCAGCCATTTAGTACTAAGAGAAAGCTGTCTGGAGCTAATCCCTTCCCACGGCGGGAGATTGCTGCTAGTGTGCACACCAAAAATAATGGCTTGTCTCCATTTTGTTGTAGGCAGACCGCGTGGCTGTGCTGAGTGTGAACTTTCTGTAAACTGTGTGAGGTAGTCTTAAGACACTGTAAACTGTGTCTTATTCCCGATCAGAGGGTCTTTATTAAAAAAACTCCAAGGAATTAATGCAACCTCGTTTTAAACCATATTTGAGGCCATCTGCTATTCTTGTTGTTGGCTTAACCCTCACAGGTCTCCCTAACCAGCAGCAAAACAGCGAGTACCTAGGCCAGTGTCTGCCTGTGCAGGGAAGCTGTTGAAGGCCTGTGATTGATACTTTGGCCTGTTAGGCGTTCTCAATTTGGCTGATTGGGATATCCAATTAAATTAGCTGTTATATTGATATATATTTACAAACAAATATACACTGATAAGGATAAAAAGAAAAATAATATATCATACTAGCAATATAATTATAATAATAATAATAATAATAATAATAATAATAATAATAATAATAATAATAA